>CM039680.1:198504324-199116824 GCA_022537955.1 Schmidtea mediterranea | reverse complement strand
TAAAAGTATAGAATACCTTCAAAAGTTTTACATACAAATAGATTAAGTTACACTGGAAATCAGAGTATCAGTGCAAAATGGATCTATTTAGATATTCAAATTGGTATCAAAACTCAGTCAACCACGAAATGATAAAATGAGTCTTGGAAAACTGAGGCACTTGAATTAGTGGTATCGCTGTTAGAATAAGTTTATGTGTTAAGCAACTGATCAAGGCCTATCACTAAATTGGTGTTAGACATGACATCCTTACAACAACCAAGGATCAATTAAATCATCTAATGACCAAATGCGTTCTGAAAACTTTGGAAATATTATTGAAATATTAGTTACAAATCGGATTACGATTCAGAAACTTCGAAATTTTAAAAATTCGAACTATGGTATTCACCCATAAAAAAACTACCTTAGTAGAAAGATTTAAAAAATTCTACATAAACACTGCTAAAAATTATGACTATGAATATAATGGACAAACCACAGTTTACTAAAAGTCAGTAAGAGCCATTTGGGGGCCCAGATCAGGTAATATGTGTGTTATACTATGGCACTAAACAAAATTAAGAAACTATTTTTTATTGATCAAATATTTATTAATCAAAAATAAAATAAAATATTTACTTTTGAGTTTTAAATGTAAAATTTATAACATCAAATTTATATCAGCAAACTACTACAGAGATGAATATGAAATATGAGGTATGTCGAAAGTGGAATTAAGTAAAACATAAGCAAAAAACATAAATCTTTTTTATTATTCTACAAAAATGAGAGAAATAAACTTTAATCTTTTTGTTTAGGTTTCAATAGTGTTGCTAGCTATATTTTGGAGGCCAACTGAATTCTAAAGCCCATATCTTCTTCCAGAGACCTCGTCTGAGATTAAACAATCCTTCTATTTGAGTCCAATTCATTAATTATAAAGTGATATTCAACTAATTATGAAGACAGCTAGAAACTGCTTTCAAAATCTTAACATCGTACCACTTTCTTGAAATTCATTGAATATTCATATTCCAAACTTTTTTGGAATATCGAAAATTCAATTTTTTTTGTAAATTCGTGGCACTAATTCTTTTAAAATAGTGACATTATACTGCAATAATATAATAATAATCATTGCCGAAGACCACCACAAAAAAAAGTTGAACCTTTATCATATCTTCTCAAATCGAAGAGTCAAAGTTTACTTGCAATAAATGAGAAGATGAATCTTGTATTTTAGATATTCTAATAAAACCATCAAACTTCAAATGAAAACTAGTTCAGATATAAATTGGGTCCATCAATATTTATTATCGCTAAAGGAATAAATGAATATTTAATTTTATGTAATTAAAACAAATTTTTAAAATTTTACATATAGAAAACAATTTAAAAAGAAATCTTGACGAAATTAGGTACATTATGCATCATTCAATGGAGAAAAATCAATTTTCAATAAACATTTAAATAACAATATCATGTTACGATTAAAATTAAAAGTTATTGTAAAATTTGAAAATCATCTTTTTGTCGATTAATTCGGTAATAATGATTATTTGACAATGTATAAAAATAATGAAATCATTCCCATTGTTAGTGACCTGCATATTTTTTTAATAATGATTAAAATGAATGAGACTAGAAGTTATAATTCAATTTGATTTAAAACATTCAAGTAAATTTATTACAGAAAAACACATCAAATATTTGTGAAAAATCAATAGAAAATGATATAAACTGAACGATGATAAAAATTTCGGATGAGCAGTGATAGAAAATATCAAAATTACGAGAACAACCGGAATCGTTCTAGTATCGATAAGAAAACACGGTGAGAAAAGAATAAAAAGTAAACTAACGTATATGAGTTGAAATCGCAAGCAGATATAGAGGAGATCAACTGTTCAGTGACTTTGATAATCTCCTGCTTCTTCGCTAAATATAAAAGAACAAATTACAATTATTACAACAAATACTATTGATAATGTCTATTGGTCTTTTTGATGAAATATGTTTTTTGTTAGAGATTTCGAGTGAAATTGTAATATTTTACACATCAATTGATGGTGTGATGAAAATATTTATGTCACAAATAAATGCGAACGAACAAACAAGATTATTTCAACAAAAATACCTAGAATGGAATATAGAATAATCGACGACTTTTTTCTAATATAAATTCGCCCTTTCAAATTATTCTATTTGATATGAAAGTTATTAACTGAAATAATAAAATTACTTTTATAAAGGCTTCTATTAACTCGAAAAGGAAAAATAATGAAAAGAAAGGTAATATTATTGAATGAGAGGTAAAATTCATTAATGTGTAATTAATTTATTAATGAAAAATAAATTTATTAATTAAGATGTTAATTTGATATTTGAATTAGTAAATTAATAAAATGAGTTAATAAAATATAAATTTGAAATGAAATTTAAAAATTATATATCAATTATTTGCTGATGGAGTATAAAAATCGGAAAGTATTTTACAGACCCTAGAATCAAAAATGTGAGTTTAATAAGAAAAGCACAATTAAATATTTATTTGCAAAGCTATAAAAGAAAAAAAAATATGGTAATAAAAAATTCAGTTAGGTGACCTTGAGTTTACAAATAATACAGGGATGAGGAACCCGCAGCCCGCGAGCCGCACGCGGACCTTTAAATATTATTTTGCGGCCCGCCAAGCATATTTTTTTAGTATTTTTATATTATAATGTTCATTAGTATATATAAAGCTTTGTAAATTATTAATAAGTGCGGCCCGCCACAAAATTTTAAAATGGCCCGTGGGTTAAAAAGGTTGCTCACCCCTGTAATAATACATATATTCCGGAAGATGATAATGATCAGTTGTTGTTAATTATAAAATAGGTTACGATGATGAATTTTATGAATGGTGTAATAGTATCGTTCAATACGTTCCAAATACAAATAACACATTAGAATCAACAAATAGTGAAATAAAGAAAAAAGCCTCATTTCCTGAGCATTTGGTATTAGCGAAAAATAAAAACAGATTGGTCTTATGATCGTGATCGAAAAACCATAAATTGCAAATCCTTCCTTACAGCACAAATTATTTCAATAAACAATGGGAAAAACAATCAAAACTAATAATTGATGAATACACCGATTCATGAAGAAAATATAAATGAAACTGGAGTGAATAAATGCAAGAAATTCTCAACGTTTTTCAGTATAAAAATCATTGAAAATATGCTATCAACATGTAAATCAAACTGATTGACACAAATTAATAAGAAGCTGTCCTGTGCATATGAAAGATTGTATTTGCAAAAATGTTATTGAAATAACAATACCTTTGAAACAGTAAAAACTACCAGCAGCACAGCAAGAATTATCCAATTTTGTGAGAGACGTAAAAGAGGAAGACCCGAAAAAGCAAAATCAGCATTAAAATATTAAGTAAAAATTGTTGAATACAATTTTTTTAAACTTTTTTTTATATAAACTACTTTTTTTTTCAATAATTTAACTTATCACAAATTATTAAATTTACTTCTCAATAAAAATTAATTTACTGTAGTACTAATAATTTTACCTTTCATTAATTTTCTAAAGTTACCGTGCATTCAGAGGTGTAGCTAGATGGGCAGGCGGGACAGATGCCCCTGGGAGTGCCGAAATCTGGTCTGAAAATTTTTATTTTTGTGTGTATTTTATGATATTTTTCATTGTCTACGTATGGAACAAACTTGGAAACATATTGGATAACTCATAAATATGCAGAATATGAAAATCATATCTCTATGAATAGGCATGTTCTACTATACTGTAGCTGTAGTACTGCAGACTTCACTAGAACGACTCTAGCTAGTAAATTATCCACAATAATTTGTAACATTGTATTAATACTAAATATCAGATTTTCAAAATATTAATTAATATATATCTACTTTATACGATTTGTATATTAATAATAAACTATATCCGTTATTTCGATAAGAAAAATGAAAGGAGCACAAAGCCCTAAGAAGAAGAAAGATGCTGAGAAGAAGCCAAGAAATTTAGGCGTGTAATAAAATAATTTCTAAATAAAATTTTGTATAATTATTACTAATTTTATAATACATTTTTACATATAAAAAATATTAAAAAAAAATTTAAGTTTAACTAAAAATATATTTTATTAAACAATTTTCTTTTGTAACATTTTTTAAATTTCAATTTTAAAATATTAAAATAGTAACCAATACGAAATTAAGGAAAATAAATGTAACGTAAAGGATAACAAATATCAGTGATAATCGAAAAGTGCTTGGAGAATAGGTTGAAAATGACAAATTAAAAGGAAAATTAATTAATTGATTTATTAATTAATTAATATATAGAAATGTTAGTATTAATCAAGTGATAAAAATCAATATATCAGCACAAAATATAAAGTTATTTTTATCAATTTATTGGCAAAAACTTTATTTTTTGTAGTGTTTCATATTTGATAAATTATGTAGTGTATCAATATATAATCTATATACATAATTTTAAATGATATCCAATACATTTCCCAATAGTATACTAGTTTCGAGCTAATGGCTCTCATCAGTACTATGCAGGAGCTGCTCAGATTTCTCTACGCGCCAGGGAAGTGTAAAAACAGTAAAAAATTAACACTGTTATACACTTATCCTGATGCACTGGACATCAAATAAGTTTGCAAAGTTTGGATTTAAGGCAAGAAAAAAGACGAATCTTTATCTTGAAACCTCCTTTCACTTGAAACCACGATAGATACAATCTTACCTCTGTGAACTACAAAGTTCAACACAGAAACTGGTAACAAGCTATTAGGCCACCAAACCACTTGAAAAGCATAATTTTATAAATCACTATGTCTGATTCTAATCATAGAATATACGATAAAATAAGTGATAAGTTTATAACAGTGTTAACTTGACACTGTTTTAATACTTAGCTGGCGCTCAGATTTCTCTGAGCGCCTCTCGGCATAGTACTGATGAAAGCCATTAGCTCGAAACTAGTATACTATTGCAAAGTGTACTGGATATCACTTAATGTATCGTATATTCTATAATTAGAATCAGACACAGTGATTAATAATTTTAAAGTATATAAAATACTGCGTTCAGTAGCGTCATGTAAAATTTGGAGCTCTGTACAAAAAATTAAAAGGCGCATTAAAAAATGTTTTCAAATTTTTTATGTACAAAAAATATAAAATATACTCAATTTAATAAGCAAAAATTCTATTTACAAAAATAAAATAATTATTCATGTTAAAGGAAATTTAATTTAATAGCAATATTAGAACAATATCATATTAATCGTGAAAGGGGGACACTGTAAAAATTTTGGTGAAATAAGAGCATAAAAGAAATGTGAAAGAGTTTTGAAAATTTACATTTTTCATATATTAATTTAAACAAAAATCATTAATCTATTATATTCACGGACAATCTCATTCTGCTGGCGCTCCTATGCTAATCACAGTTAGCACCTTGATAAGACGGCTCTGGATAGATGTTAGTATTAAAGCATTTATATAAATTAAATATTGATTCAATAATGTTCACTGTTACCACTCAAAACTATATTTTGCATTATTTTTTATAATTTGAAAAGTTGTGAAAAGAATGATTCCAGAAGAACTAATAGAACCCGTTCAAACAAATAAAAGAGCAGTTGTAAACATAATCCTTGTGACTATTTTCTGTTTCCAAAGAAAAAATCTAGAATGAAAATCAAGAAATTACCTAATCCTGACTATCCAATTAGTTCAAGATCTAAATCCGAAATAAAATTGGTGGTTTAGTATGGAAACGATAGTAAATATAGTAAAATTTACTAAAATAAAACTGCATATATTGTTACTTACTTTCAATTTCTGAAGAACTGACGTCTGATTTCAACACCGTACTGTTGCAATTCATTACCCGACTTGGAGCTGAACGAAAACCGTAAAACTCTAAAAAAATTCAGATTCCATTAATACTTTTAGAATCATCAGTATCTTCTATAGCTGGAGCTACACTGTCTGTGGAATCCTTGATTCCGCCATTGGATTTCTTACTAATCACTGCAAATTGTATGTGATTAATTATATTGTAATTGTTTTAATTAAAGCCTTCACTATTACTTCAGTGTTTTATGGGATTTTGTTAACGATAAAAATAATTTTTCAAATAAATTTATCATTTAGATTGTCCCGATCAATAAATAAAGAACATCAGAAAAAAGAACTTTAAAAAAAATGTAGTGATTTAAAGAATTTCATTAATTAGTTTAAAAAAAGTTATTAATTTCAAATTGTAAGACTTTTTCTAAGAACATTAGATAGAATGGTCTTTTTCTATTAATCTTTTTTGCAAACTTATTTTTCAATTGACCGACAGATTTTTTTTCATCTTCACAGATTTTAATTAAACAAATTTTAATATTTATCAAAACTTCACCAAATTAGAAATACTGCTCCATGTTCTGATTCAATCAAAATTGTCATTGTATTTTATGGAAGAATAAAATGTTCAATATAGCTAGTTTAACTTTATTCAAAAAGAAGTAATTGAATTTTGCACTATTTAGTCAATATTTTTTCGTAAAATTTATAAAAGAAAAAAGAAAATTTATTCATTTCAATTTCAAATTTCAAATTGATAAATATTAATAAATACAGGAAAAATAAATGATTAACAAATAATATTTATAAAGAATTTCAGTTGACTTTAAAAGCCTTTAAACATTCACGCGCCCAGGCGGTTTTGAGCCCGTAAAATGTTATTAAAACTACGATATTATTTTTATCTTTTAATATATATATATATATATATATATTTGCATTCCATTCATTTGGATATCTTTATCATTATTATGTCATTATTATATAACAAATGCTTTAACAAATAAAAAATTTGGGGTACAAATACACCATGCTTAGGCGCGTGAAGGTTAAACATAAAAATGTTACTAATAAAAAGGTATTGATTTAAACAATAAATTATAATTATAAAAAAACATACAAATTTTAACACCGGTCTGAATGAATTTCCAAATTAAAAAAGCTACTACTTTTTAGACAAAAAGTTTCATGTTGACTTTAAATTCTGTGTTCTTTTAGTTACAGGAAACTGATTGATAAAAACATATTTGATATTTGAGTACTCCATCCCACAACTACATTTTACTGAATATGCAAATTCAACAGATACATCCTATTACATTTGCGGAGAATTCACCTTTTATTAGTAGCTAATATTTTGACAATTTTCAAGGATTTCTCACGACATGTTATGACAAAATAATTTTGAAACGCCCGTGATATTACTGGAACAGAAAAACCATTTCAATAATTAATACTTTTGTATTACTAAGTATCAATAAAAAAACAAATACACGGTTTTTTAGTATTATTCATTCCTAATAAAATTTTAAAATCTTAGTTAGAAGAATATAGTTTACATATTTGTAATCAACTGGTAAAAAATTGAGTAGAGTTTACCAGACAAAATGTTCCATGTTGAAACATGCAGTATGACAGTGTATCGCGAAAGTTTTGTGAACCCTTTCTAGAAAGATCCTAAAAAGGTCAGAAGAATTTGATATATTTAAAAAATAAATATAATTTATGTTGCATATGATAATTTAGTTAAATCCTATAGTCTTCTATTAACTACACATTCAGTACTCAACTATTTTCATTGAAATTATTGATCCTCAATGCTTCTTAAGGTGTGCAGGTCTAATACCACTCTGACATTCGACCGTTAACAAAGAAATTAAGTGAACAACAACAGTCACAAGTATCACATTAAAAGGTTTCTTATAATTAGGAATATGAAAAAAGAGTGCAAGAAGTGCTTTTTATTTTCCAAATAAAGTTCGAAATTTCAACAAACGAAAAGAAATCGACTAGGAATATTACATTTTCCTATATTTAAGAAAATATATTAATATTTTTTAAATAAAAATAAAGTAACTAATATTATTTATTAAAATATAGTGATTTTAGCAGATTTTCTGTTGTTAAAATAATTAATTAAAATAATAAAAAGCTAAAATAAATACCAATCAGTGCTTTGATGTCTAATATTTATTTATACATTATTTATACATTTACTATTTTTAAGAGTGCATTTTTGAAAAAAGAGTGCGATATCTTTTTTCCGATCCCTAATTATAATCCTATATTATTATTCAAAGATATTTGCTAAATTTTTCTTTATCAAATAAATAAAAAATAAAGCGTTGCCATAACAACAAAAATCATTAATATTTCCACAAAACTTAATTTATTAATAATTTTGGTGTGCCGGAATACTTAATGAATGCTAAAATGTGCCATTAACTAACGAAGGTTGGGAAACTCTGATTTAGATTACTGTAAAATTTAGTTTTATCAAGATTGTTTTAGGGAGATTAGTGAATAATCTATGATTTATAATAAAGATAATTGGTCGTTTCTAGACACAATTAAAAGGGTGTTTACAGAAGGATTCATAGCGCAAATCTGTAGGTTTTGTATTGGCATTGTTTGCTAAAGATAGAAATCGCATAAATCTATGAATTTCATATTAGGACTTCTTAATCTTATAGGAGTTGCCTGATTGAAATTTGCACAACATAACTCTCCAGACCGACAATTTCATTTCCCCCGAAAGAACATCCCAGCTGAATTGGATTCCGCAATCTGCATTATTATACTTATAATCAGTTGTTTGCTTCTACTGGTCCGATAAAATCTCAATATTAGGAGGTTTGTCACAATTGATTTTCTATTTACGTACAAATTCCGTCGCATTTGATGTCAAGGTTGATTTTACAGAATTCTCAGATTGTTCTACTTATTCTTTTTTCTGGTATTTTATCTATATTACATTAGAAAATCACACAAGACTTACATAGATTTCAATAAAATCATCTAACAGCCTCAAATATCAAAATTCAGTAAAGGACTGATAATAATTTGAAGTACAAGATTCTATAAAGATTTCTCTCAACCACCGGAAGACTCGACTGCTAGCATTACCTATTGTGAATTGCACTTTTTCAAAGGAGCAATAAAAAACTAACCGTAGAAACACAGTTCATAAAACTCTCTCTATATCTAACTCTTTTACATTGTCTCAAAATTAAAATTTCAATATGCCTGCTCAATGTTATAAAATACTTAATATTACGCAAAATAACCTAGTTAAGAAATAAATTTGAAAGGAACATTTTATTAATATTTTTTTATAATATGTGACCAAATTGAAAGTTTTCAAAAAAGTTAGTTATAGCAGTGCTTCCCAACGTTTTTCAGTCTACGGCACGGTAACTATTTTGTAAAAATATAGCGGCACACTAAAAAAATATACTACAAATTTATAGAAAAAAAAATTGTTAAGTTTTGAAAACAAAAATATTTTTAATAATTCTTTTGGACATACATTATGTATTACATTTATAAAGCAGCTTAATGTGATATCTGACCTTGATGTTGAGAACAAAGCTTGCTATATTAGGTTCTATACTTGAAATAGATACGCGCAGCTCCTGGTCAAGGCTTTTAATGCACGATCGCTTTATATTTTTAATGGTAACCAGCGATGAAAAGCTTTGTTCACGACATGTGACTATTCATTCACTCGTTATATTTCTTGCAGAGCCTACTTTCTTTTTACTTTACTGAATTTTCAACTTATTATACTTAATTGAAAAAAATAATAATATGTTAATTATTTAATATTAGTCGAACAATATTTATCACTTCATAGATAATTTGTAAGAAAATTTAAAAAAATCCACAATTATTCTACGGCGCATCGCAAATGTTTCACGGCACACTAGTTGGGAAGCTCTGAGTTATAGTATCTTTGATCGATCTGAAATTATGAAATAATGGATTGTTTTCGACAACAAATATTTCTTCCAAATTTCAACTCGATCCGATCACTGGGAAGTGGGTTAATTTGCCGGGGCAAGATTTGCGTGGCTCAAAAAAACATTCAAACATACATACAAAGTGATATTCAAATATTCAAGTTTAATATTTTCGTAATGTGATAACACGTAAAATATCTAATCTTTTCTGTAACACTATAAGCTGGTGAAATTTCTTTTTGGTTGTTTTTCATGTGACAAATTATCAATAAATTTGTATATATTCTCACCACAAGGATTCTGTGCCAAGAGGTTTGTTAAATGATTCTAGCCAATTTTATTTTGCTGATTTCAAATATCCATCTCGTTTTTATCCAGTACGTCCAGTTTTTGTGCTACATACAAAATTCATTTTTTGGTATATTTGCACGATTTTTGCACATTTTCATTTTATAAATACGCTTATACTCTAATGCTGTAAACAATAGCGAAACCAATCATCTTATAAATTTTCTCAATACCAGCTTACATGCCTGGCCTGACTTATTAGCCATTATCCTCTTACATAGGCCACCTGTCAAGTTAAGATCATTATTTTAAACATTGTTTCTATGAATGAGTAGGAAAAATTAGTTTCTACAGAACTCGTAAAAATATGCTTTCATCTTATTTCGAAATGAGGGATTCGTTGTGTCTTTGCAATGATGTCAATGGCTTATTTTCCGTTTTATCAATACAAAACCACCCAGATGATTGGCGACTTTTCATTGATTCGTCTTAACACAGCCTCATAGGGGTGCTCCTCCACAAGGGCAACCAAGTTCACTGTTTTCTCGCATTCAGTACACATGAAGAAGACGCATAAAAACACCGCTACTCTTATAAAAGTCATAAACTACATCCATTCCAGTGGCATATTAGTGGCGATAAAAAATTTGTTGGAATTCTTGGTCTACAATCAGGCTTCACGAAAAATTATTGCTTCCTCTGTGAATCCATAACTCTAGGAGCACAAAATGTAAAACACGAACCTTTCATTGACCTCCAAAGAATTTTCCTCATCTTCATATCAAGCTGAGACTCATGAAAACTTCGTGAAAGCCCTGCCAAAAGATGGAACAGTTTTTGCCTACTTAAAGACGAAATCTTCCACATTAAGTGAGACAAAATAGAAAGAAGGTATTTACGCGGGTTCAGAAATTCAGAAGTTGCTGTTAGATCAAAATTTTGTAACACATCTGGCAGGAGTTCCTTTTGCGGCTTGAATATCACTCAAAGAAATTTGCGAAGGTTTCCTTGCAAATAACAAAGACGAAAATTATGAATTACTTGTTAGTTACTTGCTGAAGAACTATAAAGAAATCTGATGTCTCTCAAAATCCATTTGCTACATTGAAACTTGGACTTTTTTCCAGCCAACTTGGAAGATCTGAGTGATAAACATGATAAAAGATTTTACTAAGATAAAATGGAAACGGAGAAATATTATCAAGAGAAATAGAATCCGAATATCATGGTGAATTACGGTTGGACACTTATTAAAGATACCTCTGCAGCTGCACACAAACGTAAATGCATCCGATTTTTTTATTCATACAGTATGTATAAATATACGTGTTTTCTTAACAGCGGTCTAATTCACTCCTCAGTGATCTGTGTATGAATAAATTTTGGTTGATTGTTTCTCATATAATTATTGAGAATTCTCGACAAAATCTAATTCACTATCAGCTTTAATAAGCGAATTACGACTTTTCAATCTAAATTGATAAAAACAGTGCCGTCCTTCTAGTGTTTATTAAAAGTTAAATATGTTTTCACGGAGAAATATGAATGACTGCCGCTAATTTGACTAAATAAATAAAACAAACCTAACAAACCTAATGGTACAGAAAAAAGTTACAGTTTGTTGTTCTGTGTGATCAATTTTAAATGAATAAAAACACATTAAAGAAATTTATCATGTTGTGCTTGCTACGCCTAACTAAGCCATTCACAGTCCAAAGCCAATATTTTGAATATTTTTACATTTCAATACCCAACTTTTTATATTTCTTAATAAAATAGCCTTCATGATACTAAATGTAGATTTCAATACAAATGGTAGAATGAATTATAAAAAGTATGTAAAATATATTATCTTTATCTACTTCCCTTTTATAAGGTTAGTAGATTTTAGATATAAGCAGCTGAGTTATCAGTAGATAGTTTGTATTATTGTAATAATAAATTATTTCATAATAATAAATATTGAAACTTACACTAACATAAATTGACCAGATAGTTTTTAATGGAATGCGGGATATGTTCAAATCAAAATTTTAAAAAACGCTTAATACATTAGCGGGCAGAATTTTTTTAGATTATTTATTCATGAGTTAATCTAATGCATTATTTACTAGAAAAATTAAAAATAAATTTTTTTCTAGTAAATTATTTAAAAAAATTTTTTTTGTACTACAAATAATTTGATACCACATTTGTGGTTGCATAATAGGAAAGCGCTATCTAAAATGAAATATAGGAAACAGAAAATTTGTGAAAACATTAAAAGCGTTACATATCTAATGCGAAACATTTCGGAACCGTTTTCAATGAGACAAACAACTGAAATCCGAGACATCTGGACACTTTACACTAACATAAAATGTTAAAACCTCCTTTAATAAGCATGAAATGATTTTGGACTAATTTTTATCAAAAGTCAAATTTAATTGTAATTTATCTTTTTCAGGTGTTCTACCATTTTGAGTTTATTAATCGTAACTCAAAGAGAATTATTTATCTAACGCGGACTTAACCGCAAGAAAATGGAATTTTTCTTTTATGGCAAATGTCAATAATTCAACAAAGACAAGTAAAAACTGAGAAGCGAAATTTTCTGCAAATTAATATTTCCTTAGTCAAAACTAATTAATTGCAAAAAGTACATAATTAACTTGTAAATTAATACTAATGATCGACTATAATCAAAATATCCGATATAATTAATTAATTATTTACATAACAACCAATTCAAATAGTTAACATAATTTAATAACTGTTAAAGAAATAAATGCAATTTATTTGGTGAATGTCCTTAATTTATAATTAATAAAAGTGTAACAAGTTTTCATGGAAACATAAATTTCACTAGGACCCAAAAAGAAAACAAAATAAGTCAAAAAGTTTCAAATAAAAAATTTATCATTAAAAAAAATCCAACTTTTATTTAAGCAATTTCGTTTAATCAATAAGCACCGAAGGAAATCGAATTTAAAAACAAATAATCAATCAAAAATAAAAATTCAGTAAACTCTCATTTAATAAAAATATAGGCTTGGCTGTTAACGTGATAATTTTTAGAAATATCAATTCAAAATGAAAGAGATAATTTTTGCAATATATTTCCATTTTAAGGACTTTTTTTGTTTTTCCCATCTGATTTCTTTATAAGTGACATAATATTTTCTACAAAATTTGACTATGAATCAGATTTATTTAATATGCCGAAAATTCGTGAATGACTTAAATAAATCTGATTCATAGTCAAATTTTGTAGAAAATATTATGATATTTCCATTTAACTATTAATAGGGCAGGTCAGCGATATATTGGATAAATGACTTTGGATTTTATTAGTGTCTATTGTATTTCAATTTTCTGCATCCACTAACACTAAATAAATAATAAATGTTTATTTAAAAGTTATGAAAGACGGCTAAACCAGTGTTTCTGAACCATTTTTTTGGTCATGCTTCACCTAGGCTTTTTTAAAATTCTAATATTCAAAAATTAAATTATTCACCGATTGAGTTACAGATAAGGTTCCAGTTTCGTCAGCTTCAATCTCAAGTCTCACAATTTTATTATATACAGCCAATTTCTTTTCTTCATTAACAACTAATTTACTGTGATTAAACTGTTGATTTACAACAGGCAATTGGTTTTGAACTCTAAACGTGCTCATTTTTAAATAATCCAACCCCAATAGAGAGTAGGACCCACATCGGGAAATACTGGTGTAAACATTACAACTAATAAGTAATTGCTGAATGGTAATTGCATATAGTTCAATGTGATAGTCATATCAGATTTGAAGGATGCAATAATTTGGTAACTTATATGACTGTATTATACAATGATTACCCAACTTCACTTTTTAAGAGTAAATACAGAGATAAGCAACCTATGACTCACGTAAACATTTAATACAGATCATGAGAACTTCGCACATTTGGGAAACATTTTTACCATTACGTAACTATTATATTAACTAGGTCAGTGGTGCGCAACCCCCAGAGGGGTCGAGAGAAACATTTTCAGGGTCGCCAAATTAAATGTATTTCTTTTTATAAAATAAATATTTTTACTCATGCATAAATAAAACCATTGTTTCACAAAATTGTGTTGTGTAAAAACCTCTAATAAAAGGAAATTCCAGAAAAAGTTTCATTTTAACTACGCTGATGATTAAAAAAAACCTACTGTCTACTCAGGGGTCGCGACAAGTTGTTTCAAAAAAAATGGGAGTCGCAAATGAAGATAGGTTGCGTATGTCATTATAATTATTTCTAATTTTGTGGTTGGAATTTCTCTACATTCCTAGAAAATAAGCACGTGACATCCGCACCAATTAGATTTTCATGAGGCCCTCGAAATAAAGATTGCCCACCGTTGGTGTAATAATTGTATTTAGTTTCCATTTTGACCGCTTCAATGGACTCAGACCATCACCATGCCAAATGAAGCGTAATAAAACAGATTATAATAACAACCAAACCTATACTATGAATGAATACACAAAGAAAATAAAAAAATTAATTTAACAACAAACTTAAGTAATTCATAAAACTTGTAATCACCGATAAAGTAAATACTATACAGGAAAAGGTTAAAATGTTATGATTACCAGAACAGTTCCACAGAAAATATTTCCTTAAAGACAAGAATAAATAAATATTTTGACAATATCCTTATTATTAACAATATTGTAATAATTGGAGATTGAAAACATTTATTTAAGAGCTGCATGCCAATTATATAAGTAAAATATAAAATATTTTTCTCAGGTATTATTATTATTATTATTATTATTATTATTGATAATATTAGGTTGAGTAAAAAGTTACAGGGCTGTTTTGGATTACAATTTCATATCATAGAATAACAATGAAAGCAAACATGATTAACCAACCGTTTTATTTGTCAAATAATTATACTAGGTCGCGTAAAAAGAGTTTATTAACGTATAACTTCCATTTATGAAAAGTGCTTTGTAAATTCACTTGCTGCTGCTGCCCGGGAACTTTTTACACGACCTAATTATGTGGTTGGTTCATGTTTCATGACAATCAACATGTTAGCATTAGCTAATAAAAATCTCCCTTCTAAATGTATTTAGTTAAAACTAAAATGGAAATATGAGGAAATTCAATTATTCTGTTAGAAGTGATGCCAGTAAAAATGAGGATTTTCATTGTGGTGATTATTAAAAAGAAATCACAGAAAACAAATTTTGAGCCAGACATTTTGAACAATTTTTTGAAATTGATTTTATGTTATTAATATTATCCCAATTCTATTGTAGTATTTTAAAGACCATAAAGACCTTGCCCACCTTAACAATGTATCTTGTACCCAATCACATAAATATTTGCGTTGTAAAATTTCATTAAAAAATCTAATCAGATTGTTGACAATAGAAAAAATACAATTTATAAATTGATTAACTAAAAATAGTCGAATTTCCACCAATCAGATTTGAGCAAATTTATATTTAGGAAAAATGTTTTCCATGTCAAATTCAATGCAATTATTTCTCATTTGCAAATGTCTTAATTTAACTTTGCTTTTATTTGTTTGTTAAATAATGGCAAATTTCAACTGATTGGCTTCAATTTACGACATAAACAATATTTCAATTAATTATTTATGATTTCTCATATGAATATTTTATATTTAGAATTGACTCAGAATTTTTACGGGAAAAATTATTTTTTTTCACATTATGCATTGATTAAATTAAAAAAAACATTAAAAATTTAATTTCAAATTCTTTTCAAACTATAAAAGATAATATTTAGTTTTATATTTATTTAAAAATTATTTTTTTCACATTATGCATTGATTAAATTTAAAAAAACATTAAAAATTTAATTTCAAATTCTTTTCAAACTATAAAAGATAATATTTAGTTTTATATTTATTTAAAAATTATTTTTTTCACATTATGCATTGATTAAATTAAAAAAAACATTAAAAATTTAATTTCAAATTCTTTTCAAACTATAAAAGATAATATTTAGTTTTATATTTATTTAAAAATTATTTTTTTCACATTATGCATTGATTAAATTAAAAAAATATTAAAGAGAATATCAAAATGCCTCATTTTAAAATTTTGTTTTAAAATTTAATTTCAATTTCTTTTCAAACGATAAAAGATAATATTTAGTTTTATATTTATTTAAAAAATTTTTTTCACGTTATGTATTGATTAAATTAAAAAAATATTAAAGAGAATATCAAAATGCCTCATTTTAAAATTTAATTTCAATTTCTTTTCAAACGATAAAAGATAATATTTAGTTTTATATTTATTTAAAAATTTTTTTCACATTATGTATTGATTAAATTAAAAAAATATTAAATATAATATCAAAATGAGTCATTTTTAAAATTTTGTTTTAAAATTTAATTTCAATTTCTTTTTAAACGATAAAAGATAATATTTAGTTTTATATTTATTTAAAAAATTTTTTTTCACATTATGTATTGATTAAATTAAAAAAATATTAAATATAATATCAAAATGAGTCATTTTTAAAATTTTTGTTTTAAAATTTCAATTTCTTTTCAAACTATAAAAAATAATATTTTGTTTTATATTCATTATGAATTTTCGGCTGTATTGAAAATTCGTAAAAAATATTAAACAAAACATTGATTTATAGTTTGAAGAGAAATTAAGATTAAATCAATTGTGAAAAAATTTAATATTTTACTCATAGCACTAACTTTTAAAAAATCACAAGCAAAAGATATTGCGATTTTAATTAATAAAATGGAATTTAGCGAAACAAATATAATTTTTCAATAATAATTTATAGTTATTATAAATTATATCAATAAATATAAATTTAATTTTTCCCACAGTTGGGAGCAACCCACAGATTTATGTAATAAATTCTAAAAAGTAAGAATAATTTTGAAGTTTACTATTGTATGTCTTTAAGTGTAATAAATTTATACCGAAATATATAATAATGCATATAATCAACATTCTTATTTTGACGTCATAAATAACAAATCTTAATCTATTTTAAACAACTTTTTTTGATTAGTAGTAAAATTAAAATTTTGCATGAATGTAACATAAAGTTATAAAAATGGCATACAAAACTCAAGTGCAACTCTACTTCAGAAATGTAGAAAACGACTAAAGACTGAAATCAAAATTAGCACCCATTACGGGCTGGGGAAATTTTTCAAAAGGAAATGCACAAGTATTAACTCAGGAAATCTCTTGGATAAGTGCAAATTGTCTGAAAAAATTTCTAGAATAAAAATAATAAATATAATTAGTGAAGAGATAAATTAATTGATAAAAAACGAGAAAAATTACTAAGTGTAGGAATTACTCATCGTCCATTTCCTGTTGAACAGCAAAAAGCTTGATGCGTTCGACTTAGTGAACTGCGCGTTTGACGTATAAAATAGAAAGGAACCGACTTCATCCGATTTTTGAATGATTAACCCGTAAACAAACAAAATTATTGTAAGATGTTATCAAAGGGACAACAAAATGCAATGTACCGTGATTTTTTATAATAATTTTAGCAGCATATTCTTAATAATTTCAACAAGTTATATAAATTAATTAAATTAGTAATTTTACGTCAAAATTAAACAATCAAAATCACTTGTCAAAATTTTAATTACGATTTCACTGTATTAATTAAGCAATAAATTGCATTTTTGATAAAATGACACAATAAGATAATAAAGGTGACAAAAGTCGACACGGAGTAACGCAAAGCATTGAAAAAGGAAAATATGAAAATTATTGGAGTTGATACAAATCTATTTTATGAATAATAAATTAAAATAGTAATAGTAATAGTGCTATAAAATATCTTCTAAACAAAAAATTGCTAACAAAAGCCCAATAAAAGTATGATTAAAATGGTGCTGAGCATCTAAACATTTGTCAACAGACTGCAATGCGAGTTGGAGATATATAAGTCGAAACACTATTTGGAACTATCCTAATTAGGAAATTTGTCAGTTACAATGATGGGACATCTTTTTCATAATACATAAAAAAATGGCCGAATAACTACGAAAATATATGCACTTATTTGTAAGTCAATTAGTTCGGTGTTTCTCAGAAGTTGGTTTACAAAAAAGGCGGACATTAAAATTTTACAATTTTAATAATTTAACTAGACATTCTCTTTCTCCTCTTCTCTGATATTTTCTTCCACTCAAATATCAGAAAAGGGCAGAAAGCAAAGGACTAGTTAAATTTTGGTTATGAAAGATCAGGGCCGCTTATCGGTCGAAATATTTCATTTACATAGCGGAAATTGGCTAACATTGTTATTTATTAAAATTTTATTTATATAAATTATTCCGCTACAGACAAAATTTTTTTTAAAGTTTATCTTAATAATAAATAATAATAAATTCTCATTTTCTAAAACTATAAATGCACAACCGAAACTCAATATTGCGTTAATGACGTCTGATTTGGTTTCATACTTTTTGGTAATTTGGTTTTCCCGGTTTATTCATTCATCTATTCGTAAAAATTAGGGTCCAGTGTAAAATAATTCTACATACTTCTGTTGATTTTTGGGTCAGAGTCTGAACGATAAAAACTAATAATTATTTTTTAAAAGCACCAGAAATTATTTCTTTATACTAAAGATCTCAATTGTATGAACAGAGGAATTGTTTTTAGCAATTAAAAAAAAATTCAAACACCAAAATTTCAGTAAATTGAGTGTCATATTTTTCCCAAAAAATAATTTTTATTTGAAAATTGAAGTTTCTAATTATTTTAGTTTGATCTGATTCAAAAATATCACCTTTTAAAAGATCCATTCTTATCCTTAGGTGTCCGTATTTGTTTTTTTTTAAAAAAAACTTTTAAATCATCAAAGTACTTTCTCTACATAATTTACATTTCTTGCATGCAGGTGCTTAATTGATGATCTTGAAGTAAGAGTTTATTTTTTTTTATAATATAAGCTAATATTTTTTATATCCATTCATTGATGAGTGTTAATGTATTGCACCGTATTTATTGCAATAATTGTTTCTATTATTGAATTTTTTTTTCTTTTTATTATGGGTAACTAAATCATTGACACATCAGTTATATTTTAGAGGAAAATAATGCTGAAAACCAAATCTAAATCAACTGAAATCAAGCCAAATTCTTTCCACGATTTCAATAACGAATGAGTAGATATGGACAATGACAAATCCGTTCAACAACATCATAACAATAAGGAAAACAAAATCAAAATTGCACACGATTTTCGAAAATGCATATTTTTAGCTATACTCTAAAGAAATAAAGCAGTTTCACAATGAATTGATTATACATGCATCAAATGGGATTATTGGAAAATCTAGGAGAAGCTTCACTCTGGAAATCAAACTCCTAACAGATCGTTAATAAAAAACAAAAAATATAAAAAATAATTTTTCTAACGATATTTTTAAAATTTTAATTTATCATCGACATTTTTAAATAGAAATTTGGAGAAGACGTGCAAAAATCAATTATCATATAAAAATAATTCCTTAAACTGCTACATAAAAAATACAAGAAATTAAAAAAATATTGAAATACTCATCAAAACAAAAATATAACATTTTATTTTACTACAAGTTTTATTATTGGTGTACACAGTGGTGAGCTATAAAAATAAAAATGGTATATTGATAAATTATTATAATTTGAATGATTTAATTAACAAAACAATATAAATATCATCAACTTCCATAGTATTTTTTCCAAGCAAATTTAATGAATTTCTAATTTAAAAAATGTGTTAAAATTAATAAAAATATAACTGAAAAAAACAAAAAAAATTTATTAAAAAAAAGTTTATATTTGTAAATAATTTCATTCCTAATGGAAATACAAAGAATGCCTTTACACAGAACAGTAATGTATATATAGTTTTTAATTCCACAATAATTTTTAATCAGTTCATATATAATAAACATAAACAATGCACTGAAAATGAAAAGACGTTGATACTAATAAAATTAAATGTTTATAATAAATTATATAAAAACAAAAATCTTGAAATAAAAAAGGGCTCACAAATAATCAAAAACATTTAACAAAGGGCTCACGCGAGTCCACAATAGCTCACTACTGGGTGTACATAAGATATCTTTCTATTTGGGTTTTACAGAAAACCCCATCCAGAAGTAATTTCTGCCAATTTCATTACTAGCAACCCTAGGTAAACATCAAAACTATCATAACAAATTAATGTGGAAAACTTTGTATTCCTTTATTAGTCTTTCTGATACTAAAATGATTAAGTATTAACAAATAGTGAGTTTTGTTTGTGCTTCTTTGGAAATTCTTTGGTGATAGCGATTAGATCCAAATACATAAGAATAAACACCAAAAACCAAGGCATACATGTAAGGTTTTAAGGAAACATAAAACTCCAATGTTTATTAAATGACTCTCAAAAAGAATATAATAAAAACTAATCTATTAAATGATTGAATTTTTTATGAAGACGATTTATTTGAAAGTTTTTGATGAATAAATTTAATTCTGGACCAGTAAGTCGACTGTAGACCCATTCAAATGTCATCAATAAATATTAAAGTAAATCAATTCCGAGTACAAGGGTTAGAAGTTTAGAAATATGAAAATTTCGACTCACTTTGTAAAAGAAGTTCCTTAAGCTGTTTTTTATTCTCAGAAAAACAGGCTCAATTGTTCCTAATGAAGATGAATAAAAAGCTTAAGAAATCGGGTAGAAATAAAATTAGCAACAAAACGCGGGAAACGTTTGTTGAATAATTTCAAGATGTTTTCTCTAAATAACGGACCCTTTAAAATTAATTATATAATAAATTAACAATGTGCAAAGTTCAAACTGCAGACCAGAGGACCTGCACGAAGCAGTAAAATTTTTACCCAACCCGAAACTGAAATGGCCCGACCCGACCCGAACCCGAACCAGACTCTTCATAATATATTATAATCCGAACCCGACCCGACCCGACCCGACAAAAAGAAATTATATTTTCAAATTTATGGTATTGAAATGCCGTCATTTTGGTTAATTAAAATTAAATTTATGTAAACAAGAAAATTTACTTACGTAAATTTTATTTTAATTCATTCATCATTGGGGCAAATAAAATTATGTTAAAAATTCATAAAGAAAAAAATTTTGATTAATTTTTAAAATCAAGCCCGAGCCCATGCAGGTCTCTGCTGCAGACCGTTCGCTCCCATTTAAGCGATTATATGCAACTCAAGCGTTAAATTTAAAAACACACTTCAAAAATTGAAAATTAATATGTGACGATATACTTACAACGGGGTCTGTTTCAAGCGAATAGCTAATAAATCATCTTAAGGAGGCAACGTTAACCTTCCCATTCTGCTTCAATTTCAACAAGTAAATAGAAGAGGAAATGGTTTTGCATTTTGTGTATTTCCTTTGAAAGAAGTTTCATTTTTATTCTTTACCAATAAAAGTTCTTGTAGATTTCTAATTCTTTCAAAAATCCGGATTTCATAAAATCAAATTATATTATGTTTCGGGAATTTCGAGAAAAGGTTGAGTACTACTGCACGATAGACACAACTTGTAAATTAAATATAATTAAAAAATAACTTAATTAAATTTAGTTTCTTAATGAATAATTCTAAACGGTGATAAACTTTGAATCTAAAACACAAGTTAAGATGGAAAACGATTAGACATTATTAAAAGACGCAACCCAGTTAGATTTGAAATGAAGTGTATCAAGGATGTCACGGATCTTCAAATATTTGATCATAGTTAAAAAGAGTCTGAATTCCTTTTATGAGTTTGGTTGGCATCGAAGACGTTGAATTGTTTATGAAATAAAATTGGAATTCCGGTGTATAATATTTCAATTTGGAAGATATATTTAATTAAATATTGGCTTTCCTCGGAATTAATTTTATTTATATATAAATTCTTAGATTTTAGTAGATTGCAATGAAAAATAAATACAAAATAATGATAATTGAATTTAATAAAAATTATTTAATATTTATTCGAAATATAAAATAATTTTGTAAAGGAAAAAATATAAAATAAATTTTTATGTTATTTTGATATAAATAATATACAATAAATTTTTTTAATTTTACCTTTAAAATAGCTTGATATTTGTAAAATATTTGGGTAACTATTTCTTTGAATTTAAATATTCAATTATTAAGGTGCATTGAAAATTTCAATTGAAATTAAATACAATTATAAATATAATATTGAAAGTAATAAAATAATATTTAAATTGCTAAAAAAATTTTTGCTTTAACAAAAGGAAAAACAAAAATAAATCATAATATTCAGGATTTTTTATTTTTTATTATTATTTATTATAACTTATCATTTACAATTATCAAAATAAATATTTTCATTTTCTGATGATAAATTATCAATAAAACCGTGTTGAGTTTTAAGATTTACTGATTGTATAATATCATAAGAAAAAAAAAATAAACCACTTACCGATTTTCAAGACAAGTATATACTTAGGCTCACACTTCCGACATTTTACTAACTAAATATATTTTCGATCAAAACTAGGCAGAAAACAGGGCTGAACTTAAATAGATCTGATATCTTTCAGTGATCTACATCAATAAAAAATATTGTCCTTGGTCTTAAATCATTTCATTCTCAATATTTCTTACAAGAACTGATTTTCGTTAAACTTAGTGTTTTCGAATTAGAGAACTTTTGTATTTTTGAGACTTAAGATGGAGACAGAAAATTTAGTGAACAGGCGATGTAACATTGATTCATCTTTTGTAAAGTATCTATATTACGCGTGTCCCTAACGAAAATTTATAAAAATTAATCCTTTATAACTTTCCGACTACTGAAAACAAAATCCTTAGCTACTTTTAAAAAAAATATATACTATCAGCTCCACCATAAATCTTTGAAAGTTATTTCACTAACCTAAATTCACTTTCTAATTATTTAAAAAGCTTAAGAAAATCATTTATTAAGAATTTTGACCACTACTGTTGAAGAAAGACGTCTTTATCGACGTTCTTTGAGTTGATGGATTCTAACACAAATGACTTTGATTCAATTGAAATGTGCTTTATTTTCTATTTTGCGCAGTAATTCAGATATGGAGTCATAAACATAAAAGAAGTACTCATAATAAATTAAAGATATATTTAAAGGTCTAATAAGTTAAATGTTGATAAGTTGTTTCATTTATTTGGAAAGGAAGGCCAATTTTTACCATTTCCCGAACAGAATAACTTTGTTAATCATGTTTTTTACGAAAAAGACTATTTTCAGGAATTGATTAGCAAAGAATTATTATTTATCAAAACATATAAAAAACAAGTAAAAAATTCTCAATGAATCATTTTAAGAGGCGATGACCGTCATTTAAAAAAAAAGTCTTCTGAGTAAAAATACGTAATTACATTTTGGTTATAATAATAACAAAAGCGTTTTTCACTTATAGTTGTATAATTTATAGCAGTGATTCTTAATCTCACTTTCACTGGTGTGCCATGAGAAATTTAGAAAATATTTAAAATTGTTTTAAAATTTTAAGATTCATTTACTTTGTCGCAAAACCAAAAAGATTAAGAATCACTGTTTTATAAAATTTCCAAATTTTATATTATTTTCATCGACTTTCTTTATTGATTTCTCATTTCTAGTTATTTTTTTCTATAAAGATTTTGTTATCTTCATTTTCTGTGAGAAAGAGGAGAAACCGTAAAAAGTTAATAAGTATTACATTACATACGACTTTTATACCATAAAAATTGTCAAGTCTTTTAAGGTGTGCCGCAAGCTAAAAAGACTGAGAATAACTGATTTATATTATTGTAGTTCTTAAAACTACAGTTCCTATATTCAATTATATTAAAATATTTTAGATTAATAAAGGTAAAACCTTTTTCAGTTTCTATCTAACTTTAATAATTTCAGTTTAGCAGGGTTGTAAATTCAACTTTGAACAAGGCAGTACACGCGATTAACACGATACTAATTGAAAGAGTTTATGGCGAAAGAGATTATATTTTAGATTTTATATTTAAGATTTTACTGATATATAATAATAATATTTTAACAGGTTCACTATCATCATGAGGTAGGTAAGAAAAACCTATATAGATTTAAAATTATTTGTAACAAATTATAAAAAAATGTTATTAATAATAAACAAAATAATTAATTATTTAAAAAAAATTATTTTATTAAATTTGATAATTTTTTACATTCTCATATAAAATTTAATCAATAAAATCATTTAATATTAATACATCATATGCACTGAATTTAACATCATATTTTTTAAAAAACACATTTAAAACACAACTATTTACACCACTTTGCAAATTAGTTTTCAATGTAATACTTCAAATACGGTAAAAAACACAAAAACGTCATTCCCCTCGACCGACAGTGATCAAGAACTTGAAACGGAGATGACGATTAATCCTTTCTATGTATGTTTAAATGAGGTTTAAATTGCTAAAAAGGAAAATGAATATAATTAATTATTATTCGTTATAAAGACTATCAATAGCATTATTATTATTATTTTTTATTTATTATAATAATACTGATAATTATTATTGCAAATAGGCATCTGGTAAATTTTGAAATTTAAACAAAAGCCAAGTGAGAAGTTTTAGGCAATATTTAAACAAAAAAAAAGACAGAGTCAATAAACAAATGGTTAAGTGATGAAAACATTCATGAATAAATATATAAAAAAAATAATAAAACACTGATAGTAAATTTGACGTTATAATCAATTCAAACCGAAACAAAATATAAATAAAACATCAATATTAACATGATTATATAACTTCAAAACTATAAGGATTATCAAAATGATGCCATATCCTATTTGAAATAAATCAGCACCTAATGAAAAATTCTAATAAAAAACTAACAAGATCCATCTCTATTTGAACAAAACTCTATTGGATTTAATGAATTAAATTAAAACCAATCATTAAATAATAAATTATTAAAATAACCAATATAAATCTAGATAAAATAAGCATACTTGAAAAGTTTCTCGTGGCCAACATAGTTGTTAGAATAGCACCCTAAAACAAAAAAAATAACAACCTTTATTCACTATTTTAACTAAGAGATTTAGAATTATCTAATTTAAATGGCACTTTATTGCTTGCTATTGCACATTTTTAATTGATTAATTAATTTGGTTCGCAAGTTTCAAATCTGGAGAAGCTTCAACGGACATATGGTAAAAGAGTCAATTCTTATTATTGAAGTTATAGCATGAAACAATAATCAAAACTGAATCAAAAAATCCTTTATGAGTCTGTCGATGAAACTAAAGCCTAGACATCCTTAAGACCGCTTGTTAGATAGAATGCAAATGTGCTCAAACGTGCTCTTTCAATTAATTGATTTTCTAAATCGAATTAATTCATTAAGTTTACGATAATAATATATTATATTATTCATAATATGCACGCGAATGCAATGAAATGCATAATCAAAACACTGATGACTACTTACTGTAGTCATCCAATGTTTTGCCGCAGCACTAAGATAGCCGACTTTTTGATAATAGCTGTTCTTACCCAGCAGATAACTCGTATTTCGATAGATCAGTGTATATTAGACAATTATTTGTGAATTATTTGTCTTGGCGAATTAATTAAAAGAAATAATAATTAATTAAACCATACTTTATTTATCAAAGCGATACGAAGCAATATAAAGAACTACAGAAGTAGATCGAAGCATTCTATTGCCAAATCATCACCATAGCAGGATACACGAACTCCTTTTTGAAATGTAACAATATGGATTTGGCAAGGCTTTAATGAAAAGAAAAAGTGTATTCTGACTGTTGAATAGTGAACCAGGAATATCAACAATCAAATTGTATACTTTGAGACTAAAAAGCAATCCATTCAGTGTATGTATGATGCCTTTATGCGTTCGTAACAAGTGTAATCGCATTAGGCCCCCAAATACTAAATACACTACAAAATCTACAATAACAAAAAAATATCACGAACTGAAAGAAAAAAATAAAGATGGAAATTCAAAATTTTCTGCACAGGGCCCCCAAAAGTCACAACACGACACTTGTGTTATTGCAATGAAATCTACAGCTATGATTACTATAAGATTCAGCATATTCATTTATCAATGATCAAAACAAAGATAAGTAGTTTGGAAGCTCTATATATCAATGCCATTTATAGGACAAGTAATATTTTAGAAATAAAAGGTGAATAAAGTTTTTATCGATCAATTCGAGTGAGTCTTCAAAATTACATTCCAATCAGTGCCAACGTTGGCTATAGGCGATATAGGCGGCATTTTTCTTGGCGTGCAAATTCCCAGCAAAATTTCCAATACAAAAAATCAAAATTATGAAAAACTAAGAAATAGTTTTGTTATTTTTGTCTTTATTTATAATTTAAACTTAAAAGTTTACCCTTAATTCACTTGAGTATCAAAATAAATAGAACAATTTTTACAACGCCGGCACTATTTTGATTGCAATGACTCTTTTATAATTTATACACTGTTTACATTGCATTTATTCTTAAGGATATGAAATGGGATGTATTTTTAAAAATTCAATTGTTTATATTCTAATAAATAGTGTTAGGGAAGGGCTCAATAGCCTCGAAATATTGGTGAAGGTTCAAAAGACGATAAATAAAATTTTTTTAAAAATAGTAATATTTGATTACTAAAAATAGTGATTATAAATAATAAATTAAAATGAAAACAAAGTAATTATAAAATATTTAGAATTATGCTTAATTTACTAAAAATTTTCAGTTGAATTTTTAAAAGGGTGACAACTTAGGTAACCGACACTAGGTAAAAAGTTCAAGGAAGTTCTATTCAGAAGAAAACGCAAAAGAAAAGACTGCAAGACAGCTTGAACAAAAATATTCATTAATGGGAGATCGTGAGACGAATCAAGAAGATTGTAATCAGTCACTCTAACTAATAAATTTTTCGTACGTCAGATATGATGGCAGTTTGCTCGTACCAGGGTAGTTCTAAATGACAACTTACTTGCTACTTTTATACAGTGTAATATATAAAGTACTAAACTATGAGTCTCAGTGGTCTTGCAGCGCTTTTGCTTAAACCGATTATCAGATCAAGATCTTGTCCAATCTGTCTAAAAACTACAAACTGTACGATTACATCTAAGCGGCTTTTGTAAATTATTAGTAAGTAATAAAGGTTTAAAATGGGATTTGCTTATTCAGAATATTAAATTAATTACTTATTTATTAGTGTCAGACTTTTGTTTTAAATCAATCATCCCTACTGACAATTTGCAACAATAAAACTTTTAGACCGTCCAAATATTAACTAATTAAAAAATAATTAAAAATTAATCAAATAAAAGTATATCTTCTCGTATATCATCTATATGCCATATATATATTTCAAATTTTTCTATCGGAATTAAATTACATTGATATAAGGAAAATGAAAATTATTGAATACGACCAATATTTTACGTAAACGAAACACCTTTCAAAATTTTAGCTAAATCAACATTAAAATTAAAATAGTTTATTTTTATTATTATTATTATTATTATTATTATTATTTATTTATTTATTTATTTATTTATTTATTTATTTATTTATTTTAAAAATTGTTTCGAATATAATCATATTTTAAGGATAATTTAAAACTGTTTAGCAAACATTTTTTACAAATAAAATTTTTTATATTTCCAAGTACTTTATTAAAAATTAACTTAACTAAGTTAAAGTTACCAAAGCAATCAAAAAAGTTAAAATGCGACGACGAAGCTAAATTACAACAAAACAAAGAAAAACTAAAATTAAAATGTAGGGACTAAAGTACTTTTGCACCATGAAAGATACAGCCAAAGTGATGAGAAAAAATTATTAAATATTATCCAAACAACTCATTGAAGAAATTTGAACATATTAGGTACAAGTACAAGAGAGCAAAGAAACCTTTACTTAGTGATAAACACAAAATAAGTTATTTTAAGGTACTTTTAAAATGGCTAATTAACAATGAAAGTTTGATGGCTGTAGTTTGTTTCAAATCATACAGTTGGTATTTCTATAATATCATTAAAATCTACATTAATTAGGGTAATGTTTATACCAAATGGGTTAATTGCACATAAAACGATTAATAACATGGTAAAAGCATTCAACTAAATTAAGCATTAAAATGAAGATAAACGAAATTTCAGGTGTAAAAATATTAGCAAATAGAATAGTTTCCAAAAGCAATTGCCACGGAGCTGGCATATAACAAAGTGAACAAAAATTTTAAATTAAAGAAGTTAACAGTAGATATTTTAAATAAATTACCTTTAATTTTCGACGAGCATTAAACTTCTTAAGACAATCCACAGTTTGTTGTCTATGGACCATCGATGCAATGTGCTCTCGTTGCTAAATAAATACAATAATTAAAATTATATTTTATAATAATAGTCAGTAAATCATTAAAAATAAGTCCAAAACCATTCAACCATTTAATTCCGACCTCCTGTTTATGATTCAATGGAGCAAAATATTCAATTTTAGATTTTTTTATTTAATTAAAAATCAAAATATCTTTTCATACAGAATCCACAGTCGCAACTGATGCTTTAGCGATAAAAATCAAGGGTGACTTGAAATTTTGGTCTTTCAATCCTTTACTTTGTTAATTTAAAATAACTTGAGTTATAGAATATTCGGATAATTAAAAAATTTTCTTTCTTTTTAAAATAGTAAAATATCTAGAAAAATTCACATTTTTTTTTATTAATGTAATATTTTTTGTCGAATAACTTTTGAGGAATTCGCATAAAACCAATATATTGAAAAATTACAGAGAAAAACTAAATAATTAGTTTTTAAAAAGGAATTAATTGTAAATTATTTAACGAAAAGATAAATAGAAAGAAATATAAACAAAGAATCCATGGAAACTGTTTGAACATGAAAATGGTTGAGGAATTGAAACCTTTCATAAATCATTGCAAATTGCGGTGACCATTAAAATAAGGAGAGATGACTGAAACACCTCAACAAGTAAAAAGATTAATTGGAAAATAATTTAAAAGAAAAGATTCATGATTAATTCCGTTCTTCTATTGAATTGGTTTAATTTGCCTTACAAAGTTTTGAACGAAATTATAAATTCAAAAATTTTCTTTTGCTTTTTAAGAATTGTTAATATCTAGAAAATTACCGTTTTATTATTAATGTAAAATTTTTGTAGGAGAAGTTCCCGAAAAAACAATAAATTTAAAAACAGAGGAAAAATTAAAAAAAATTAATTAATTACAAATTATTTAACGAAAAGAGAAGTAGAAAGAAATATAAACCAAAAAATCATGGAAATTGTTGAAAGATGAAAAAAGTTGAGGTGACAAATTTCATGAATTATTGAAAATTGCGCTGACCATTAAAAAAGGGAGAAATGTCAGAGATACGAAGTAAAAAGGCCAATTGGAAAAGAATTGGAAAGAAAAGATCCACGATAAATCCCAATCTTCTATTGAATTGGTTTAATTTGCTTTTCAAAGTTTTAAATGAAAAAAAAAAATAAAAAAAACCATTTTAAAAGTGCTCCTGAAAAATTCAAATCCAATCCAATAAAATGATGATTGAGCAGCATTAAAAACTGTATATAAAAATAATTAATTGAATAGGAACACATCAGTGGGCAATAAAAACGAATTTGATCGCGACTTGGAAAATATGAGATAATTTTATTATAGAAAAATCAATAATAATTTATGGACAGAAGAGAAAATCCACTTACATAAATCCACGGGTGTTTCAATGCCTCTGCAGCTGTTATTCTCTTTGTGGGATTAACAGTCAACATTTGATTGATGAGATTCTTTGCTTCTGCGGTTACAGTATCCCATTCAGGTGACGGATACTAGAATATATATCACATTAATAAATTGCTCGGCTCTTTATTAGTAATTAATATCGCGAGTTCCCATGAGTGTTACGGGAGATTTCACAGAGGCCGACAAAACAATTATAATAAAGAAACGAATATAAAAACCCATTGAAAAAAAATGGAAAATTCAATTTAATTTAGATAAAAACCCACAGCGGTCAAGTTGATTTGATGGCAATCATTTTGATATTACCCGGCCCAATGGGGGGAAACATGGCACATTAAATGATTATAAATTATGACAACCCACGTTTCCATTAAAACAACGAAAGACTTACAGTTCTGCGAGGAATTTTAAAGATCCCCCACCAATAAATCCCAAAGTGACCAATTGAAGAGATTAAAACATAAACATAACCATGGCACCGATTTAAGCATTAGAAAACACCAATCGAATTCTATGTTTTAGAATTGTATCTAAATTGAGTGGTTTTTATTATGTGCTTATAAGTAGAACTCAAATCTTAGTTAGATCGTGTTCAGATCTTCGTTATGAATATAAAAGTAGTTGTATTGTGGTATTTGAAGTGGTATATAGAAACATTATGTGTAAAATAATACTATGAAAGAATAAAAAAATTATTAAATTTATTAAAAATCTAATTAATAATTTTTTTTTGAATTTTAGAAATATTTTAATTATTTTGTTTAAATAAATAAGTAAAACTTTTTTTTGGTTTTTACCTGATTATTACAGAGAACCCATTGAAATATATAATATAAGTAATGTTCGATTCGCGCTTTCTAATTAAGAGATTAATTTACAAGAAAACAATTTTAACTGATATAGTTTGAAAATTAAATGTCTTCCAACAAATTTACCATAAATAAATTATCAATAGATTATTAAAGAATGAAATAATACATAAAAACAAACTTATTTCCCTAAGAAGCAAAAAAACATTCGAAAATCGACTCAATGAACACATCTAAAACAAAACTAGCACATGCCATGAACATCTGGAAAAAGTTCATATAGATAACCAATTAAACGTATTTCATCAACATAAGATGAAAATAAAAAACACACACGCACGGACCGTGAGGCACTGTAAAATAAAATACGAAATAAGTAAAATAAGAACACCAAGAACGTTTATATGTGTACTATCATTTATAAAAAATGTAATCCATTTAATGAATAATTTAATTATATTAACAGTGATAAAATGAAAAGCATTATTTTAAAATATTTTACTTGTAGTCGTGAATATAAAATATATAAAATATATTTACTAAACCATTAATTTCGAAAAAAAATGTTAGCTTTTCAAAGAATCTGACCAGAAATTATCAAAAGAATTTTAAAAAAAATGGTAAAAATGAGATATTTATTTAATATATCAGACCCGTTCGCAGAACTATCGTATGTCTTATCGAGAATCATAATTCATTTTTTACCAATTTATACAACAATTACCAATCCAAAATAAGTATATTAGAATATTAGCTTACATCAAATAAACCAGATTTGATTTGGGCATAAAGTCGATTCTGATCTTCGTCCCAAAAAGGTGGATAACCAACCAATAGAATATACAGAATAACACCTAAATTAATATAAAAATTATTATTCTTTTATGTTAGTATGAAAAAAATTGTCATCAAAATTAATAGACTTTAAACCCAATATATAATTAGAATTATTATAAAACATAAAAAACACTATTGATAATAATTATTTATTTATTTGACTATTCTTTACTAGGGGATTGCCCCACCTAGGACGGATATAATACCACCGTCCCCCACCCCGTTTTGGTGAAAATGTAAACAAATCTAATCTTCCACTCATTATACAATTTAATCCTATGCCTTTCAACAACAAAACACCCAAAGTACCATGAAATCATGGATTTTGACCACAGATTAGACTTTTTCGTCCAAAATTTACTTAAAAACGATGTATTTAAAACAAAAAATCTAAAATGGCGACCACTCCCATTTTAATACTAAACACCTATGCAAAATTTCAAGGGGCTATCTAAAACAGTCTGAGAGATAAACCCAAAAATTTATAGCATCCAGAGTCAGTCAGTGAGTGAATCAGTGATGAGCGTAAATATAAATGTAAATTTTCATAAAGTTATTGATAAAGTGATTGTTAGCCTGAAAAGATCGATGAACGGTTGAAATATACAACACGGTGTTATTGAACATATAAAAACGATAAAGCCAAATAAACAAAATATATATTTCGACTGTATATTTGTCAAATGTTATATACGGAAACAATAGTTATGATTTAATGATTTAATTAAATTATCTCAATAATTTCTTTGCTGATTGAACGTTTTTATTTTAACAGATTGTAATTTAATTACAAAATCTTTTAAATAAATTGTTTCTTTGCACATTAGTCAATGCTTAATAATATTAATAACGCCTCTCAATCGGCCATGTTGCTGAACCCGTATGCAAAGATGGCAGGAAGTTTATCCAATGTATGAGGCATTGCATCCATTACATGAAAATTTATACACTAGATTGAGATTTATAACAAAACATACACACATTTATATATATATATATATATATATATATATATATATATATACTATTTAACATGAGATATTGTGGAAAACTATAATAAATTACATTTATTTATGTTACAAATTTGATAATCGACAAAGGAGTTATCATTCACATAAAAGTACATACAGATTCACATTTCAGAAAATTCATTTAAACAGATAAATTTTTATATTAATTAGGTTTCATCCAATAAAATTCATTTAAAATGATTAATTGAATAATTAAAAAAAATTTTTTTTATTATTTTATTTAAATTTTTTAACCGCTTCAATGATTTATTACCGTGCTGTTTCATCAATAATTCAAAAATCCATCGTCAATAAATTATGTGATGAGCAACATGTTGAAGAAAAATAATTTTTTATTCATATTAATAAATATTAACTAAATGTTAAATAAACACTAACCACATGCCCAGACATCGACCGGTTTACCATACGGGTCTTTGCGTAAAACCTCTGGAGACAAATAACCAGGAGTACCGGCAAATCCTAAAATTAAAAATTTTTATAAAAATACCACGCTATAAATAAACATTAAAATATAAATAGTAAAATGCAGGTAATACCAATTAAAAACATAACAAATTATCGTGAAGTAAAATAAATTGAGATATTGTGGGTAGAGCAAATAACCAAAAGCAGTGATTACTAAATTCATAACAATACAAATATATGAAATTAATAAATAACAAACAGTTCCACAGCGACATTCGGAACAAAAACAACAATTAATTTACCCAATCACCATGACAACAGAAAAAAAATAAAGAATCAACAGATCTTTCCACTAAAACTAACCAAGCCAGGACGCCTCCTCATTCTCTTTCATTTCAACGGCTAATCCAAAATCAGCTAACTTAACTCTAGCATTCTTAGATTTGCTCGACAACAAAAGGTTTTCGGGCTAGAATCGAAAAATAAAAAAAAATAATCTGACCCATTGCAAAAACATAGAATGTACGTTTAAACTAAATTTTTATTAAATAAAATTCAAACAAAATTAATTTTTCCATTCTAATTTGAGGTTTAATTCCTTAAAATTAACTCCAATCATCACCTTTATAAAAGCTGTCGTATATTCTAAACTGGAAATTAATATTTGTTTGATCTGAAGTCCTTTAGAAACCCTAATAATCTTGAATAGCCCGCCAATTTACTTAAGGTCCTTATTACAAAGTGAAAAATTGTAAAGAATGCCTTCATTTGTTTCATTTATAACACTTGTTAGTTATTATTACAGAAACTTCTTAATTTTTTATACAATATCTTTATTTGAATTATTTATTTAAATTAGAAACGTTTAAGTTTAATAATGCAGTTCAAAACTGTCTAACCTCCCTAATGAAAACAATACAATTTCACCAAAGGTTTGTTAGAAAAACAGCATATAACCAAAATCTGTTATCACAATTTATATTTTCAAATTTAATATTGTCCAGTGACATTTTAAAGACGTTTTAATGTAAATAAATACTGATAATACAAAATCTCACCTTCCTAAAAATTTGAAACTAAAAATTTTAGATTCCTAAACTTTAGAAAATTAATCATTCTTTTTAAAAAGAACATTTCAATGCTTATTTCTGGAAAGTAGAGCCTGCTCGATTTTACAATTTATCGATGTTTTGCCTTGTGCGAAACCTCTCTCAAACAGTATTTACAAACTGCAAAGGGTTATTTATTTGATTATTGTTCTTATATTTCATTCCGAACATCAAATTTTTGGGCCAGTCAAAAATAATTTTTATCTATAGGGCGACATTTTATGACCAAAGAGGTCATAAAAGCAGAATTTGTTTAACTGATGTTTATTGTTTTCACATATTCAACTTAGCTCTAAGGTATTCGTGAATAAATATATATTGTTGTCAGTTTAAAAACCACAAATATATAAAGACCTTTTACTGCAAAAGTGGACTTTTTGCCTTCTTGGAATAAAGTTTTCATAAGTGTACGAAATTAATTTTTTCCATAAAAGAAAGCTTGGGTATTTAGATAAATCCATTGACAACTCAATTGAGGTCCATCTTTCTATGCGAAGTAATATTTTTCCATGATCCGTAAAATATATTTAAAACAAAGAAATAATAATTTCCTTTTGATAAAATATTAAAATATATATATACCAAAATGTACCTCTTTTAAACAAATTTTAATCTCTAAATTACAAATAATAACCATTGAAAAGAAATTCCAATTAAAATAATTATTTATTACTTTATAATTGAAATGAATGCTTTTTATTTTCTCAATTTCTATGTAGTTATCTGAGAAATTTACGATTTTGAAGTAAAAAATTAAAGTCGGTATCAAAAGTAATTTACTGCCAAGTGCAATTCATTTTTCGTACGATATATTGAAATGGCCTATTTAGCCATATATCACATATGGTACATCAGAATTTTGGGTAAATGACAATATAAAGGGGAGCCATGCTAATAAATAGATACTATATAAATACTTTAACATGGATGCTGTACTGACATATTTTACTACAAATTGTAATAAATGCATTTTAAAGAAATAATTTAACTTTTTTGCCCGGACTTTCTACTCAGAACACCTAACAAAATGTAAGGATCAGCAACTGATAATGTTGACGACAATATGAAAAACTTCAAATGCTAACGGTACACATTTTGATTTCAAACACTAAAATAAAACCTTAAACATTGAAATTACTTTGATAAGACCTTAATAATATAATAATGAAATCTTCTGAAATTGAGGTTAAACTTTAACCTCAATTTGCAAATGGAGTTTATAGAACTACGATGCGGCACCTTATTAAACCAAAAATATAAGGAAATTGGTATTCCAGAATTTTACAGCTATTTATCTGCAGACCGTTTTCCAAGAATCCGACATTTTGTTATACGCATATTATCCATGTTTGGTAGCACGTATATTTGTAAACAACTGTTTTCAAAAATGAAGATGAATAAAACTGCGCAACGAACCAGATTGACTGAAGATATTGCATCGATATAGCATCGATATTGCATCAAGCCAAAAATTAATACCAAATTTTGATTTGAAAAATGAGAAGTGATGCATTATATCCAGCAACAAATAATTATGCTGTTATTATTAAATAAATTTCTATATAAAAAAATTTGTGTTTTATTTTCTTTATGGTCAATTTATGTTCAATTAACAATCAAAATTTGAATTTTCAATAAAACTAAGTACATGTGGCCCACTAAAGGATTTAGAATACAATTTTTAAAAAATTTGGCCCGTATACCGAAATGACTTTGACATGCCTGCCTGGGTTAAAGGGTTAAAATTCTGAATTGGTGAAAAATTGAGAATGCTTACAGAATGTAGTTGTCGTCGCGTAGTAACGTAATTCCTACAAATATTGATCAAATGTATTACTAAATATAAATAAAATATGAGTTATAAAGCTTATTCGAAATCTAAATATTAATAACACAAAAAATCAATAAAATGTGCAAATGGTTACCATGCACCAAAGAAAATTCAGATTTTAATAAAAAATTATCGATTCAAACGTAGACAGAGGCCCATGTGAAATAAATCGTTACTTGAATAATAATAATAATATTTATAAAAAACTAATATAATATTTACATTATAAAACTCTAATGATTTTTACCTTGAGGTCACGGTGAATAATATTATTCTGGTGGCAGTAATTAACGCTTTCGAGAATTTGTTGCATACAATTGCTGAAACAATAATAATTATAAAATATCTAGTTAAACTCAGAAATTTATTAAGACAAAAACTTCAGTAAATAAAGAAAATGTTTTTATGAGTCAAAGTAAATAAAAATTTCAAAAAAATTACTTTACTAAATTTAAAGTTTAAAAGTCAATTAATCAAACAATATTAATTTTACTTTGTATTAACAAAATATATATTCGAGAAAATTATCCTCATCTACGGGTTGTCATCATAATCTATCTCAAATCATATATACGGTGACAATATTGATATAATAGCTATGATTTAACAATAATCTCAACAAATTTGTTGATAATTGAATGTTAATTGTAGGGATTGTGATTTAATCATACAATTCTTTCACAATTATTATTAAAGTTTTTATATAAAATTTTTAAATATTTTAAATACATTTAAATTTCGTAATGAGTTTGTAACAGAAAACTTAAAATTTTTTAAACTTTCGAAATATAGAATAACTAAAACATTATTTTTTTATAGGTTTACCCTCATTCCATTATTTTCATCAGACACAATCAAAAAGCAATCAATGGTTTCCTTATTCAGTTTTTCTACAAAAGCCTTATTTAAAAGAGAAATTTGTTTGTGTATACTTGTTAGATTTTTCAAAATAAAAAATAATCATCAAAATATAAAACCCTTAATCATATTTTTATAATATTTAAAGCAGTGTATAGGCCTACAACTATTGACTTCCCATATATTTGTTTTAGACCCCTAGTCGTTCTTTCTACTAACAAATCTAAAAATAGAATTTTATTGATATTTAGTTTAATGAAAATAAAAAGAAATTGAAAATAATCTATCAATCATAAAGAAATTTTACTGATTTTTTAAAAATTTACTCGTTAATTCTTTAAAAATTTAAACAGTAAATTAAAATTATTATTTATTTAATTAAAATTTGTCAATAACATAAAATAAAAAAATCTATTTAAACATTGTTCCGAAAATATATTTATCACAACTATTTTAATTGAATCGTATTTGATACAAATTTGGAAAGAACGTATAAAATTGATACAAATTGAGAGTGAAAAGATTTCCATCATAAATTAAATAAAAACTTGCGCAATCCAGATTTACACACACACACATCAATTAATTTTATTTCGAATAAAATTATTTATTTAGTGATCATTAATTTAATTTAAAGTTTATATAAAAAATTTAAAAAATTGAAAATAAAAGTATTTTGAGTGTGCATCCTAAAATTTTCATTTAATGTACAAATAAATTTTGTTGAAACTGACTAAAAGGATGTCTTCAGAAAGTGTTTAAATGCAATATTTTGATGATCTTTCCAAAAAGTATGGGTTAACCCTTGCTATACCATGCATTCGACACGCGTGATAAAATAAGTGCTATTTGTAAAAATAGAAATACTTTTATTAATTAAATAATTATTAATTAAATAATCATTAATTAAATTTAAATACTAAAAACATGAAAAATCGTTGATAAATTGTCATGAAAAATTTATTGCAATAATCATTTTAAAAACTATATAAATAAATATATAACTATAATGACAAAATAATCAAAATAAATTAACGATTTATATAAAAATTTTCATATATTTTCTCATCGTCATTGGAATAGTAAATGTATTTTTAAATTTTCGTAAAAAATGCCTCAACTGAGTGTTTTTTATTAATACTTTTATAAATTAGTGCGTAAAAGTATTACGGAGGAATAACTAAAATCTGAACTCAATATTTGTGATATTTCTATAGAAATATTAAAATTATTAGAAGCAATATATACAAACTACACTCATCATAGACAAGAGAAGATTTACATTGTGTTTATATATCGAATAATGCAAATGCAGAATTTTATTTCTACGTTTTGAAGTTAAATAACTTCCATATTTTTCAATAGAAGTCATTGAAAATGAAGACATCCCTTTTGATCATAGAAAAGCAGTTTTCGTACAGGTTGGAAAACAATATGTTTGGCAAGCATGAAGTACAGTACTTTGCTTAACTTACAGTATAAATGGAAATTGCACTTTCTTAATTGAAATGAAGAGAAACATTAAAAGAACCTAAGATAAACATAAGCTATCTTATTTGTAGAATTTCAAAAAATGATTTTTCTTGAAATTATTATTAAATGACTTCAGTGTTTTCAATGAAGTATACTAAGGAGTGAAGTAAGAAAAAAATATTAATTTTAAATGCACTAAAGAGGAATTAAAATTAGTTATCATTCGAGATCCAATTTATTGTTGCAGGTAAGATTGAATACGTGATTACAAAAACGAATATATCCACTACCTAAATTTCTTTGAAGAATTTTTTTTTGTATATATTCAAAAAGTAAAAGAAGACAGATTCTAATAAAGGTTTAGGATGATGAATTATGCTTCTGTTGAAGATAACTGTTAATTACCTAATTGATACAAAATCTATTTTCATAAAGAATCCCATCGAAGTGTATACCATTCATATAGATTTCACAATGAAATTATTCTCTGCGCTTGTCAGTAAGGAATTGGGCAATATCAACAATATTTGTTTCATACAATGAAATAGTAAAGAGAAAGTCCATAGCTTCATATGAAGAGAATGTAAAAAATTAATTACCTACATTAGCGGGAAACCACGTAAAAAGATTCGAGTATGTTATTATGTTCATTTTCTCAACATCTTCATGCTACAAATGCGTTCCTGATATATGATGCGGTTTGACTTATTGAATACTTGTTCACTATTCTTCGAAACTCATTGAAACGGATTAATTTTAATAATAAACTAGATATTTGTTTATTTGCCTGTCGTAGCAAAAATTCTTGGTGAGTTAGAATTTTATTTAAATAAATTTATCAATATAAAAAAATTATCAAGAAAAAAATAAAGCATTTTTGAATCACTGATTATAGAAAATTATTGAATAAATATTAAACGGGAAGCGTAAGGACATAAACGATGAAGAGATTAATGAAAGTAGAATTGAAGCATTGGGAGAAATATGTCAATCTGTTCAAAACATAAAAAATTAAAGTATTGAATGACAAGAGATAATATTTTAGTATTAAATCTAAAATTATATCCTAGACTGGAAAGCTTTTGTCAATTATACTCTAACAGTTAGAGAGATGATTCAATCACTAAATTGTTTCAAAAGACTCAAACAAACATCAGTTCACTTTGGATAATTAATTTTTGAAAAAAAACTGCTCACTTCATTTTACTTTCTATTATATTAATTTTATACAGACTTCGCTTAATAGTACGATTCAATTTTTATCCAGAGACAAAATTCTGATTATATTTGGTGTTTTCAATCACCCGATTATTCGAGAAGTAAGATTTCAAACTACCCGGATCTATGTCAATCACTGTTAAAATTAACCGCAACCAAGTCTCTTTGCAATGTTCAGTTTTCAAAAAGTCAATTCAAGGAATTTCCATTTAAATTTTATCAATTACAGTTGGTTGGGACCCCTCTAAAAGCCCATCTTCTTAATTTTCCTTCCCATTCTAAAGCTCCCTCAATGAAATCAATCAACTAAACCCTTTAATATATTATTGTTGCTAAAGAGTATTTTTTATTTTGCCAATTTCAAAGAAAATTTTAATAAATTAATTAAATTCTCACATTTTATGTTTACAAAAGAAAGCCAATTATCCAAAAATTATTTTCCATTCATTTATTTGTTCCACAGATTTTCCAATTTTTCTAGCGCCCTCCAAAAAATTTATTCATTATTCATTTTTGATTTAATTAATAAAATTAATTATTTTTGTGAAACGCTACCAAAATCAACAAAAAACACAAAAATCAATCAATATTGATTTGAATTCAACGATTAAAATTATCCAACGAACGAAAAATTGAAATTTGATAAAAATTAATGCCATTCATATTCCAGCCGCGTCAACCGACATCCAAAACTGACAATTTTAATATTTCTTATCTAGCCGGTAAAAAAAGAGAATAGAGGTTTGCAAGTGTGCGGTTTAGCGTGTGTGTGTTTTTAGTATTTTTTAAACAATATTTTCTTAGTTTTTTCCCTACGCACTCTTTAATATTTCAAAAGAAATTATTACAACGGACTTGTTCTCTCACTCGTCGACATAGAAGCAGCAAACACTTGAATTCCTTACATCATTGGCTGAACGTAAACATCGACTATTCAGTTGGGATCGATCTTGAAAAGAATTAGATTCAATTTTATTGATAATAAAATATCCCAAATGCTGAATATGTAATTCTGATCACTCCCATATGATTGTCATTAATTACTCTCAATTAAGTAAATCGAAATCGACTGTTTTCTTCGGAAAATGACTGAATTTAATCATCAAACAAAAATATACATATAAAATTCAAAATTCAAAAAAGTTAGTGGAAAGAAAGAAAAAAAGAGAAAAATTAAAAACAAACGCATAGGAAGTGAAAAAGGAAAATCAGCAACAAGAAAATTGTAATTACTTGATGAATTAAATATAAATATACACACATATATATATAAACATTCATAACAACAATTAACAAAAACTTAGAAGACAAAAATTTAAAACAACCGCAAAGGAAGAAATGAAAGAAAAAATAATCTAAAGTTTAAAATCAAAGCAACAAGAAAACCGTAATTGTTTGATGAATGGAAACTATTTTCTAAAAATTATCTCAAAATTAGATTAAGAAAAATCACGATTGTTAACCCCATTAAAACAACGAAGAGAAATTAAAGAAATAAAAAAAATTGTTTTTCTTAGTTTGTTGTTATCAACAATATTTACATACATATTCCAAATGATTATTAATCAACTTTATTGATTAATTATGTTGATTGCACATTGAGAAATGTTTAAAATTCTACAAACTGATTTCCAATTAATAATAAATAAAATATAATCATTGCTTATGGAGCTAGAATTTCTCCGGAAATCTAATTTCACTAGTGATTTGTGTAAAATACTTAAAGATTAAACAAGCACAATATTTATTATTTTATTTTCAATTTCAAACAATCCAAACCTTGTGAACATTATTATTGCTTACTATCAACTTTATTTATTTTTTATATTGCTATATCATATAATGTTTGTTTCTAATTTGATGTTTTAATCGCTCAGTAGCGCTGTAAGTTTTTGTATTCATGACTTTTAAATTTCGAAATTGAACATATTTTTATCACAAATGTGAAAGATAATATATTAGAAAATAATATATTAAACATATTAAAGCGGCAAAAATGTTAAATTATAAACCCTTAAGAACAGAAAAGAATATAAATTAAAATACTTTCAAGCATTGTTAAATGGAAAGCTCTCAAATAAAATCACTAGCCTAAAGTTGCAACTTTAAAACTTCTGCGTAAACAATTCTCAAATATTTTGTTCACCTTTGATCTGTTTTTATTCTTTTAATATTAAATTTATTTTTATTACGACTGTTGGGAAATTGTTTGAAAAAAGAGTTTGATAATATTTATGAAAACCTGGAAACCAAGAAAATTAAAGGAGATAAAGTGATGTTCAGGACAGAAGGGAATGGATTACTACAACCAAGGTATAGTGGTCTATGCACAGTAATTGATACGATGTAGCTCGACAAAGTACAGCTGAATTATAAAGGGAAAATTATCAGAATAAATGCAAGACAAGTAAAAAGATTTTCAGGTCCGAGAAAATAAATGGGAATTTCTGTAAATGCTTCAATTATTAATGTAGAAACTAAACCCAAGAAACTGAGTAAAGAAAATAATAAAAAACTAGAAGTGCGTGAAATCCCATATCGAATCAGAAAAAAACCCAATCAAATACCAAAAATGATTCTTATCGAAAGAGAGATGTAATATTCAAATAATACGGATTGTTTAAATAACATTTTAATTGCAATTAGAATAAATATTATTTTAGAATTTTCCATTTAGTTTAACTTAACAACAACCATAAATCAAAAATTTCCTTGATGTAACACAAATTTGATATAAAGTGGTTATGAAAATAAATTAAATGTTAAAATGTTAAATGTGCTCCCGTCATATTACTTTTGATCTTTGGCAAATTAATTGGATTAATTATAATTTATGAAATAAATATTTGAATCATATATATGATTTGTTAATAAAATTAAAACGTTGATACTCTGTATCTATTTAAATTTGATCTTCAAAATCAGTCTAGAAAATAATCAAGCTAACTATGAACAGTATTGTGTGAGTATGGAACATTTTACGTTATCAAGAAATATGTGAGAAGACAGATTCACCATTTACCGTTTGATCCCATATAATATATGATACATGGCATATATCAAAATAGATGATAATTTGAAATTCGTAGAACTTAAATTCGGTCTCTCAATTTATATACATCTCTATTAGACATTTCTTAGAATTGTTGACCGGATTTGTCATGATGTTCACATAGGATTTTTCAAGAAATAATTCAGTGAGAAAATTACAGTATTTATTTTGTTTAAAACGTCTTTTATTTTACCAATTGAGAGTTATACAATAAAATTATAAATTAGATTGGCATGTAACCCAATTTTTTTAATGTTTATATAATTTAATGTTTTACTACATAAAAGCATTGTCGACAACAAACTGTCACTTTGACAATCCTATTTTACAATATTGCCATTTATAAAGAAAGTTGTTACAAGAATATCTTCAAATTAAAGTTTCACTGAGAAGCAGTGCAATAAAACAAAATAAAATTACTGAACTATGACAGAAGTGAAATTCAGGCGTTTCGGGAAAACCGTTACAAAAAAAAATTGATAGTTCTGACTAACCGCTTGTTAATAATTCCCATAAAAGTGCTGTGAAAGTTGTAAAACGTTTTTTGTTGCAAATAAAATTAGGAAAGAAATAATAATTTTTTTTTTATTTTTTGACAAAATGCACATAGATTTTCGAAACGGCAATGTTGAATGTGATTGGTTGATTTTTTTTGCTTTTACCAGATCAATAAATAGCAACAAATAGAATTAGTAACGGATATGCCATGGGGTCAAACTAGTTCAGCGACGTTCAAATAATAAATGGGGAAAATCTGTTTGATAGGGAGATTTCCCGTTACTAGTTTTAGTGTAAAAATATCGATTAATGAGAGAATTGCGAATAAAAATAATTCAAATTCAAATATGAAATATAAAGAGTGAAAAAAATATATTAACTATTTTACTGATGACTAAAACAGTGTAAATTGATTTTTTCTGTGATTTTTTTTTTGGTTTTTTGATAGACTAATGCCAACTCTATAAATAATTCCCAAATTCAATTTAATCACTTTGAATTCGGTCGAGGAAATTTATTAATTCAATTCAAATTAATATTAGGAAATAATTATATAGTACAGTTAAAAGATTCGATGTTTATTGGCTTGCACAAGGCGTGAACTGACAATATTCATCGGTCTGGGAAATTTCATAGCTCCGAGCCCCTACACTAAAATAAATTTATTATTTAACTTTAGTATTTAGAGAATGAATCAAAATATTTTATAGGTAATAAAGGCAAAATTTAATATACATTTAGGTATTGTTTAACACCGCCAAATGTGAACAATTTTACCCGTCCGACCCATGATCATCAATATAAAAAAAGGCAAAATTACTCACCCACCAAAGATGAACTAAAATCTTAAAGACTGACCGTGTATTAGTGTAGCTTTTCACATCGTTTATATACACTATCCACGTTACAATTTCATTTATTCGTCATTGTCTAAATTTTTATAGTTTGAGAAATTTGTAGTAATTTTTACCCGTGTTTTTTAAGTGTTGATATTACTAAAATTTTAATGTTTAGTTTTCGTTACGCTTTTTACAACCGGTTAAAAATTTCAATCATACAATTTATTTACAGAACCAAATTTCCTCATTCGATCAATTATACGAAAAAGAAAGATTTTTAACCGTGAATAAAAATATGAAGAAAAAAAAAGCCAAGAAAAATGTATTAGTGATTGATTAAAATAATAATTAAACTAATAATAATAACAATAATAATAACAACAATAATAATAATAACAATACGGTGGTGTGCCCTACTGATTGATGCAAGTAAAACAAAAATTATATCACATTGTTTATCAAAAATGAACATTTTACCAAAATTTGTTCATACGAAAAGTAAAATAAATAAATTTCAGAATATCAAATTTCGTTGAATCTAATTTCAATAGATTTTGTCACATTAATGCCACTTAGCATTTGACGCGACGGAATGATTAAAACGATACAAAAATCGTAACAACTAAAAACAACAAACGAAATCATTCAATTCAACTTTGTATATTACTTTCTATTTCTGTCTTATGCAAATAGATGTTTTACGTGTGTGATGATTATAAATGAATTCCCAGTAATAAAATCTATTTCATTCCATAATATATCGATTTTTATATGAATATTGAGTGAAAAATCAATCTTTAGTCCCGGATTTCTTTGCCATATTATTAAAGAAAAAAAAATAAAATTTCATTTATATTATTCTCAATAAAATATCAAAATGTAACAAGAATCATATCCTAAAACTCTAAATGAAATCTGAATGTAGCACATTTTTAAAAATTAATTGAAAATCTCATAATCAGTGTCAAATACTTTATGCGGAAATCAATTATGGTCCAGTAGTTATGATTTATTGAATTAATTAAATAATCTCAATGAATTTGGCGCTGATTGGTTATTAATTGTTGAGGATTGCGTAGGAAATTTCACAATAATTATTAAAGTTTTTATACACAATTTAAAATTTATCTAAATTTGTAGCCTGTTTACATTTTTTTCTGTCTTTATTTTAGCGCCTCCTAAAAGACTGAAAAGACAAAAAAAATTATACATTGTGAAATAATTCAAATTGTAATAATAAATATAATATTATTAATAAGTACAAATTGAGATAAAATTAAATATTGTGAAAATTTCGTTACCTTCTTACATCGTCTTTAAAATTGGTGATAAGACTTATAATTATAAATATCGTCTGGGATCAAAGTTTATATATATATATATATATATATAGAAAAATATTATTCTTATTTTACAGTAAGAATATATATTCAAATATAAATTGATAATTAATTCGTGCAATTTCCAGAGAAATATAATTATAATCAAATGATAAATAATTCTATTTATGAAATATTCAAAATCAAATTTCCCATAGACATCCTTTACATACATCTAAAATTATGAAAAGATTTTTTGAAAAATATAAATTTTCACCATTCCTTCAACAAAGTATAAATGCTTGAGATTATCACCATCAAGGAAATAGAACACCAAGTCAGTAGAAATTATTTTTCAACATTCTTTTTAATTACTACCATGATTTTGTATAACAGCTGCCATTTCTGATTGATGCTAATCTATGCGATATAATTGTAATATGGTATTTAAATGCCCCTGACCATTATTGTATATTATATATTACCGTATAATTATTGTCGGTTAGCTGGGTAAATAAGTTTTGTTAATTGTATTTTTATAAAAAGTCAAACTTATCCAAACTTATATATATATAGGCATTTCTAATATTGAGAAATTTATGAAACATTATATATCAATGGCAGTTCACAAGCAATATACTCACCCTTATGCTTAATATGAACTGTGGTTGCTAGGCATATTTTTGTAGCATTGTCTAACTGGTAAGCCATTGTTTTCTCTTAACAATAAGTCTGCAGGATTTGATATTGAAAAATAGCAAATGATTAAAGTAATGATGAATGTTTCAATTGTTTTTGAATGATAATGACTCGTAAAGTATCTATGATGATTTATATCATTTATAGTAATAGTATTGAAACAGCAACTAAAGTGGGAGCCAACTTATCCATTATAATAACACGCTGAGTTTTTCATTGTGATATAATTGAAAACAATAAATAAAGTTCACTTTTAGTACACATGGGAACACTTTCAATAAAAATCAATAAAAAATAACTAAAAATTGACTTGTATAAAAATGTCGATCGGAAAATTGATAATCAATAACGGTATAAAGTGAATATAAAAATCAGGAGTTATCTGTATGATATTTGTGCACAGTTGATACAAATAACCAAAAATACTATAGTCGTTTAAAAAATATTTCGACAATTATATAATAGGATAGTCACTCGAAATAATATAGCTATTTGTAGTTTTAACGGCTTTTTAATAATGACAGAGTGTGCATTTCTGAATGTTCAAGTGATCTTTTGATGTGATCGATGAATAAATCAAAAACTTAAAACCTTCAAATGGTATAGTCATATCAATTGCATCAAAATAATTTGACTCCATTGTTTTATAATATAACCATTACTATTTGAGTATATCAATTAGTTAAATATTCAAATTGTAGTTTATCATCTATTAATATGATCTTGACAATTACATTTTAATTTGATTTTATGATAGGTTTTAATTAAACTTTTCATTTTCAAATATCATTAGAAACAATTAATACTTTATATTATATATAATTTCAAAAATTATAATTTATTTAATTACAAATTTTAAATCCACTCTATTTATTTTGTAACATTCAAACCAATAATGCGTTTTGCAAATTTGACATAAGTGCGAATATTGACCACAAATACTTCTGATTTAGTTTACTATAATATGCACAAAATTTAAATAGATTAAAATTATCACACAACATTGGCTTTGAATTAAGTAAAAGACAGCGCCAATCCAACATATATATTTTACTACAATATATTTCGACAGAATTACTGTTTTCGTCAAGTAGATTTGAACTTGAAACAATATTAATTTAAATAGTTATATTTAATTAATATTGTGAGGATAATTAAATAGAATAATTAATTATCGTGTTAAAAATATGTAATGTTAATAAAATTATGATGATAAATTTAAATAAGTTAAAAAGTTAAAGTATGGAATGATGAAATTGCTTGATTGAGGAATATTTGTAATTTAAATATATTAAATATTTATTGAATGTTTGTGTATAAATATTCCCTATTCAATTGTTAATTCATACTTATTGAAATATCCTCAAAAGGAATACTAAAAAACATTTATGATTAAAAACAACTTTAGATCGTTGTTTTAATATTGTTTTGTTTGTAGTTTTTTTTTTGAATAAAGTTTGGAATTTATTATAATTTAGTTTTTAATAGACGTATTAAATTTACGAAATCAAACTGCTAATAAATATAATAAACTTAAATTGGTTTTAATTTAGGACGAATAAATAAACTTCATGTGTCGAAGAAGCTAAATTAACTAATTTGCGGCAAATTATTCTGTCGCGTGATGGTTCCAAGAATTACCACCAAGCATTAATTTGCAAGTGATTTTATTTATTTATGAGAAGGACAAGTGAAGCATGAAGTTTCATTTACCTACGTGGCTGACAATAGTGGAACTTAATTTGATTATGCTAATTTTATATTTTAATTATAAATATTTAACGTAAATTTTAATTGAAGCTTGAATATGTCAATTAATTTTTTTCAAATCAAATTATTAATAATTCAAAGAAAAGATTAATAAAATAAATTAAAATACTATTAAATAATTAAATGCCAAAGACACATAAATGGAAAAATCGTATATGATCAATTAATAAAATAATTATTTAAATAATATTTGTATAATAAAAATAATTAAAACTATTAATGATTGATAAATATTTTATAACCTCAATCATTTTAAATATGGCGTAAAACAAGAAGAATTTTGATTTTATTAATAAATTGAATAAAATGCATCAAAATCCTAATTTAAATATTGCTAATAGTTATAGTTAAATGATTACAAAAATGCTTACAAAAAATGATATATTATACAGGTTACCATTAATTGTATAAACCAGATATTATGAAAAGTCATTATTAAAATAAAAAAGATCGAAAAAAGAAATGTTATACAGATTGATAGTAATAATGAATAGAAAATTATACTCAATATGTGAATGAAAAAAATATTTTGCCACAAACAATTTTTGCGAAATTTCCAACAAAAATATGTAGATATTATGTAAATAGAAATCAATTATCTAAACTTTGTTAAAATTATTCTAGATGTACTAATATTTATTCCAAAATGATTTAAACTTAAAATTTGCAAAAGAATTTATGAAAAAATGTACGAAATGTCTAAAAAGGTTAACAAAAAATGAATTGGTGAACATTTTAGCTTTATTTGTACTTTATTTATTAATGTATTTGTGATATAAATGTCAATTCCAAGTATTCAATAAAAATTATGATGTTTGACAATATTTGTGAAGCATTTTGTGTTCATGAATAAATTTCAATTTTCTTTTTTTCATTTAAATGAAATTTTATGATTTTATGTAATGAAATTAAAATAATTTAAAATATATAAAAACATTGTATTTTTTAAAGTAAACTTAAAACTTTTTTTCTTAAGTTGATTGGATCAATCCAAAACTGAAAGAACAATAAAAAGTAGGAAAATGGTCACAAATGAAATATATTAACAAATTCATGGAATATTCAGGTGTCTTGTGTCATTTCCCCATAATTGCTAGAAGATTTTTTTTCATTAGAACAACGCCTCATTTTTATTTAACTAAATAATTTTAATAAAATTCACAATGTAATAGACGTTTCTAATTTGGTAGTCAACTAAAAGTTAATATGTATTTCGCAGTTAATGTGTTAAATCAACATGAAATGATTGTCAATCGCATATGACTGATGGAGAAGTCAGTGTTGATGACACAAAAAAAGGTTGATTGACACCTATTTCCTTTATTTTAAGACATGCTCATATATGCGAAATGTTAGGAAACCCAACGAGAAACATTAAAATAAGAAATTCTGGAAGAATATATTATTTCAACTGCAGAAACGTTTCAAAGTCAAAGTCAAATTAATTAATAATAACTTTGTTCATTAAAACAAAATATAAAAATACAAAAAAACAATTCTGAAACAAATAATGCAATTTCTATGGATACCCGATAAACGGTTTCAAAATGTATTTGAGATAGTTGAAAAATAAGTAGATGTGCTTATATGCAAGCTGGAAAACATCCTGTTTATTAGCTGATAAACAAAGTGGCACTAATTGATTGTACTGAGTCCCCTAACCAAAGGGAAATCTTAGAGAAATCTGAGATGCTTCAATGTTGTATTTAATTCCAAGCCTATAAAATAGTCCCATTTACCTAGGCAATTACATAAATGTAAACACTAAACACATCCAATAGAAATAAGATTAGTTTAAATAAATAGAAAGCGCAATATTCTTTAAATTGAAACACACAAAATTTCATACAATATATATTTTTATAAATATGACACTATATAGATCAGACTCGATAAGGTATTGCTGTTTTAATAAGGTATTGTTGTTTTTGTTTTTAAATTACTGGGTTTACGGTGCTTTTGTCTTTAAGTAACAGTTGGGAAATTAGATGAAGACTTTAGATAAAAAGAAGTAGAGTATTTCACTGTTGTTTTGTGGTCATTTGAGATGAAGTTGTTATGAAACTTTGCAAATTCGTTTATGAGCGGGTAAATGTATGAGTTTTTAAATTCATAGCAGCTAACAATTAACTTGTAACTGGTAAAACTAGAGATATACGTTTTTTAATTAAAACAAAAGATTACAACAGCATTGATAAACCATGATCATTAACATAAAATAGTTGAATCAACTATGATTTTTTACATAATGGTCTCAATACATACAATACATACAAAATATTTATTAAAAATAATGGGATTTATGAACCTTGAAATTGAATGACTACTTGAAAAGGTTTATTTGATTCATCGTATAATATTATGAGTACAACCATAAGTGTTTGAAAAGAATTTTTCACAGTTCATAGGTTGAAAAAACTAAGACCACACCAAAAAAATGGAAAACATGCTCAATTTAACCACGAAGACGTATTTAAACAAACAAACCCCAAATATTAAATACTATTCATTAACAAGACTAAAATATAAAACTATACATGGGGATAGTAAATAAATTTGTATCACTCATTCACCAAATTCTCCTAACACACAGCCATCGTACGCGGAAAATAAGCAGAAAATTTACTTTCCAAAAATAGAATTTCATAGAAATTTAATGAATGAATAATTTCTATCAAAGATTCTTACAATTTCTAAGTCAATTAATGAAATTATTACAAATATTAACGGGTAATATCTCATGGAAATTTATTGTAGCACATGAAAATTTTCCGAAGAAATTACATATTTAAGAGACAGGTTTGAGAAAATTTATTGCCTATTTTCGGAATAAATAGTGAATTTATTCAGATTTGAGAAATATTATTCCATAATTCTTCTTCTTTTTATTATTATAATTATTAATTATTACAAATTATTATTAATATTTTAATTCAAACTAAAATACCTTGCGTCTGCTTCACTGTAAAATTCGCGAGCTACAATATCTTCAAATAGTTCTCCTCCTGTGACCCTGGAAAAATAAAATTTAAGGTAAAATAAATAAATTTTCAAAAATTAATAATTAAAAATTGTGAAACCTTACAAGTCAAATACTAAATAATGAAATCCATCATCTTGAATACTGTCATGAAGTCGAACTGAAGAAAAACATGATGATTATTTAATAAAAAAAGTAAAAATAAAATTTTTATAAACATAAAGTTATTATTCTTTAACTGCCGATTTTCACTCGTGGTTTTCATTAGTTATCATTTTATTAAGAAATTGTCAATAAAAGTAAAGATTTATTCATTTTCGAAGTTCGATATAAGTCAAAAATAGGTTTATTAAACGTGAAAATCCCATTTATTCGAGTCAATTATTTAAAATGAGTTTTAGGACAATTACTTACTTTATTTATATTATTATAATTATTAATAAAATTATAATAATAATTATATAAAAAATATTATTATTATTTATTATTATGATTATTATTATTATAATTAATATTATTATTATTATTATTATTATTATTATTATTATTATTATTATTATTATTATTATTATTATTATTATTATTATTTATAAAAGACATTGTATTTTCTACAAAATTTGACTATGAATAAGATATATTCACGAATTTTCAGCACAGCCTTTTTCAAGTGATTTATTATTCCATAATTCTTATTATTGTTATTATTATATTTATATATATTCTTTTTCTAAAGGTATAAAAATTCCACTTGAAATAGGCTGTGCCAAAAAAATTCGTGAATACCATAAATATATCTTATTCATAGTCAAATTTTGTAGAAAATACAATGTCTTTTATAAATAAAAAGAAATCAGGATGAAAAACAAAAAAACTCCTTATAATATTATTAATATTAATATTATTATTATTATTATTATTATTATTATTATTATTATTTTTATTATTATTATTATAAGTATAAAATGGTGATTGTTTGTAGCAGCATAAATTAATATATCAGATAAGTGAATAACAAAATAAGCCCTTGCTGCGAATTAATAATTATATTGTTGAAAAAAGTTTTGATTATTAAATAATCCTCTTAAACAAGTGCAGTTTTTTTAATATAAATAGAATTAAAATTTATTTAAAATAATACATGTTGCATTATTAGAAAGCAGATTTTAAGTTGCTAAAAAAATATTTATAATGCAGTATTTAATTTATTTTTCATTTCTATTATGTAAAATATCAAATTAGGTAAACTTATCATGTCAAGTGGAAGAGAAAACAAGGCAATTTTTAACACGCGAATAAAAACATAGCAACAATAATATGTAAAGGATTCTCTACAAGTGGACTTTTTAGTCATTTAAGAAATGTTCACAGGGAAGTGGAAATTGAAGTGAATAAGACCACATGAATAAAACATGTGCAACGTAAAATCACGCCATTTGTAAATAATTCTATTGAAGAAATTGTTTCGAAAATGGCTGCTGTCAATGGATTTTATATTAATAGTATTAACAAATCCGAATATAAGAAAAACGTTATTTGATAAAAGCATGATATTACCAAAAAAACCCTTAACATGTTATAAATATGGTATAAAGTCAATACCCTTTAGCAAAACAAGGTGTGATAAGAGAAATGACTATGCTAATTTCATATGGCTCAAGATTCTCTATTTCGAATGACGAATACACATCGTTAAGAAACCGTCGCTATATGAATATAAATGTGTATTCCTGAACTAAGTTTTGGAATATATATATATTTATATTTACTGCAATGACCACAAAGAAACACTTTTATGACTATTATTAACCAAAATTTTGGAGATGACAAAACAAACATAGTGAGCGATAGACGAAATATAATGATATTTTGAACATATTTACATTTATAAAAAATTATTGTCGAGAATGAAAAGAAACTATAAATTGTGAATGAAGAAAATATGATAACAGAAAAACATTTTTGATACATAATAATACAACTGTTTTCTGAATTTTATAAAAATTGACGTGAAAACCATCTAAATATATAAACTTTTATTTTAAGAGTTACCTATATTAGGATGTTTTAAAAGTCTGCAAATTCTGGCTTCTCTTTCTAATTTTTGCATATCTGAAATTAATAATAATAATAATAATAATAATAATAATAATAATAATAATAATAATAATAATAATAATAATAATAATAATAATAATAATAATAATAATAATAATAAGAATAAGAATAAGAATAAGAATAAGAATAAGAATAAGAATAATAAGAATAATAAGAATAATAAGAATAATAAGAATAATAAGAATAATAAGAATAATAAGAATAATAAGAATAATAATAAGAATGAAGCATTTTTGATAAGTTCATTGGACCCAAAGATTATTGTGCAAAGTGCTATGACTACAAATGTTTTGAATACTTTAAAATAGTTTGAGCATGTTAAATTGTGATAAATCGTTGTTTCAGTATTGTTCAAAAATTTTAATATTAAATATTTATAAAATATTTCATTATTATTTTTAAATTTTATAATAATATAAAAAAATTTAATATTTATAAAGAGAATTTAATATTTATATTAGAATAATTAATTAATATAAAAAAAATTAATTCATAATATTTAGTTGGTTTCTGTGCCTGAAGGTGGCAGTTAAACTGTCGAAATATATCGTACAATGAGTGTTTGAATGGCATTTTCTTTTAATAAAATCTTTGCCAAAATTATTGATAATAATAATAATAATAATAATAATAATAATAATAATAATAATAATAATAATAATAATAATAATAATAATAATAATAATAATAATAATAATAATAATAATAATGTTTTATAGTTATATTTTATGTATCTAAATCCTATTTATTATTGTAATATGGGCGATTATACAAATAAATATAAATTCAATAAGTTAGACTATCGGAATAAACATAACGAATAACTCTACCAAATGATAATAATAATTATAATAAGCGATTGTAAATAATTTTTACGTCAATGTATAAAGTAATTAAAAAAAATAGCAAACTAGTTATCGAATTATGATTACACAATTAACAAATTCGTACGGAGATTATAATTATATTTACATCATTGTTTCGTTGCGTACTTCGAAAAAGATAAAGCATATGTTATTTTTTATTGTAAAATTAGTCCACAGCCAAATCAATACATTAAAAAAATTTTAAATTCCTAAATTTAATTCAATTTGTGTCAAAAAGCATTTCTGAAAATTTCCATTTCACGTCTCACAAGAACACAACCTCAACCCAATTAAAAAATATTTACATTATTTATATCTTTTATTTTATAAAACATGCATAACCTCATGAAAGAAACATTAATATAGCAATCAACCAATATTTGAGAGTTCCCAATAACTGTCAAACCCGGGCTAATGCAGGATTAAAAAAACACCAGGCTCAACTCTGATCTTGTGTGTAAATGCTAACATGCCGTACGAAAAGAACGGGGCGTTCCCACGTGGTTTCTCCAAAACAACGCACCAATCCATGAAGGTGCAGCATTCATGCGTGCGAGTTCTGGAGGGAAAAGGATTTGATCTATTGGACCATACTCCATACAGTCCAGACCTTGCCCCAGTGATGTTTACCTCTTCAGTAATATCAAGAAACATTTTCGTGGCAAACAGTTTGCAAATGCTGAAGATCTGAGGGAAGAGTTGGAAAGTTTCCTGAGTTATCAGTCCTCAGATTTCTTCAAAAATGCATTCTCTGAACTGATCCAACGCTGGAAAAAGTGTGTGAATGTAAATGGCTCTTAAGTTGAAAAATGATGTCTATACATGTTATTAATTATTGTGTAAAAGTTTGGTGTTTCTATTCAATTGCTTTCCTAGTTATTGCACGTACTTTTTGTAAGTACCACGTAAATTCTTTAAACGACTTTTAATAAAAACATTAATAATGAAATTACGTGTACCATTATCAGCCATAAAAACGAGTTCGCGAAATCCGAAAATTTTTAAAATATATCATCTAATTTTTATTAAATTTAAATTATATAAGACATTAAATTTTCAGTTTATAATTAATATTTATATGTTATCAAATTTTGTTTTAAAACATCGCCATTTTACTTAGTTAAATAATGTTTTTTTACTAATTTCTATCTTAGTCTTATTTATCATCGTTATCGTCATCATCATCATCATTTTGTTGATATGAATTTTGATATTTACTAATGTATTAATATGTATTTTTCATCACAGATATTTATATTTAATGTTTTTTACTATTTATAAATATAAAACATAAAACGTTCATTTTTCATTAGCGAAAGAAGTCCTTAAATGGAATTTATAAAGATTACAACTGCACAAAAATGAGTTAATAATATCAGCACTTTTATTTTTAAATGAAAAAGAATTTTGAATAAAACAATGATATCACAAAATAGAGATTAATGTTATTAATTATTTTCAACGCTTTAGCGATAGGTTGATATTTGTTGCTGAAAATACTGGTTTTAAATTTCGGATGTTTTCAAATTTAATAAAAATGATATTCTTTAAATTCATCTTTTTAAAAATAATACAACAAAAAAGACGTTAAATTTAACCAATCAAATAATATCCTGTCAAAAAGCGTAAAATACGTGTCAAAAAAACTTAAAATCACTCCAGTTATTTTCTAAAGTTAGTTTGAAGAGAACATTGCATAGTCGAAAATTCTCACTTGTACATTTTAATAAAACTTTAAAACGGCAGCTTTTAAAAGCTTATATTATATCATTATTTTTCTTTTACCATTGTTTTATTATATCAGACTTGAGAATTGGAGAAATAAGAATTTGATGCAAATTTAATTTTATATAAATATTGGAACATTAATTTGTACAATCAAACTGCAGAAAATTGGATATTTTTACAACTTTTTTGTTAAAATTAAAGAAATTAATATCAGGAAATTTAATAATAAAATTAAAGAAATTAATATCAGGAAATTTAATAATATAGGAAATGAAATACCGATAACTATTATGTCGCTTGAAATAAATTGCTTGTCACAAAAAAATAATTTTCTTTTTTAATTTATTTAAAAAAGTAGATTATTTTTCGAATCATTTTTTGCGAGTTTAGCTTGAGTTAAATGTTTGATTAACAATAAAATTGGTTCTATATGTTTACTTCTATAATTTTTAAAATATGAACTTTTATAGGGTGGTTTAAAACTCACTTTTCAGTAAAAAAGAAATTCTAATCTGACTCTTTGAGTTCAATAACCACATATTAAAGCTTAACATATACGACAATTACACTCTAAATTTTCGATATCAATCGCTAACAATGTCAAAGCTCCACTTCACAAAAATAGGTGACTCGTCCCAAAGGAAAAGCAACTTTTTAACAATCCGTTAAATTCACTTTTAAAATATGCAGTCTGAGTTATTTATCTGACCGTTCTGGAATGGTTAGGAAAATTCGCCAGCTTTTAAGTCGTTGATTTCTTCCCAATTTTCAACTAATTTTATTAGTTAAAAATTTTAAGCCCCTTGTTACATCTAAGTTTAGTATCCTCAAAAGGACAATAAATTAATTTTCTTCGTTATAAAAACCACTTTCATGTTCAATTCAACTTTTTAATTAATTAATTAATTAATCAAATATAAGTTTTGTTTTTAACCTTCTAGGAACTCCATGCTACATGACTTCCCGTTCCACTATTTTACCCTGAAATAATTGATCCTTCTGTCTTAAATTTGTGTTACCTTTCCAATTTTGAATAACAAAAATAAGGAAATTCATGTTTTGGATATATTTATAAGATCTTGGAAATAACTATGAAGTAATTATGAAATATAAGAGTCCGTAAATGCCTTTCATTGTTTTAAATTTCCGTATCTTTTACTTTAACACAACTATTCATTTTATAATCAAATTTTATGAACGAAATTCTATAGTAAAACAAAACTTTTTGTGCAAAATAGCATAAATAAACTTGTTAAAGTAGATTATAAAGAGGAATAGCGCTCATTGTTGATATATTAAAATTTAATCAAAAAATACTATTTAAATTGTATACTGAATAATATTTTGTTTAAATAGTAAAAAACTTTTTAAATAATTCAATGATAAGCAGAGGCGTAACTAGGGTATGGCAGGCATGGCACGTGTCATGGGTGCCAACTGAAGGAGTGCGCGAAAAAGCGCCTAACGTATAAATACGCAAATCAAAATAAAAAAATATTTTTATAGATATAAATTCTATTGCTAGTTGCGAAAGATCATTTAGCAAATTAAAATTGATACCTTCATATTTGACAGCCTCGATGGGCCAAAGTCGATTATGTGATCTTGCTTTACTTAGCATAGAACGAGAAATGACCGAAGAAATTGGCTTTGATAATATAATTAAACAATTTGCGTCAGCTAAAGCAAGAAAGTTAAATTTGTAATAAAGTGTTAATAGATTTAACTTGTGTGATTTTTTTACCCAATTCTAAAGTAGTTTTTTAGAAAATAAAACGTAAGTAACCTATCGTCGGAGAGGGGCGCAAGATCGGTGTTTACCATAGGCGCCATTTATCCTAGGTACGCCACTGCTTATCATTGATAAGCATTAATTTTAATTTTAAACGACTTATATGTTTGAATACAAATGATAATCATACTCCACATTGAACCTGCTATAATCAGAAAATTTGTACGTCATATTTGCGTGATTTTTTGCGCGTTTTTTACACAAAGGCGCAATTAACTCAAAAGATATGTTTTTTTGTCATTTTAATCCACGTGGACAGAGCAGGATGTATTCTTACTATATGCCACTAATAAATATGTGTGCTTGCATCATGCAATGTACACCTTTTCGGTTTTATAACATATTAAATTTTGAAATAATGTATTGTTACTTTTCATTATGTATCATTGATTATGCAATCATACAAATTTGAACGTATGAAAAAATGTTTAAAGATATTATGTAAATAAAAACATTTAAGTTAAAATGTAGATATCATATTAATTTTTTCTTGTAAAATATTAGAAGATTTGAAACTTAAGTCAATAAATTTCATACTTTGAACGAAATCTGTAAATTTGTTAATTCTAATCAAAAGTAATAATTAGGTGATATATATAACCTAATTAAACCTAAATAATATTAAGTAATGTCATCATTCAGTTTTAACTTATCACAAATATTTATGAAAACATCTTGCAATATAAACAAAAAAAATTGAAAATTTACTTAAATCTAAGTTGTAGAAAAGAAAAACTGTAAAACTAAAAATGCAATCCGTTGTTTATATTATTGAGAAAGGAAGCCATAAAAGAATAACCAAAGACTCACATTTAAAATTTTCCCAATTTCGATAATATCGGATATAATATATCAAAATTTTGAAAGTAAAATTAGACATGATCTATTGTGTTGTAGATAAAATAGAAACTGCAACAACATTGCTCGTAATGAATAAATAATCATTTACTGACATTTACGGCGGGCAATGTATGAATTAGTAAATAGTTTTTTTATCAATTATTAAAATTCTTGATAAATATATTTAAATAATAAATAAAGAAAAAATAAGTCTATCGAAATGCAGACAAAATGATGACGCCTAGTCTTGACGTGCACAATTTTATCGACAAATAGAAAACCGCAATTCATTTTTCATTGGTAGTAATTCCGAATAATCAATAATTTTAAATTGATTGTCCAATAAAAAGAAAACAACTATGTTGTTTACATGGAATTAAATAAAACGTATCTTAAATTAAAACTAACTAAATCAAATTAAAAATATTTGTGACGAATCTCTTGATTAATGTCAAACTTAAAAATGTCTCAGTTGTTTGATTATTAACCCTTTCGCGGACGCAATTTTTAAGTTGCGTGTTTTAATGACGTGCGTACACGTCATTGTCCATTAAAGGGTTAAATAACAAATTGACTAGATTTAAATTTTTTAATTAAATTGTTATGGAAAAATCGAATATAATGGGGTTCAGCATTATTAAAATAACGAAATATCTATTTGATATTTTTGGAAATTTTCAACGGATTAATTCGGTAAATAATAATCAATGTGAACCAGATTCCAGATTTTAATAAAATAATGATTAAATTCGGCAAATAGGTATCACTTATATTGGTGATTTACATCTTTTTGGACTTGTGGCACACTAAATGAATCTTAAAGATTTAGCGACACACATAGAACCACTTAACACTAATTATGGCATAAAAGTTGCATCTAATGTAATGTAAATTTAGTGTAATTTAAATTTTCTTTAAAACCAATTGTAATTTTATACGTTTTTAAAACTTCTTTGATTTTTTCGTTACCGGCCTTTTTTTAACTAAATTAATTCAACTAACAATATTTTGACTATAACTGAATTCGACTAAAAAAATTCAACCAGGACTATTTTAAAAATTTTACTTTTTTAAACCTAAAAATTTAAATCTTGTCAAAAATTATTCTGAAAGTGTTCCTTTAGCACTTGTCTACACACTTTTGAACGATAAATCGACTGGAAGCTATGAAAAATGCTTTAATTATTACAAAATAAATCCTTTCTAATATATGAAACAACTAGCTTTTTTAACAAAAATTGATTTGATTGATTAAAATTTATAATTTTTTGGTTATTCTCATACTAACGTATTACTTTTCAATTTTTTTTATATAAATAAATCATATATTGTTATATTATTTCATTACACTTTTTACAATGCTGGTTTAAACAGAGATATTCAACATTTCTAGAAAAACACAATCTGCAGATGACTTGAATTGCATTAGATCTATGTAGGTAGGCACTCAACCAAGGGTACATTGGGTGAAACTTATGCCCATTTCCAACTTAGAGCAAATTGTTTTTTGTTATATATTAGGTATTCCAATGAATCAGTGTTAAGTTTATTAAAATATTAATTTTAATCTATTATACCGGCGGTTTTCAACCTTTATTTTCATTGTATCACCAGGTAAGAAATTTTAATGTCTGCGTACCACCAGCAAAAGTTAAATCAAAAACAACATAATTTATAATTATAAGACTTAGAATTAATTATAGTTAGACAGTTAGTCGCTGTTAGTGGACATTACTCATTTAAAACAACAAGACGCATGATGGACGATTATAATCTTTGAAATTAATATGGCAAAAATGTTAATTTTTATGTTCTAGAATTTATATTTTTTCGCGTACCACTTAGCGACATATGGCGTACCACCGGTTCAAAACCGCTGGATTATACAACTGAATTTTCTGTATGAGCCCTCATTTTTCCTTTTCAAAGCCAAAACCAAACAACAATTACATTTTTATACTGATATATAAATGTTCATGCTAGTGTTAGCCACACTTATTACGCTTTCTGTTTTTGAACCGCCATCCCAGACAAAATACTTGGTGCACGCTACCATATAAGTAGTATATCAAAAACTTTCACTTTATTCACTAGAATTATTGCTAACTGGTATACATATTTCGGGGTAAAACACTATAATTGGATAAATAAGCTTATTTTATATAGTTTCTTTTCATATTATTTATAACTGTAAGTTCTCGTTAAGAGTAATAATAAATAATTTTTATATAATAATTGCGTAATGGTCAAAGTAAAATTATATTTAAAATCAAAATGCTGAATATTTTAACAAAATATTTGTAATTTTGTTAAGATAAAAATCTCTGAAGTAACTTTTTTATATATCCTTTCGCTAAACTGAATGTAAAAATCATAATAAAAGCGAAGATTTTTCTATTTCTAAAGAAGTTATTACAACAAACCTCTTGAAGATAATCTCTTTGTATTGATTATTTTTGCTGCGAATTCTAAATTTGAGGCTTTCTGAACACATCTTTTAACAATTGAAAATGCACCTCTAAACAAAAAATTAAATAGAATTATTAGTTATTAGTTCGAAGTTCCTTTTAACCTGCCAAGTTCTTCTTTCATTTCATAAAGATCAGAAAATTTCACATTATTTGTAACCATTTTAAATATTTATAGTTTACAGTAATTCTATTTAGACGATTTCAACATACACGATATTTTATGGTAAATAATAATTTAATTTACTAAAACTAAAATGAAATATAAAACTCTATTTCATTAACCCATTTCTTCTTTAATATATTTTTAGACCTTTTTTTTAAAATTATATAGGTTAACTTTTTGAAAAATTCTTGAAATTTATTTTTTTAAATTTACTATTCGAAGTTAAAGTTATCAAAAACATGCAAATTTTAAAGTAATATATATTTATAAATATTAATAAGTATATTCCTTTGTAATATTCCTAGAAACATATTACCAATATCAAAGTTTCCTTACTCGTTGATAATACAATCTGCAGCGGTAGAAGGCTAAAGAAGGGCCTCAGCATTGCTTAATATTCCAAGACAATGTGAATTAATAAATATTTCGTGTGTGACTAAAAACATGAGGGAAAAGTGTCCTTATTTTGAAGGACGCTCATGAGAATAAACTATTATCAGAAGAATTTATTAAAGTTAGATTAGTAGTACGGTGGTGATCGAAAGAATAAATGCACAACGATTGAAGTATGAGATTGAGGAAAATTTAGAACTTTGCTATCAAGTGTGAACATTACCCCTGACGGATTTTTTACACATCATAAATTGTGGGATGCTTTATCTATTGATATGATAATAAAAAAACCAATATTAATAATTATTGATGCGAGACGTCAATAAGTGCATGAAAAAGACACTTTAAGTTCCTCAGTCAAATCACAAATAAAATCATAACTTAGGTTTCTAAGTTTATTTTAAGTCTAGTTGGGGCAACTGTATTAGATAACAAAATTATATTAAATGATTATTGACACAAAGTTTTTTGGTGAGTAAAATTTGATTTCTGTATACAATATTTCATTTATATCAATAAACCTTTAAATTCGAGTTAACGTTATTTACTTAAGTGACCAACGTTGAGTAAGTGGAACCTCAACACTTTTGTATGAATAATCTTTTTTTCTTTTGATACTTGTGTCTGAAAAATATTATTTTCTGTATTTGTGGTGGGTTCATGACTGCTGAACCCTTGGCATACAACTGTTCTACCCTTCAATGGTTACCCGTTGCTAGGCAACGTTGGTAATGTAACCACTGGTTTTGAGACCACCAAAGGTGAGCTCTACTCTCAGAACTGCTAAGGCCCGGCCTCATATTGGGTTCAACGAGCTTCCTATAGAAGACGTGTGCTCCCTGTCTTTCTGCATGGTCAAAGTCAATCATCCGCTTGTGTTATCCTCGTCTGGCCTTTCGAATCTAGTGTATTTACTATACGTTCTACGTAAAATGGGTTTAACTACTCTCCATATTTGGTTTTCGAATTTAATTCGAAAGAAAAGAAAAACAAGAAAAACGATCGAAATAAATTTAATTAATGTCGTTATACATTCTAATAGGTAGTTTTGATATTTTATTAACCAATTTCGGTTCGGCTCACATTAACCAAAGTCGATCTCGTTCGGCCTTTCCAGGTCTATGCCTCTTTTGATTGGGTTGCCTTCCATCGTTCGTCGTTGCACGTTCTTTATAGGCAAATTGGGTTGGAGCAAAACCAAGGGATATGTCACAGCATTTCCTTCCTGGCTGGCTGATAACGCAACATCCAAGGCTCGGATTTTTGTTTTTTGGTAATGTTTCAATTGATCGCTTCTTTCAGTGTGGCCTGAGTAGCGTCATGCTCCTGATAAATCTACTTTACTCTCTTCGACTCGAACCATGTAGCTTAGAGCCTTTGAATTTCCTGAGTGGCCTGTATTAAGTGTCGAGTGAGGCGAACTTTTACTCTGGCGGCTTCTTTTTGACTGTCTCGGCTGGGATCCGTCACTAAACCAACAAGAAAATTAAGTGAGGCTTTCGATATATATAAGTCATTCAATACAATTATGACAGCCTAAGATAAATTAAGTCAGAGGTTTGAATATGGTACGTTCGTTCGATGGTCGCTCACAGATTATACTCACCACTGTTTGTAAAGTTATAGGTATATAGAGGTGTCGGTTTAAGATATCAATTCCACCATTCATCCCTTATATAAACACAATTTATAAATAAATCTGAAAACAACAAAGTACAAATGTTTACTACGATAAATATTATTATTAAATGTCGAATAAGACATAAAATAATTTTAAAAAGAAATTCTATTTGAAAACACACTACACACGGACTAGTTCCTTTATTAAATCATTAATTTCCGAATCGGGAAATCGCAACTTGAGATCTCACATAGTTATGATATCCTTCTTGTCGTAATAGTTCCAGGCATTCCAGCATGACCGGGTGGATTAATTTGGATGGAATTGCCACTCGAGTTAGGGCCATCAGAGTCTTCAGAGCAAGATCGTCGAGTTCATAAGAAGCGTTATAATCTGGGGCATAGGCATCCAAACATGGAATTGTACCTGCTGCTATTTTGCGGTTTATTTGATCTTGCTCCATCTGGGCCATCCGTCATCAGTGTTGCAATTGTCTATCTTCTTCGTCCAAGCGAAGTAAATAAAATTCCACCCTCTGACGTGGTTCCGGCTAGGCTCTCTTTTGATTGCGATATCGGGGAGATTTATGTCTTCCAGCAGTCCTGGTCGGGCCGGCCACCTGGCATCTCCTGGCGTCGAGACCGAATATCCGTAATCCCACAAGATTTGGCGGCATTGGGCTGCCTCAGTTGAACTGAATTGGATGATCTTCCTCTCCTGCCATGGCACAGGTCGTTTATTTGTGGTTCCCAGTGATCTCCATTCAGGTCGACAGAAATTATTGCATATTACTTTACGATAATTTGTCTCATAATAAAGTATGAAGCAAGTAATATTTTTTACTTCCATTGTTGATGTTTGTGGCATTAATTCGGGCATCATCGGGTGTGAATTCAGGTGTGAGTCGCGTATGATTTTTCTGGGAGCTCCTTGCACCTGTCGTTCCCGGAGTCTCTTTCCTGGCCGTCGATTTGCGCGTTTAGTGTTAGATTTATCGTTCATGTTAATAATATGCCAGTGATTATTGAGAGAGCTTATATACCTTAATTCATTTTCTTAATGCGTCACCGACCATGTCGTTGCTATTGTATTTTAGATTCTAGGTCATGCGTGTCATTATTGTTACATTTCTGATAACTATTATATCGTTGTAATCATCATTGTGCGTGTAGTATCTAGTAAGGTCATCATTAATACAGTCATTGTTATTATTTTCTTATGTTCAAATTGGTGCTGGTTGGCAGTACTGTCGTCAGGGTTGTTATTATAATCGTGTTTCATCATCAATTCTATCGTTAATAATTTTACATTTGCTTTTATTATTGATTTACTATTCTTCGTCATATTCAACAAAATATTTCTATCGTTATTATTATTAAATTTGTTTTTTATTATTGATTTCATCAAAATATTATTACACATGGTCACCCTCATTTTTTTAGAGTCGTCTGTGACTCTCCGTCAGCTATTCTATCGGTATAAATTTTTTTTCTTACATGTATCGGTTCGCGTAATTCAGGTTAGACCTTGAATCGAAAATTTTATCTAACTCGTTTTGGCCTCTTTTTAACATACCTTTTCAACTCCAAATCGTTCATCAGTTCCATTCTCTCCAGCGTGTATAGTTTTTGATTTTTATTTATTTAACCTCAATATTCAAAAATTCAACTACAACCGCTGTTATTAATTAGGTAAATCTTAATATTAATATCGTTTCAAATTGACTCTTGTATTTAAACTGAATCGCTAGTCGGCGTTCTGTCCAAATCGTAAACTCTTCTTCTAGCAGTAATCTTAATTCATTTTATTGGGAAAAGCTTGATCTTAGTACCGATACTCATTAATATTTTATTTTTAATTAGATTTAGATGAGAGAATTTCGTTGCAACGATTTAAGTTTATCCCCACTTCCCATACCTTTACTTTGACCTTACATTTAAGAGTGCCCATTGGACTACTCGATGTTTAGTAGTTTAGCTTTGTGTTATTCAGTTTAGGCCGATTTTTCTGGTGTTTGGCGAAAGAAGAGCAAGCAAAAAGACCTGTTCCTCGATCTTTCTTCACCATTACAAATTATCATTTTACGTTTAGATTCGTGTTTACCACTGGCGAACCCTCACGGTCATAGTTCCGTTGCAAATGAACTGCACCTACACGGATCCGTTAATTGTGTGTATTTATTTTCTTGTAAATGGTATTGTCTATGGGCCGGAAAAATTTTCGACATAGTTTTAGTTATAATATAGTAGAATAATATACCTGCTCGAATACATATAATTCATCATTGACAATAATTATATTTATAAGCATATTCATTCCCCAACAATTCATCATCGACAATAGTTACATTTATAAGCATATTCATTTAGCAATAATTTCTCACTTCGTTTAACGTGAGACCTTGCACAAAGTTTATTCGGTAAAGAAAATTTCTCTGACGCAAGCTTCTTGTATCACACAAAAGCGCTTCTGTTTAAGAAAATTAAGTTTTGCTAGTGAAAAACGGTAAGAGCTTTTCACCAAGAAAACATGATTAAAAGTATGTTGAAACGAATCGGTATTTATACCTATTTTGTGACCCTAACCTTGTGTGTTTTTTTGATGCGTTAAAACAAAATTTGACCTTGATTTTAATTTTAATATCTAATTTTAATTTTTCCATTTTCTTACATTAAATAGATAATTTGTTTTATTATTTTTTAATTGAATATTTCTAATTAGAAATATTTTATTTTTAACTGGTTTTATTCGTTACAATACTGGTTTTATAAATTAATCTATTTTCGGTCAAATTCTCCTGTTCTCGTGTCGTTTCTATGTTAATTTCGTGCGGTTCCTTGTGCATTTGTATATAATTTAATTTACTTTTATGTTTTTTTTCGATTTTATATTTAATTATATTCTTTCTCATATTTTAAGGTGTTTTACTTGGTGTTAATAGGTCTCATTCTAAATCTGCATTGCTGTGTATGCATGCTATTTCCGATTCATTTAAACAAACTTTGTCTTGGGTCAACATTTGTCATGTGATTAGATACCATATATTTTACTTAAGAAATTAATTATAATAATTTTACTCCATAACACCTGAATTTTAAATTTCAGTTACTTAACCTCAACCGCACAGTCTATCAAAACATGTAGTTCAAGAATGTTGCTGCTATAATGAGTGACTAGCAGTGTGCGCTTAAAATAATAAATAGTGACGATATTGTAAACATTGTCGCCGGCTCTAAAAACTTTATATTTTCGATACTAGATACGTTTTAATTAAGTTTCGCTCAATGTTATAGATTAAACATTATTATTATTATCAGAATTATTAATTACACTTTAAATTAAATCTCGCAGTATATTGCGTGAGAGTTTATTCAATAATTATATTAAATATTTTAATTAACAGTGAATTTTTAAGATATTCAGTCTTTCAATACTTTAATCTTTAATAAGTACATCCAGGATTTCGTGATTGGTTTCATAAAGTCGTCGAATATTATATTTTCTCACAACTGAAATTATAGTTTTGCTAAACAAACAAATATGGAAATTTCTGAATTTCTCATCAATTTATCTTTTCTTATTAGATGCCACTAGGAAATTTGAATTTCTATTCGACTATTAAAAAAATATATTTTTTATCATTAATTAGAAAATAAAAATAATCAATGTAAATTTTAGACGAAATATGACTCGATTTTTAACATTTTCTACAAAATAGTTTCTATCAATAGCTATCAACATGGCTATTCATAGTTATAAATCTAATATTTGGGGTTATAAATTTGTTATTCAAAGTTATAAATTTATTATTCGGGGTCAAAAATTTATTATTCAAGGTTATAAATCTATTATTCAAAGTTATAAATTTTATTTTTCAAATATAAAAACTAAAGTGAATATAAAAATAAAATATATTTAAATTAGAAATATCCCGACATTTTTTATTAAATAAAATACTCTCTTCTTAAGGGTTTTTCTAGCCACCTTCGCATAGATCCTTCGAGGTTAACAAAATTCACAAAAGTAAAATGGAAAATCAATAAAAACATTGATATTCGAAATAATAATTAAAAAGGCCAAATCAATTAAAATTTTAAAATAAATATTTATCGGGGGAAATATTTAATAAAAATAGAAATTAATTAAAAATTAATTGGCTAATGGGAAACCCGAGCTAATGGAAAGTCCGATCCAACAAAAAACCCGAACAGTGTGAGAAACCCGGAACGCCAACAAATTTTCTAATTACGGTAAACGAAATTGGTTGACGAAGGAAACCCTGGATTAAAGGGGAACCCGCCACCAAAATAATTATTGTAAATAAATGGAAACCCGGGGATCTCAGAAATAACTAATGTGGTTTTTGACAGAAAGATGTCAAAAATGCCAAAACCAATTTAGTTTGCGGGTGACTTGATTTGCGAGTTGAGTATAAAAGGAAAAGGCAGATCAACAAAATTGCCAGTTGGTCGAAGAGAATATTTCAGAGAGCGGAGCAAAGGAAGTAATAAGCTTAAAGATAAATCAATCAGCCGAACAAATTAAATTCTTGCGCACCAGACAGGGACATCTCCTTTGGAAGAGGTATCCAAACGCATTGAAATATTGTGAAATCGTGCAGAGTAATTATGTAAAGTATTGTGAATTGAATTGATATTTTTGAAAGTTGTGAATAATGTTGTGATATATAAATTGGAAATAAATCTTATTGTGTTGGGTTAATTGAATTGATTAAAGAAGCACACCAAGGAGTCAGACCTAAGCATCGGCTTTCTATAAAAAGCCCAACAGATCTCCAGAACCCATGGCACTGTTCAACATATATATTATTCTCTGAAAGGATATCAGGTAATGCTTCTTCCACTGCTATTTTATTATTGAATGCTTTCATGGCTCTAAACTTTGATTTAACCATAATGAAAAATTCCTCAGTTGGATTTAGTTGAGGGGACCACAGAGGTAAGTATTCTTTACTTATTCTATGCCCACTCAAGGCTTCAGCTACAATTCTGAAACTATGAAAGGATACACTATCCATAATTAAAGTATGATCTGGATATATATCAAAGTAAGGGGCCAATTTATTGTCAATAAAAGAAGTAAGTAACTCTGCGTTATAAGTACAATGATCTATATTCAAACCCAATAGGACCATTGATATTTATAGCACAAGGCAAGCTTCTATTAATAGTACGGTTACCGGGCACAGTAATATAAGCTTTCTCATTGACACAACTGTATCCATAACGGCGCCGGCAATGATTGTTGAATCCAGATTCGTCTAAAAATACCAGTTTTTCAGGTGGCAACATGACAATTTTACTTACATAAATTGCTCTTTTATCTAAATTGTCCAGTGAATTACGTTCAGCTGGCACAAGAGTGAGACGTTTTCTGGTTATTTTGAGTTTTTTTTAATAAAAAGATTAATTAATTTAAAAAATTTTTTGATTTCTTATCAGATATATTGATGATTTCAAAGATTTATAGCTTATTCGATCCACAACAAATTATATTATATCGATGATAAATAATTACAATTTTATGATTTCTTATCAAACTCCTAAATTGAATTCAATATTTCTAAATCAATCAAATCCACTATAAATTTAAAATATAAAGAAAACTTAAACGAAATTTTAAAATATATCATACTGAAAATTGAGGCATTGAATGAAGACAATCATTTTCTAAGGAAAATAGATTCAAATATAGAAGTAAAAAGTCTTAATTTTGCGCATGAGTTTTTTGAGCGGACAAATATGACTGATTTCTTGTCATAAAATGTTGAAACGATTAAATCAAATTATAGTCGTTTATATTTGATTTAATTTGAAGGACAACATTATAATAATAAGATAATTATATTAAGTCTTGATAAGTATTTAATATTAAACATATAGCAGAGAATTAATTGAGAAAATAAAGCTTATTGTTTTTTGCTGGTTATTTTCGAAATATTTTTTCTATAGACACATTGAAATTATTGAACCTGTATTTGTTTTGTATCCTCTTATAATATAATTTTTTTTATTCTAGCCCTAAAATTAAGAAAATGTCAAGTTTTCATGTGCAACTTAATTATAGGTAATGCTTTTATTCATTTTTAATTATTGAGATGCTATTTTAATTTTTATTATTAATATTTTTAACTAGTGATTATCATTATAGCTATTAAAATAATTTATCTCTGTGGATGAAAATAAATAAATTCCATATAGCAAATTGCTGATAGTTTGCTATAAATAATTGAAATTGACAATTAAAAAAATGTCGGTCCTAAATTATAATAATTAATATTGATAGAAAACAAAATTGATATCGCACATTCATCCCTGCTGTTCCGAGATAGACTTTTACAAGTGATTCAATTGGGCTCTACAGTTGCTTTCTTTTTGTTTTTCCAAGAGAAATTACTTCATTGAAGAAATCGAAGTATTTTGAGAGATGCATTTTATTAATAACAAATTAATAATTCCAATGAAAATATCAGATAAGTGAATAACAAAATAAGCCCTTGCTGTGAAGTAATAATCAAAAATTTTTTCAATAATATAATTATTACTTCGCAGCAAGGGCTTATTTTGTTACTCACTTATCTGATATATTATTTATGCTGCTACCAAAGGAATCACTGTTTTATTTTATACTTACAATGAAAATACTACAGAGTAACATGTTGCTTTACGAAAAATTGGTTTACGTGTTGAGTAACAATCTCACAGTTCAACACTTATGTAATAGTGTCAAACTCATTACACATCCCTGTGATTTTAGGATTAATCTTATAGTCTTTTAACCATTCTGGAGGTCTTTGTTCTCTTCTTGATTTAAAGTCGACAAATCTTCGGCTCCGCTTACAGGTTCTATTTTGTAAGACATATCTAGGCAATCCGTCAACTAAAATATTGGTCGAGGAATTGATACTTGTGACCGTGTCGACCGTGTGTTGAGTTTTGCGCTTAACGTTCGTTGGTTTGACAAATACAGTATAGTGATTATGAACATGGTCATCAGGAATCTTTGGCGCGTTATCTACAAAAAGAAATTTTCGGTTTCTCTATTCTGTAATGAAGTACACCTTTGATTGGACTGTGTTACAGTTTAAGCCTGAATGCGATTTAATGTTATATAAAAAACAGCCTTGAGAGCGTCGCAGTCTGATCTCGCAACTATTCGCTTTATGGTTCTGCAGTTTCTTTCTGTTATTTCATTTTTTTTGTCATTCAGCGCAATGATATTTTATCCTGATGTTCTACATATCTACAAAGTTTCTGAATTCTTGAGTGCGAAATCTCAGCATGTTGTCTATCAAAATCTCTTCTATGAAATTTCGTTTTAAGAACACTGAGTTTAACGCGTTAAAAACAGAATCTGAGTCGTCACGACGTAATTTTTCTAGATACAGTATCAGCTGGGTCCAAAATGTACAATTGACAAAAAGATCATTGTCTATGTGAGTAATGTCACTAGCTATACGAAACCATTCATCAGGTTCTTCCAACGCGCCCTTATCCCATTTGCACTGGATTGCACATTTTGCATTGGTTGCACGAATTTACTACTTCCTTCAGCATGTCATAAGTTGCGGACGGGTCCGTCTTCCTTTCCAAATAAAGCGTGCGATTGATGCTCATATTATGTTTTCCATGCATTCTTGACACTAGTAATATGGCAGTACTTGCAATGTAATAAGGATGAGATTTCATTCGCACTTTCGTCACCCGTGCCAGAATGTCTGCCAGGTTTTCTTTAACCAGCTCTATGCATATATATCGGGACTAAGTTCCTCCTGCAGCAATTTGATCATGTCAAGTCGACGCTTCACCAGCATTTCGGAGTTATTACTGGTATTAGTTTTCCTTTTTCCTGACAAGATATTGCAATCCATTTAAATACCGAGGCAGAATCTGTGATGATGACTAGTGTTCGGTCGTTCCATCGAACTGCAGAATTGATACTTCGTAAAACCGCTTCTAATTTTGCGGCATTAATTTGTAGGTAATCATCTTTCTTCCTCTACCATGACGTTTTTCCAACAATATTTTCCTTGATTTCCAAGCAGACTCCAAGGCCTAGATTACTAGCATTGTACCAAAAGTTAACTTCATTACACTTATCCACCGGCCATATCCCTCTGACTGAACCTTCGTTTCTAACAGGATTTATCAGTTCGCACATCAGCAATTTACTCTCTTGACCGACATCATTGTCCCTTGAATTTCCATCACCCAGCTTCTTAAGAAAGACAAGTCAAAGGTTTTTAAGTATCAACTGCGATATCATCAATATAACTGGGCGTGGCTTCGCAAATGACACCATAGGAATAAAGCACTTTGTGCAAAATTTTTTACATGATTCTAAGAGCCTAATTAAAGCCAAATCCCGTCGTTAAAAAGTCCCATTTGCGCAATTGTCACCATAACGAGAACTAAATCGAGTCCCATCTGTTGCTCGTTCATCAAATTGTTGAGTTATAGTTTTATTTGGTTCAGTAGGAACTGCTTGCTCCGACTCCACGTACTCTTTAAATGATACTGAAAGAACTAATCACAGGAAAACTTTTATTTGATACCAGCAATTTCACAACGATTCAAATATTTCTTTTACAATATTGGCAGGAATACCCACGGAAAGTCACCTTTTCAATTAACTACAAAAATATTCTTGACAAAACTGACTGGTTTTCTTTTTTCAATCTCACGAACTCGTTCTGTTTCCCAATTAATCTTTTAACTTTTTTATCGGTCGCAATTTTTCTAAAATATTTTGTGTCACTGTTGTTGATTTGAGATTCCCTTTTATAGGGAATCTCTCCTCAACAATTAATCTGATTGACGGAAATTTAAATTGGAATCCTGGGGAACAAGTTAAACAATTCGGCCGTTCCCCAGGAGAAAACTTCTGAATAAATCATATTAGTGAATAATTAGTTCACTACCAAATTAAATTTATTAAAATCGGAGAATTTCTCCCTAATTTAATTTATTTGTTTTCGTCATTTTAATTAATTATTTAATTTGTATTTTCTTAATTACTTTTTCTAGGGGTCCCAAATTAATTTTATATTATTATTTTCGTACTCGTCTCGTCAATTGGCATCAGCACATACCCATTTCCCCCGAAAAATATTGATTTTTATTTTTTGGTTATTTTTAATTAATTATTTTATTTTTCCAAATTTTTTATTTATTATGATTTTTTGAAAATCACCTAACCCCAACAAAGTAAAGATAAAGTAACTATCTTATCCTGAATCATTAACTTCTGCCTTCCAGATATGAGATACCATTGGCGCCTTTCATTCCAACGTAACTCGAGCTTTTTCGATTAAGGGCTCAAGATTGCTGTATCGAGAATCTGTAAAGGTTTTGAAATTTTATTTGGAAAGCTTACAGTAAAATCTACTGTGATCCCGTCTTTTCATATTTTCACTAGTTCTCCAAGATATTTCAGAGAGTCGAAATAGAAGTCGACTGATTCGCACGGTTGCCATTTTTGAAATCTAAAACCTTCATGTGAACTTAAACCGAAAACCTTAGCCAAAGCAGATTAAGACGATGAATAATTGTCCCTTGCAGCTTCTGATTGGTGACTCCATATATCTAGAGCTGCCCCATGAAGTCGTAGGGAAGTATATGGTGAATGAAATCAAAGCTTCTCAGTAAGTGTCTTTTCAGTTTGAATTTCCAGTCTCCAGAATATTTTGGGAAAAGATTCACTAAAGCCGTGATAGCTTATTGTTTCATGTGAAATCACTCCATGTGAAATCGAAGTATTTTAAGCCATTTATCTTATCTAACCACACAAATTAATAATTCCAATGAAAATACAGCAACGTAATATGGTGTTTTATGAAGAATTGATTTACGTGTTGAGTAACAATCTTGCAGTTCAAAACCTTTATGTAATATCGTCAAACTCATTACTCATTTACAAAAAGCAGTAAATAAAAAAAAATTTTTATTATCCAGATCATTTTTTTTATTGACTGGAAATGCATATTCAATATTCGAAATGCTAAAGGAGAATTCGAGAGACAATATGGCTTTAGAAAATGCGCTTTCAACGTTAGGAAAAACCTTTAGGTAAAGAAATTTATTAAAATATTTTAGTTACGAGGAAAGTCGTCCCGGGATGTGAAGTTCTGTTAAGAATGGATGCGATATCACTTTTAAGAGATTTAATTGTTCGATGAACCAAGACGGAGTTGGCGAATTAACACATGTGACAAAAAATATGCTGTTAAGGTGTCAATGTTGAAACGAATGAACATGGAGGCATGGAATTAAAATTCCGTAAATTACATCGAGGACCAGGATTTATTGACACAGTTTGACGGTGAGGCATTGAGTTTGAAGCGGAATTAGATTGATATCGTCCCAGAAGCACTGATGCCTTAGATATGTCAGTAGAAAATGTTTTCGACAAAGCCGAAAACGAATTTTACGATGCTGTAGAAAATTGAATCAAAAACGTATAGTTGCAGACTTATAGCGTGGAGATCAAATCGGTCCTTCCTTTGATTGCAGTTATCCAACAAAATAAAGCAAAAGTGAGACCAGTCATGGATTATCGAAAAAAAACGATTATACCTGATGCACAATTACACTCAGACATTCCAAAACATGGATCCTTAGGATTTTTAATCAATTTGTCAACAGTCTCTTTTATCATCAACAATAAAAATGATTTAGTATACCCATTCTCTATCAACAACTCAACCAATTTATCAACACTTTTTACCGAATTAGCAAAAGTAGAAGATAAAGCCCATGAACGATAAATCAATCCTTTCACCATATTTCTCTTATACTTAAATTCACAAAAGCTTTCTGGAGAAGTATAAAAACCAGTGTCAGTTGGTTTTCTATAAATCTCTGTCTCATAATGTTTATCTTTGCGTTGAATTAACAAATCTAAAAACGCAATTGATGACATTCTCTCCGTTTCACATGTGAATACAATGTTCTTATGTAAACCGTTCATAAAATCCAAAAACGGTTCTACATGTTTCTGGTTTTCAAATATAAGAAAAATATCATCCATATACCTTATATAAACCAAAGGTTTTTCAAATTGAAAAGAAGCAATTTTCTTTTCCAAACTAGCCAAAAATATTGATGCCATTGTTGGTGCTAAAGGGGAACCCATAGCGACTCCATCTATTTGTTGATACCATTCATTATTGAAAAGAAAATTGACATTTGAAGTAGATAATTCAACAAGTTTACGAAATGCCCTTCTATCCAAAATGTGATGTTCAGAATCATTTTCATCCCACAACGCACAGCATAAGTCAATTGTATCAACCAGTGGTACATTCGTAAACAAACTGCAAACATCAAACGAAACCATAACATCATTCATACTTCGTTTTTGTAACTGTGCAATACAAGACACAAACTCAAAGCTATCCTTACATTCAAACTCTGATCGCATTAACGGTTTTAAAAAAATATTAACGGTTAATTCATAATATTTTTAGTTGGTTTTGAGTACCTGAAGATGACAGTTATGCTGTTGAAATATATCGTACGAAAAGTTTTTTATTGGCGTTATCTTTTAATAATTAAAATGTTTGCATTTTTGTAAAAATCAATTTATTATTACATCTGTTTGTTTTCCATGTATTATTTCATTTTATTTTGTCTAAATTATTAAAATTGATTATAAGAATGATATCGAATTTAACAATTTATAAATGAGTAAATTCCATGATGGATTTGTGAAAAAATAGTTTTATACATCAATATTGCCAGGTCATGCCTGCAAATATTTTTTGGGGCCATCAACGATAAAAAACGAGTAGTTATTCAAACATAAACGCCAAATTAAAAAAAATACATATTTTTTGTACTTATTTCTTTATTAAAAAGTAAAACATTTATCAGGATTGTTGTTTATTAAGTACATAAAAAATATATAAAAAATTATTACCTAACTTTATTTGGAATTTTACTTTTTAATGGCCATATCGTTATTATTAGAGAAATAACATTCTTTAACCATTTCTTTTTTTATACTTAATATTGCAAGTGAATTTAACCTATTCATTGTTGATTGGAGGAAATTTTAAATCAGCTTTAATTTACTGAATGAACTTTCTGTACTTGCGACAGTAACTGGAAGCTTAAAAAATAATTTTAGTACAGTTATAATAGTAGAAAAAATTTCATTGTAGTTGTTGTTTAAAATAAAGTGAAATATACCCTCAGCATTCTTAAAATAATTTCATTTAAAAATTAATCCTTTTAACGATAAAATTTCATCAATTAAACATTCGTCCGCATCTTTATTATAAATTTTTATGAAATCTTGTGACTGTTTAGTTAATTCATCGTTTACTAAACTTTTTATATCTGTTAGTAATTTAAATATGGAAATTATTTTGGGTATGTTTTTGAATCTTTCTTCGATTTGCACAATAACTTTATCGATTACAATATTTAAAAAATTGCATCGAAATTCTTAAACTTGATGGGGTTTTGTCGGTGAATTCGAATAGAAATTATTGTCGATCTGACTATAAGCGTGCTTTTAAACAACAGTAACGAACTCCAAACGATATAAACTTTATTAATACACTTTATCTCCACTTTAAAATGACACAACGAATTATCAATCAATCACACTTAGGGCTTATTGCGACCCTTCGGGAAGAATAGCACTTTTCGGATCAATTGGCTTTACAATCACTTGACAACTGTGGTGGGTTTCTGAGATCGGTAACTCTGATTTAGTTGCTTTGACCATGCTTAATTTCTGTTTCAAATTTTTTTTTAATTTCTTTTTGTCTTTCTTTGTCTTCTGCAATTGTCTTATTTTTTGTGTGTCCCTGATTTAAATTGCGCTTCCTTTTTATACTCCATCATCCAATAACACTTACTGCTGTCGAATAGAATTTCTGATATCTTTTAACGCTAATTCCTTTTGGGCCTCCATAATCACTGACAGCTGTCCAGATAAATCATTTTTTAGAGGTGCCCTTTCCCGGATTCCCAAACAACATTTCTTCCTTTATCTTGAAAAAGCTTTTGAAATAACGTGCAAATTTTCCTTTTGTTTTTGTTTTCCTAAACTTGCACTTGTTAATTATAAATGACCTTCTTTTATTTAATTATCTGTTTTTATTGATTTTCTCTTATTCCCTTCTCGTTATTCGACATTTCTTTTTCATTCCTTTTTATTAAGCTCCAGAACCACATCTTAATCACTTATGGTTATTTCCCCCAATCATTTTACATGTTTACTAATTATTTTACTCTATTATTTAGGTATCCTCAACAAACTGGATTGGTTGGTGTCAATTCAGAAAATAATCTATTCCTTTTTCGAGCTCGTTTCTTAGGGAAACTTTGAGAAATATTCATGCTTAGTGCAATTGTCTTCAACTTAATCAGGAAAACATCAAATTGTGATAAAATTTCGTACATCAATATTGGCAATATTATATTGTCAACTTGTATTTAAATACATTTAGCCATAAATTTTTTTAAAAATAACCAATAAAAATTTAAATAATGATTATTTATTTTAAAATTAATATTGCCAGTTTGTAGAGATAATAATTTCGAATTGAAAATTTTAATTACACAAAAGAAATAATTCTTTTATACCAAACTGAAATTACAATTGAGCAAAACACAAACAATTTATCATTCCGGAAATCTGCATTCTGAGTGGGATAAATATCCATTAAATTTATTTATGGTTGCTGAGTCAACAGTGAATCCCCCATTTTAGCATTCATAAGATATATTATATTTTTCCTATTGAAAGGTGAAGTGATCCCAAGTATAGTCAAGTTTCCTCTCAGAAATGCTACTGTAAAAGATTTCACTTGAAATTTTTAAAAAATGTTTTCCTTACCAGTTAAACAATCGTATCAGTTTTTTGAAAAAGAGTTTCTTATTTTTTTGTGCAGACTGAGTTTTAATGAATCATGAAAAGTTTATAAAATATGTACATCAAGGAATAGTCAATGAGGATTTTGGATATTTTCATATAAACTACTATTTTTACTGTTTTACTTTGAGTTTGTTCTCAGTAATTATGTGATAATATTTTAAATTAAATCAATTTAAAATTCAAATTCAAAAATAAACTAATTAATAGTATGTTGTGTGGAATGATTGTGGAATGTTGAAAATCTGTTTAGAAAGATTCTGTTTTATTTATCATAGTTGTTTTAAAAATATATTTTAGGTTTTGGGAATAATTTGAAATTGTTATTTTAAATTATGGCATAATAATGATGAGAGCCATTAGGTCGAAACTAGTATACTATTGGGAAATGTACTGGGTATCACTCAATGTATCATATATTCTTTGAATATAATCAGACATAGTGATCAATGCAATTAAATTATGGACGATTTAAATACTAGTAGTTCCGATATAACCAGTAACTCTAATAGTAATTATAAATTAAGTATAATTAAAAGATAAGTCGATATTTTTATTTCAATCACTTTGATTAATCAAGTTGGTCGCAAAAGGTTTCACTTTAAAAATTGGGTCACAATAACCGGGATCCCTTGCACGAAAATATTAAAGTTGGCATTTTTGAGTAATAATTTAAAAACTATTATAATTTTATTGTGAATATATTTAAGAATTAAAAAAATGTTTGAAAACCACTTTTGAAGATGAAAAGCATAACGGCAAATTTAATGTAAGAATAAAACATATTGTTGGAACATTATTTTTAAAAAAAATAAATTTTGAATATCTTCGGCATAAAATATTAAACGAGTATGATATTTTATTCGAATATGGAGTTTGTATGAAAATTTTATTTGAACTATTTGAAAAATGGTTTCGAAGAAACTATTTAAACAATAACAAAAAGAAACCTTCGAGAAAATTTTCGAGTTTCGAGAAAATTTTATTTGAATAAATTTTAACTTTGTATTTAGTAAAATGGAGCCTGACAATTTAAATACGATAATAACTAATTGCATTCATCATACTTTATTAGTAGGTCTAAAAGCAACGGTTTTGCTTTCAAGTTTACCAGTTTTTACTGAAGATCAATAAAAAGCTAAATAGTTTGAAGTGTACCATTTAGCACAGCGCGATTTGATTGACTGAATAAATGAATAACTTATTTGATACATGATGAGTCTATGGGAATTTTAGAATGAGTCAATAAATATAAAAAGCTTTATTAAAAAAAAAATAAAGAAATGTTGAGTCTAAATATCGAAAATTAATAATAATAAATATAATTATAATTATAATAATAATATTATTATAATTATAATTATAATAATATAATTATAATTTTATTTTCAGTTAAAGTTTTTGGGATTTAAATAATTGATAAATCTAATTTTAGAATTACTGGAATAAAAATCCCACTGACATTCCAGCAATTATTTTAATTTTAAACAGAATTTTTTTTAATTTGAAAATTTCTAGTTTCATGTCTAAGAAGGAATTACCGAACTGTTTTGATTGGCTGTGTGATATTTAAATTTCCAGAAATATTAGCATGCATCTGATTTTTTTGGAGCTATACTGCTCTGACGGGAAACAAGAATTTTTTTCTCACCGGGTTTTATGGCAAAATTGTTGTATTTGTGTAAAGGTGGTAAGAAAAACGTAAACAAAATTTAGATACAAACAAGTTGTGTCAGTTTTTCAATGAAATGTGGATATTTTTTTCTGGAAAGTAATTTAAGATTGCATGTCTTTTGTATTTTTGATTAGTCCTAAAAATGATGGAAATTGAAATTCGGTTTTGGAAAATCTTTTTGGAATTTTTTACTGTTTTTATTCTTGTGAACTCAACAACATGCGATATCTCTTCGAAATATCTTTCAACACAAGAACGAATCAGAAATAAACTTTTAGACAAAATTGTTTATAAAAAACAAGAGAGACCTGATGAAAATAATACGACTTTGGTGATGATTTACATAAAAATATTGGCAATAGATTCAGTGGATGTTCGTCAAATGCAATATAGCACCGACGTCTACCTTCGTCAGGCTTGGATTGATTCTCGCTTACGATGGGAACACCTTGAAGAATTCAAGCATTACAACAGCAACATAGTTTCTCCATCTCTTAAGGATGAAATATGGCTTCCAGATTTATTTTTTAGAAATGGTAAAAAGGGATACATTCACAACATGACAACTCCGAATTATTTAATGAGACTTCAACCGAATGGAGAAGTTCTCTACAGTCAAAAGTTAACAATGGTATTTTCCTGTCAAATGGAACTTCAGGCTTTTCCAATGGACACGCAAAATTGCGAAATAAATATCGGCAGTTACGGGTATACTTTGGAGGAGTTGAAATTTTATTGGAGAACATTCGACACAATTGCCGTTCAGAAGGAATTGAAAATCCCGGAATTCGATACACCCGATATTATTGAAACGATAGATTGTACACAGGATTCTGCCACTTCCACCGGTAACTATACATGTCTCAAAGCGATAATAACTTTGAACCGACAATTAGGATCGTATTTAGCGAGTACTTATGTGCCGAGCATTTTAATAATTATGGTGTCCTGGATGAATTTCTGGGTGAGCATTGATGCTGTTCCTGCGAGAATAACATTGGGACTCTTATCTCTACTTGGTATTGTTAACATGGCCATATCAATGTCCAGCACCTTACCAAGAGTTAGTTATATCAAAGCTATCGACGTATGGTTAATTGCGTGCATTATATTTGTTATAGCGGCATTAGTTGAATTTGCTATTGCAACTTCGGTTCTCAAACGTAACACGTCAAAAAGTTGGCAGAGCGATGTATGCAGTCTGATACGGGAGGAAATAAATTTAATGCATACAAGTTTCTCAATGATCAAAAGTATGAATTCAATTTCAAAGGAAAAGAAATCCAACAACAACAACAGCAATCGAGTGGGAATAATGGGGGCAACTGGAACTGCTAAACCGATTCCGAATCTACCTCCAGGCATTGATATGTTGTTTAGTAATAACCCAAGTCAAAATGAAGTTTTACTCAAGGAATTGGACGAGAGAAATAAAATGTCTCGGTTTACAATGAAAAAACCAAACAATACAAAATCAAAATCTTCCGTCGACTCAACAATCGACAATTACAGTAGATTTTTATTTCCCGCTTGTTTTCTTTTGTATAATTGCTTTTACTGGCTCTATTATATCGTCCTGATAAGGTATCCAATTCAGCACGGCTCGAATTAGGTTCTCTGAGGTTTATTTATCAAATAATTACCCATTCTAGATTTTATGTGGAGAAAAACCTTTGTTTATTCCCATTTTTCTTGTTAGTTGTAAATATATTTGCAATTCTTCAATTTCATGATTAAAATTTGTTTTGTTGAGAATTTTATGTTGAATAAATATGAAAAATCAAAAAAAATTGAACAGATTACTTCGCAGAGCAATCTCAGTTGATAATTGGATATATTTTGATAAATATTTATTTTTACTTTATTTAATTATTGTTGGATTTTTAGAAATTCTCCAGTTTCTGTGGCAATTACATGTGTATATGTGTGTGTATCAGTATACATACATCTACATTTCAATATAGGGATTTCCAATGGAAATTTTCCATGTATTAGTGTAACCTTGACACCTAAAAATCTTAATTTATAATTTAATAGTGTTTTGTTTTAATCTAAAGGTTTTAATTTTTATAGTTATTAATAATTCATCAGAAAAAGCCATAAACACTTAGTTAATAAATATTTAATATTAATTCAAATATAAAATTAACATACAGGGTTTTTCACGCAATTTTGAAAACGTTTCAACCTATTTTGAAAATAAATTAAAAAATATTAATTGTAAGGGGGATTAAAATTAATTAAAAATTAATTAAAATTTTATATTATTATCATAATCAGATTTCTAAGTTTCATAATATTATCATAATCGGATCTCTACATTTTACATTTCTAGATTTTTTATTATTGTCAACATAGAATTGATTTCTAACATTTCTTAGTATTATCATCACAGAATTGATTTCTAAAAAACTTTATAAAATTGTCCTCATATGACAGATTCCTAAATCCTTATATTATTGTCATCATAGAATTTACGTCTAAAAATTTTTTATCATTATCATCATAGAACAGACCGTTTATAAAGTTACAAAATTTTTATTGTGATTAACACATACCATGCCCTTTCTGAGATTTCAGAATTCAAACCTTTATTATTATCACTATCGTATAGCGTATGGTTCATAACATTTCCCAATTTTAATATTGTTATTGTCCCTTATAAGATTTCAAAAAGGCCCGAGTGCAGGGGACTCGATGTCTTGGATCTAATCCTTCTCTTATTAGCATGTTGGTGAATCAAATTATCTCAGGTATTGGTTCGACGTCCGACTATTTCAGTAAATTGGTACCGTAAATTGGGAACTTATATTAATCGAATTTTTATCTATAGGAGCTCTCGGGGATCTTATCCGCATCGTTAATAGTGGACAGCAACGTGTTGGCTTGGTTGTGTAGCTGGGGCTCGGGATTAATGATTATTAGATAAAATCAATTTACTAATTTACCTTCAGAACGTTCCATGTTCTTATTCCGGGATTCCTCAGTGCTTAGGTCAACAAATTGTGAGCGTTTAGTCATCGAATTATTAAACTGTATAATTTGGAAGTTTACGCCTTATATATGTGTCCATGAAGGCGTGCGTGTAGTGATGATCTACATCGTCGATTCCCAGTTGGTGTGTTGAACTGGAATTTCTGTCGGTTAACCGGATTCAGCGAGGCATGAATCGATAATTTTTTAAATGTCAATTTTCTCTTGTATAAGTTGACATTTAGCAATGTGACAGTCAGTGATTGTGAAGGTTATTTTAGGAATATGTGGTCTTTTATTTCGAGATACCTTAATAACGAAGAAATTCCCATTTAAAAAAAAGTCAATCAGTTGATCATTTGATATTTCAAGAAGAGATTCAAAAATTTGTTCAGTATGATAACTTAGTGTTTAGATGGCATAAATTCTGCTTGACCACCTTGTATTGCTCAGGGGTTTTAATTTTAAATTCGTTAAATATTTTACTATTATCGCCCATCTTGTAGTTGACGCCGAAAAAAAATACACATATTTCTTGTACTAAATCAAAAAATGTTACAGTTTCATGTGAAATATGTGCCGCATCATTAACAACTAAATTTAAGCTATGAGTAGAACTTGGTACCAAAAATAATCGAGGATTTATATTTAAAATTCTTTTTTGTAAGCCATTATGCTTTCCTTGCATATTGGAACCATTGTCATAAACCTGTACATCAATATTTAAATTGAGATTTGAGAGTTCTTTTGAAACAAATTCGCTTAACTCTTCACCTGTAGTATTTGTTATTGGATAGAAACCGAAGAAATTTTCACGTAATTTTTTTTTATTCCAAATTCACAATTCTTATAACAATAGTTAATTGCTCGGCATGACTGTTGTAAAATCCAATATAATTGAAAAATATTTTGCTTTTCTAATAAAATCTAATATAGCGTTTTTATTAATTGTGCTAATAATATAGATAATTTCGTTTTGTATTTTATCCCCCAAATAATGAGGCATATATTTCAAAATGTTTTCGAGACTTTCAATCCGTTGTACATACTCTTGCATAATATGGTCAAATCTAGTAACCATTTCTACTGTTTTCAAAAAGTTTCCATTGCTATTTGTATATAATTTATTTGACTTTCCTTTTATCGCAAGGCATTGCCTATAAAGATATTGAATAATAGATGTAATTCGTTGAATTACTTTATACCAATACTTCCGTTTGGCTTGTAATAGTCTTTGGTTCGCAACACCAACTGTAGTATTATTTTTTAATGATTTATTTAAAAATATCCATTTTTTATATTTTCATTATGAAACAGATGTCTCATGTCAAGACAAAGTTAACGATAAATGTTGCCAATCAGAAAAATAAGATAACTTGGTTAGACTGCTTTTATCACCGAAATCAAATATCCTACAATAAAAACAATACACAGCATTTTTCGTTATGGAATACACAATCCATTCGCGTTGTGTTTCGTCTCCTTTCCGTAATTGTAATATTTTTTTGAAAATCTACGCAAACTTTTTGAAAACGGAAAATCGAAATGTTTTACTTGATACGGTCCTTTTTCAACAAGGTTTCGTGCGGTAATACTTGAAATATTAATTGCCCTCACATCTGGATCGTCCAGTAATATATTTTTTTTCAAAATTTTCGTCACATGAATTTTTAGGCCGAATTACCGTAAAAATTTCATATTCATTTGCATTGCTAGAATTTTTATTATTGTCAAAAGAGTTTTCTTTTTCATTATTAAAAACAGATATTTCATCACTTTCACTATCTCATGCAGTAGATATGATAACGTTATTTTCTATTTCTATAGTTGATATTTAATTGCTTGACGACGCTGTTGGTGTATTTTGAAAATAATTTGGATGCGAATTGTTCAATCTCTAAATAAATTTCACTTTATTTAAACGCTGTTTTTTATATTGCGTCCCAGATAAACGTTTGGTCATATATAATGGTGCAAATCATGCAAATAATAAATATCTAACTTACATCATAACAATATTGGTTAGCAAAAATATATAAAACATTGCATTATACTTACCGAATTCTATAATATAATCCTGCTTTCTAATCTAACAAATTGTAATGGATATCTCTACCTTTTTTCTTAATGTATATCACTAAATTTTTTAAAATAAAAATCACTTATTGATTTTTATAAATTTTAACACTTGAAAGTTTATTTGGTTCAAAAATTAAAACACTAAATGACTTTGACAAGATAATGACAGATAAATGAAAATTAATCTGGAGTTCGTTCAATGACACCACACGCACAACGGGTGCGTTCAATAACAAAATAGTCGGAATTTTTTTGTATTTTACAAAATGAAAATTTTTTTGCAAACTCGTTGCACGCCCGCTTGAAGCGACCCTGAAAGATTACATATATTATTCCTTAAATCCAAAAACTTACATAATATATAATTGATTAAATTATAATAAATTGGTAATTAGTCAGTAATCATTATTAATTTAAGATTTATATGCGACGTGCAAACAGTTTTGGTTTCTATCTTTTACATTCAAAATCAAGTAAGACAAGAAATATTATATATTGCACTAAGAAATGCGATTCGCTCTTTCTTAATATAATACAATGTAACAATTAACGATACTAAAGAGGCGAATAGTATCAACATATGTCGAGTATTATTAGAAAATGGATCCCATGCAAAGTAAGAAAGTCATCACTTCTCTTATGACGCTTGAGCAGTTAACTTCATTTTGTTTACATAGCGTGCCATATTAGCGGGAGTCTCGGGTATCGGTTCCATCCAGTCTCATCAGCAGTTTCTGAAAAATTCACCGTCATAGATCGCTGACTAGATTCACCATAACTTAACTGGGTTGCTTGAAATATTAGTAATTTTTAAGAATAAAAACAAATAAGCCAACGAGTATTATCCAATTACCCTCCTGAAACCGCCACAGGTTTATTGTTTTCTTATCCAATTCGGTTGAAAATCACGAAATTGCCGCCCTTCCCGTACTTAGTGTTACACCACTGTAGAGTTAGGTTTATATTTTCGATTTATATCGTGTAAATCAGTGTTCTTAAACTCTTGTTCGATGAATCGGTATAGGTTCGTGTCGATAGTTATGAGTCCAAAAAAAATTTTATTATTTTGATAGCAAATCTGAAACAAGACCAATAAATTGCAATTTATTTTCCTAAAATATTATTTAAAATATTCACCATCTGAAACCAGACTAACCCAAATTATGCAATTTTTATAAGCAATTGAATAAAAAAAAATTATGGAATTTTAAAGACTTTCTAGAACATATTTAGTAATCTTCAGTTCGACTTATATTTGTGAACAAAATTTTTATTTATTGAATCTTAAATGAATTATTTTAAGGAAATATAGGCGCCTCAATGCGTCGCATCAGTTTTTCTGTTAATTTGCTATATTGATTTATTTACAATTAATCATAAACAAATTCCATAATCAAATTTTGTTTACTTAAAAGAATGAGTGTTGTGCTTAACATTTTTTAACTTTAATATTTTGCGCCGCCAGTGAAAACATTTTTTTCCAATCTGGCTCAGTGGCAAAAACTGTTGACCACGCATGGGGCTAACCCTTTTTTATTTAGCTAGATTTGCATAAATATATTCCAAAAAGAACAATTTTAAAGCACACAAAACATATTTTAATAAACAAATGAATTACTTTGTCTAATTTAAAATAGTCAGCAGGAAATATTTAAATAATCAATATTCTAAAATTTTATGCCATCCGCATTTCTCTGCCTAACGATAACCCAATCAATTCTGTTCTGTAACTCTAAGATATTTTTCTAATATCAGGACAATATTTATTTTTGCTTGACTTAATTTTGAAATCTGTAACTATAAATATACTCAAGTTTAAATAAAACATATTTCAAATATTTTTGATTTTATGTTCATTAATAAAATATTTTATAAATCAATTAAATTAATTTTCTCAATTTAAAACTAACTTTTATTGATAAAATTTATTATAAAAATTTATAATTGAAACTTTTTCCGGAATTAATGAAAATTCACGGAAAACTATAAACTGAAATTTGAATGTTTTTCACTTCCACTCGAAGGTTACGCTTTGGACTTGTGGAAAAACGTTGAGTTAATAAATGATCAAAAATTAGTCAGACTCCTGAAGCGAAATGAGTAAAAACCTGTCTCGATTAAAACAAACAATCGTTTTCAATTCAAGGAACTAACAAAATTTCTGTAGACCTAAATAGACTTTCTCATTGTTTGAAAATACAATTTTCTAATGGATTTATATCAAGTGAAAAATTAAAGGGAGATCAAAATGTTTTGACCCTTAATAGACCAGTAAATATCCAGTACAGTTCACTTTCAATGAAAGTTCTGATCAAAAATTGCTATATAAATGAAATTTTCAAAACAGTCTATATGCTTCGATAATCAACAAAGCTGTGAGCAATAAAGAAATTTAAAATGCTCCCAAATTTTATAATTTATTTTGCAATTGACATCTAATTGACCATTTTACAATTTAAATAACTCTCTTGAAGATTTGTATATTTGTAAAAATCATTTTTGTGAAAAAAAGGATGTTTAAATTTTTCACTTATAAAAAATAATTTAAAGAATTACAAAAAATTGGCTTTGAATTAAATAAAAGAAAGCACCAATCCACAAATATATATTCTACTATAATATATTTCGACAGCTCACTGTCATCGTCAGGTAGTTTTATATTGATTTAAAATACTTTATTCAAACAAATTTCTTCATTTAAGTTTTAAAAATTATTCCTATTAAAAATATCAAACTCTGTTTTAAAAATTCCAATAATTTAAAAAATTATATTTAATAAATTTTATAAAATTGAAATTTAATAAAATTTTAATAAACTTCTATATTTTCTAACTTTTAAACAAAAACATTTTTACATTTATTTTAATCTTTCAGCTCAAAAATCGCGTTTATTAATATCAATCAATTTCATAGTCGGCTTATTGAATTGATTGATATTAGTAAATTTTATGCTCAAGATGAAAATAAATGTAAAATGTTTTTGATTGTAGAACTGTTAAATGTTACTCCTAAATATCTACTAAATATCTAAATACTAAATATCTCTGCTAAATGTTTCTTCTACCGTATTCTAAGGATTTTGTGACCAAACATGATAAAACAGAACAAAAATCAGAAAATGAAAAAAACAGAACTGTGCAAAAGCAGAACTATGCAAAAGCAGAACTATGATAAATCAGAACTATGATCAAACAGAACATAAATTTTTTTTAACGATTTATTTATTATTTAGTTAAATATAAATTGTTGGGCCAGAACACAAATAGCCTTGAGAATTGTTTAAACGCATCAGTAATACAGCACAAAAACCTAGCACCAAGATAACTTAAAATACAATATACAACACCAACTAAATATTTTAAAATCTGAGATAATATAAATAAATATAAAATCAAAAACATAAAAGTAAAATAAAATAAATACAAAATGCATCAAAAACCGCACGAAATCTACATAAAAAATAACATAATAACAAGAAAATTTGACCAAAAAATGACCATTTATATAAAAGTAAAAATTAATGAATTAAATGAATAAAAATAAAATATTTTTGGCTGAATAAATTTAATTAAAAATGTTAAAAATAAATTCCCAATTTAAATTAAGAAATTAATAAAAATTAAATTTAGATAACACCAATAATTTTGTTTAGTCGAATTTTGTTTTGTCGAATTTTGTTTAATCGCAATAAAAATAACACGCAAGGTTAAGGCCAAATTATAGGTATATATACCGATGTGTTTTCACAAAACAACTCAACTACTTGGCAGTATTATTTTCAACTTGATTGAAATATTGATTTTCAGTCTCACTTGGAAACTGATCGTAGTAGTGTGCGTTGCAGCTAACTGCATGGATGACTGCGAACTTGTTGATTGGCAGATTAGTGTTGTAACTGCTATGAATTGTGAATTATGCTACTACGAATTTCAAATATATGAAGAATTATGAATTATGCTACTATGAATTTCTATTATAAGCTTACAAACTTTCGACGATTATTTAATCCATTCGAGGCTTTTACCCAATTGATCTTGTAATTTTCATTCATTCCTTTTTCGGCCCACAGCCAAAACATATTGCAAGACAGAAAAATAAAACACCCCCATCGACTGTGTAAGTGTGGTGTAAGTCCGCCAACAGTCGTGCCCGTGAAGGTTCCGACGTGAGAATGCAGGAACCCAAACGTCAAATCACTGAATTAAATAGCGAAAGAGAGTAGCTTGAAAGTGGGTCTTTTGGCTCAACTTCCTTGCACTTAATTTCGATAAAATCGACATAAATATTTTAACAACATTCGGCTAAAAATCATTAACACCGAGTAGTCCAGTGGGCACTCATTAAATATAATATGAACACACATAGATCTTAAGGACAAAGAGAGGGAATGGGTAGTGGGGAAAATATCGAAATCGTTGCAACAGTTAAAATGAATAGCCATCGGCAAAAGATTAATCCAAACGACTAAAATCAGGAAAAAATAATGTTTTAAATGATATATAAGAATTAAATAAACTATGTTGAATTGAAGCGGGAAATATGGGCAGAACGCTGCGCAAATTTTCGGAAATAGTTAAAACATTTATCGTAAAACGGAAAAAATCAGGGCGGAACGCTGCTCAAATTTTCCGACTTAATTAAAATACTTATCTAAAATAGTACAGTAAAAGTGGAATGCTGTTCAATTGTTAGTATAATATCCTTATAAAACTGTAAAATAAACGCGGTACGCTGCTAAAATTTTCAAACTCAAGGAAAATACTTTGTAGAAAACTGTACAATAAGGATAGATTACGGCTAAATTTTTATATAAGCAAAGTATATTTTTTAAGCCGAGGAATAAGGACGAATCCCTACAAAGAATTTGATAATAATGATAATAGTAAGGATAATGATAATTATAAAATAATAATAGTAATAATAATAATAATAATAATAATAATAATAATAATAATAATAATAATAATAATAATAATAATAATAATAATAATAATAATAATAATAATAATAATAATAATAATAATAATAATAATAATAATAATAATAATAATAATAATAATAATAATAATAATAATAATAATAATAATAATAGTAATAATAATGAATATAATGGTAATTATAGTAGTAAGAATAATAATAAATGTGATAGTAGTAACAATTAATAAAGGTAATACATATAATAGTAACAATGATAATGCTAGCAATAATAATAGGGAGCATTGTAGTTATAATAGGGATAAGAGTAAGAGAGATAATGTGAGGATATTTGACATAACGAAAGGTTTATAGGCCATAGACAAACCATCAATACGGATAACGATAGGAGAGACTATGGGAATGGACATAATGATAGATGATATAGCGGTATAGGTTAACAATTGGAAGAGATAGGAAAATAATGGAACCTAAGAATCGAAATCGAGCACAGGCCTTCTATCGGCAGCTCGTTGGACCCATGGATCGTTCGGTCAATTATAGCATTAGCAATAGCGCTCACTTTTTGCGGACGATCTACCCACTCGAACACAGTTCCAACGTTGCTTAGCAACGGGTGCCGAGTGGTAAGCGAAAGATGTTTGTATGGGGTTGTCTGGGTAACAACCATATAGTTTCAAAATATCAAAACCCAGAAACCCACCAACAAAATATATTTATTGTAGGTTGGCCATTCGACTTAAAAAACTTCAATTTATCTTCTCTATTTTTGTTGGGTTCGTTAGTTGGTTTATCGATCAACACAAATCGTAGCCTGACTCCAAAAGGTTTTACGTATAAATGACTAAGAAAACTCGATCTAATTTCACAAACGTTTATTTTTAAATATAAATATACAAATATGTTTTAACTGAGTTACAAGAGCTTCCAAAAATATAAAAATAGCCCAAAAAATTCCGGGAGTTCATGAAGTAAAGATTATCGGTTATGTCCAATCGTTCTCAGAGATTTATAAGTAGCGAGATCTGGATTCTAATTGGCTATCTACAGCTTCGCTCAATGGTGAAAGGCAACAGAGGAGGGATACCCTAAGTCTATGCTATAGGTTACTACCAAGAGTCGGCAACAACTTTTCCTAACATCTACCCTATCAAATTTTAATAAAATTACAAATGTTGCTAAAAACCTATATTCGTAAACTAAAACTTCTAATCAACTGTTACAAGAGGTTTACTCATTTTTGTTAACTAGAAATAATAATATATATATATATATTCTTGGCTATTACTTTGGCCTTGATCTTTTTGTTACACAGATTCGTCTACTCTTTTCGAAGTCTTTTCGAATTGTTAAAACTTTTGTAGTTTTCACGTTCACATTTTAAATCTGATTTCTCTAAATATAATCCAAAATTTATACTATTTTATGCGTGGTGTCTCGGCAGTAGGTTCTATTATTAAAATTAATTCATTGAATTAGATTTTTATTTAATTCCTTCAACCTATTAAATAATAAAATATTAAAATTTTTCTGTTTTATCATAGTTCTGTTTAATCATATATCTGCTTTTGTATAGTTCTATTTTTCTTCGGTTTTTTGCATGTTTTGTTTTTTGTTCTGATTTACCATGTTCTGTTATGTCATGTTCCGTTTAATTCGGTTACCATAAAATCTGATTGCTCAGAAATTAATGAAGATTTTATAGAATTCATTGATTGTCATAATGATAATTATAATGATGTTATTCATAGCCTATACTTAGAGGGGATATTTGTTGGAAAAAACAGTTTTAAAATTTTTGAAAAATCATGATTTAACTTTTAAAAATTGTATCGGAATTGGAACAGATGGATGTTTTTTTATGATGGGAGAATTGAAGGGTACTGTATGTATATTGCAGTCAACGCCTTTAGAAAACCATGTTTCAACCATGCTTTAAATTTGTCCATATCAAAATGTATACAAGTACAGGTGGCTCGTAATGCCATTTAAAAAGTAATTTCATTTTTTTAGAGACATCATGTGATAAAGGATGTGAATTATTCATCCTTAATTAGTCTTTGTGATGCCCGATGGTCCGTACGACATGATTCTTTAATAAAATTTTAAACATGCTTTTTAAACATTGGGGAGTCATTGAAATTAATCTCGAAATTGGAAGATAGAGAATCTTCTAATAAAGCTGAATGGGAAAAGAATTCGATTTCTACTACAATTTTCACAGTTACGTATTGCTCTTTGTTCGATATTTTTAGAAATTTGGTAACTTTGATTATTTTATTAGAAACAAAATCAATGGATAAATCTTATGCCAATAACTTGATAGATAACACTATAGATGTTTTATCAAATAAAAGAGAAAATGCTTCCACATAGTTTAAAATAATTTATAATGATGCAGTTAATATTCTAAACGAATTACAAATTGAAAATAAGAAACCTCGAATTACTAAACATCAGAGAAATAAACCAAACGTGGATCAACCTATTATAAAGGATTAATATCGAATTAATATATATTTAACTCTCTTAGATAATATTACTGCGGATAAGCACTACAGATTTAATAAAGGCACGATGAATTTGTTCAATTTTAACACAATAATACGTAGTGTTTTAGTGGCGTAGCTAGTGTCTTCTGCGACGGCGTACAAAGCACAAAATCTGCGCCCGTGCATACAATCTTTACAAAATACATAAAACATAATAACTCTCATACACAGTATTTGCATTTATTTTGAGTCTTTGATGTCTACATGCATTGCAGTGTATTTATGTTTCAATGCATATTGCACAATAATTATCATAAAAATTGTATTATTCTTTCCTTATATTATGTCTTACAGTGTGGTGTCAAGTTTACCCACATGTATACGCAATGACAGGTTTTGAGTGACCAAAACTTTTATGCAATTTAGTATTCGCTCCAAAACATCTAGCCATATTGCAACCTCTTGTTGTAAGCCTCATTTTTGCACCCTGTACCTTGGTGCCCGGGGACATATGTACCCCCTGCCTCCATAGCTACACCTCTGTAGTGTTTTATTAACAACTGATGAGAATTTAAATGTCACTTTAAAATCTGTTGCTACGCAATATAACTATACCAAAATTATCAAATCTGATCAGTAAAAAAAACTTCTTTTATTTTTAATCAAAACATTCTAAATTCTTTAAATAAAATATTTATCCAGTTGAATGATTTTGAATTTTTCAACCAAAGAATAAGAGTTACGATTACTTCCAAAATTGAACTCTTCGTCGTTTCCGAAAGATCGTAAAACTTATTATTTAAATACAAAAAGAGAATCATGATAAAAGATGCGTTTTATATATTGAGATCATACATCCGCAATTTATATTAAAAATGAAAATGATTCCATAAAATTTTCAAGAAATTTTCTTTACAGAGTTGAAAAACAAATCAGTAATAAAATAAAGAACAAATGTACAAGGTATGAAAAATATCTCGTCAAATGTTAAAATTGAAAGTTAATCTCAAATTTTTTACACAAATATTATTATGAAATTTGCATCTACAAATCAAAAACTTGGAAAATAAATTGACTTGGCGAATGAAAATCGATTTATACGCACACAAACACACACACATAAGTGTGTATTTGTGCATACGTAAGTGCATACGGATTCGTTTTCGCGAATACGTAAATGTATGTGTTTACGCGTCTGTATATGTATACGATATATGTATATGGAAACTCATCTGTATGCGTATATGCATATTTATTATATCAGTTTACGCATGTGAATGCGCATGCGCATATGTACATGTGTGTTGACATTGTCAGTCAGAAAGTAAATGGCGTTTATCACTAGGTACGATTGAATTTGATGAGCAAAAACTGGATAAATAAGCTGAATGAGAAGGGTTGGGATCGCCTGTATAAATATCTTCTTCCATGTCCCATACTAATTCATCTGTACAGTCCATTGGTGAAACAATTGATGAGTGATAATCGTTTTGCTTATTGAGATTTGATATTTTCAGTTGTTTCTTTTCAAATTTTACGTTATCAGAATCTGTCGGATTCGAATTGTGAGATTTATAGGAGTCTGTTTTCTCATTCATCGTAGATATTTCACACTCTTTGATGTCTTCAGAATGAAGGCGTTTAATCAAATCCTCTTCAGTGTCTGTTCGCTTATGATCCAGTGCCAATGATGGATTCATGCCTAACACAAAATTTGGTTAATTATATTCATTTTAAAGTTTTGTTGTTTTAATAAATAATTATATTTAGAGCTTGTAAATCGAACTGCAGAAAACTCCACATCCGAGAGTTTTGTTGCAAGCATAGGCTGGTTTGAAAAGTTTAAACTACGTGCAAATTTACACAGCATTAGTCTTTCCGAAGAATTTGTCAGTGCTGATAAAGAATCTGCAGAGGTATCTAAGAGTTTGGATGATATTATAAAACAAGAATTATCCTACACAGCGTATTTGTAATTTTGACGAGACCGGTCTTTTTTGGAAGAAAATGCCATCAAAAACATTCGTCACCAAAGAAGAGAAAGTCGCACCATGTTTTAAAGCCGCGAAAGATCGTTTAACCTTATTTTTAGGTGGATTTTAAACTGGTGATTTCAGGATGAAACCGCCACCCATTTACCATTCTGGAAAATCCCAGGGGGATGAAAAGGATTTCTAAGCAATCAATGTCTGTTATTTGGATTGCAAATCGAAAAGCATGTATGACTGCAATTTTATTTAAAAAATGGTATTAAGAGCATTTCTGTCTTGCTGTAAAATTGTATTGCGAAATGGATTAGAAAAAAAGCATTGCTGATTCTCGAAAATGCTCCTGGACACCCTAAAAATTTATCAGAATTTCAAAATTGTTTGCTTGTAAAAAGCGGTTGAAGATTAAATAATTAATGAGCTACCACAAGTTATTACTGAAATAACGGAAATAGTAAATGATATTGTATTTGAGGAAGTTGATGAGGGAAACATCCAAGAACTAATTGAAAGTGATGACCATGGTATCTCCAATGAGGATCTAATCTCTAGTTTATCACAAATTCCGCCAGATTATGCGGAGCCTATGCTAGAAACAGAACACTTTATCACCCTACATGGACATTTTTAAAGAAAAAAGAAAACTATTTAAGCAAGCAAGCTTAGACACATTATTAAAAAAGTTAAATATGAATAGATGACTTTATATTTTGCTATGTATTAATATATTTTTTTGTTTTTGTTTTTATTGAAATTATTTTGTTATATTGAATTCTAATTTATTTTCTAACTTTTAAATAACGTATAAATGAAATAAAAATATTATTTCAAAATAAAAATATGTACCATCTTTTTATTAAAGACTTCAAAGTACCAAAAAAATGGTCAGGAACGCAACCCATATTTTAGTGTAAATAGCACCTCTTTCACCGCTGTTTCTGTTAACGCTCAATTTTCAGGAACAAGGTATGCCCGTATACTAAAAAATCATAAATACTGTTGTATAAATCTCAACTTTTAAAAATGTATTTCATAAAATCTTATAAAATCGGGATTTTAACAAAGTTTTAATAAATTTTCGATAAAATATTTTTAATTTCTAAATAAAAATATCATTCATTTATTTTTATCATGCAACACAAAATTGTGTTTAATAATATAAATCAATTCCCTAAGTCGAATGTGATCGAGAACTTGAGAAAGGAAATTACGGACAGTCATTCAAATGTATGTGGCGTTGCAGCCATGACATATCTATTTATTCTATAGAATTTCTAGTTTGAATCTACCTGACGATGACAATGAGTCTGTCGAAATATTTTGTGGTACAATATATATGTTGGATTCGAGCTTTCTTTAATTTAATTCAATACCAATGTTTTGTGATGTTTTTTAATTATTATTATTATAATTATTATAATAATTATTATTATTATAACTAACACACTTTAAATAGGAATCGTTTAATCTACTGGTCTGACTAGTATTGGCCAATATAGAAATATTGTTTATTTGTATATAATACAATTTTCATTTAAAATGGCCATGAAATTAGTAAATGAAATTTGGGATCAGGTCAAAGTTATAGAATTAGAACACTATATATCTTAACAGGCAGAGATATTGTAAAACCGATGAAAAACCATTTCCATAAATAATATTCCAGATATACCTGGTTCATGATCCCAATCAAGGTCGACTGAGGAATGATCACGCTCACTATTCGTCACGCTATGCATGTCTCGTATTCCTGTATCAAAAATTAAATTAATAATTTGGAAGAATGTTAATTTTAAAAATATAAAAATCTACAATAAAGAAAAGTTTTATCACACCGAAAAATATAATTTTGATCCATTGATAATCAGAAATAACATGACAACAAGAGTTTTTCGGATAATGAAAATGATTCTGAAAGTTGACGTTTCAATCACTACTGTGAATCGCCATTCCTTTCGCCATTGATACAAAAAACTAGCGACTGGTTTCAATGTAATCCGATGCATTGAAATTGTACAGATATGGCGGGCTCAACAAATTGTAAAACAATCAACTGTAAAATATAATACAAGAGGCCAAACGTCACTTTTTTTTAAAAAAACGAAAGAACGTTAAAAAGGTATTAAGAAATAAAGTAATTTCAGTCAATTTGAATATTTTCTTAAACCAAAGTTTGAGAATTAATTTTAATTTCAATAATTATTTCAATAAACCATGAATTAATTTTAAGGTCTTTTTCAATGAATATGGAACGAAAATTCAAAGAAGACAAACATAGGTAAAAGTCTCTCCAATGACCAAGAAACTCAGATCCTAAAAAAAAACAAACAAATCATTTGCATCCAATGAGATGAAGTCTGAGAACTTATTGAAAATGGTCCTTGAAAATTTGTTTCGGTAATTTATCTATTCAGGGCAAAAATAGCGACGTTGATCTCTAAATAGAATAGCTAAATTCGTTATATGGTTCGGATTAAGTTAAATTCCCAATTTTTTGAAATTTATACTAGTAAATTTTTTTCCTTGGCTAAAAATACCATTCAATTCGCATTTAATATTTATTTGTTTTTGCCTCAACGCTAAAACATATTTGTAAACATTAATCCTAAACAATCATAAAAGGTGTCTAAGCCGCGCATCGTATAGAACGCTGTATAAACTTTTTTGAAACAGGAATAGGAAGGCATATAATGCATTTACTTGTTTATTAACTTTAATTATAAAAGAGCGGTTTAATTACACAATGGCATTGTTATTGATAATACATAGGGGCTGATAAAAAGTACAATTTTATATTTGTGAAAGCGGTTTGAGTGTTTGTTATTTTTTGATCGATTTTAGGGTAAGTTAATGTTACTTTTGTTTGAATGAGCAATATTACATTTTAAACTTTTCTGTTTTATGTAACTTGACGATAAATTTGATTATACATTTTTCTCTCTAAATTTACATTTTTATTATAATCTAAAACTATTTGGTGTTTATTAAAAATTAAAGATATATATATATATATATATATATATATATATATATATATATATATATAAATATATATATAACAAAATTAAATAAACGAAATTCAAGGAGAGATAAATAATATACATATTATTTATTATTTATTTTATTTTCATCATTCAACTTTATAATATTAAATTATTTCTTCGATTTTAATTGTTTTAGTTTAATTATCAAAAATCTACCTTTAATCCTTCGATATTCTTTCCAATTTTTAAAGTCAAACATTAATTCAAAATAATAAAATTTCTGACTACATTTTAATATTTTAGTTTCGAAAGTGATTTTGCACAAAGTAATTTATAACAAAAAATTTTTTAAAAACTTTTTTTTTAAAAAAAACAATTTAAAAGTTGCCTGTTTATTTGGTAGTAAAGTCTAGATATAAAGTCACTATGCAATCTGAATATTTACAACTACAAAAATCAAACCTTTCATGAGATTCTGGTGGATTTTTGTGTACAAATTGGCAATATTCGTATCCTTATCAAGAAGACTGGAATTACCAATAAGAATTGTGGAATGAGCAGATGTTAGAATATCTCGGTTTCCTCCTGTAAGAAACAAATCTCTCGGTCTCATTCGTCGAATAAGTCTCGCTAATTCCGGACCATCGATTTCTTCCTCTTCGTAAAGAACTGGATCATTTCTCTCAACCAAGTCACGAGTTAAAGTTATATCTCGAGACAATTCATCCAGATAATAACCTAATAACAATATGAAGAAATCGAATTGAATCAGTGAAAAACTACCGGTCAACTGATCATTCGTAAGCTGGCCTTCATTCCCGACTTCAATCTTATCTTCAAATGTGTACCAATTACTTTGCACATTACTGATTGGAAGATTATTATTGGCTGGCAAATGGTGAATGTTATTGAATTGCAATTTGTTCTTTTCTGTGTAACTTGAAATTGCATTCGAACTGCTGAGAGGATAATCCGGATCTTTGTTTTCATCATCCTCGTCTTCCATAAAAGCTTTTTCTTGATCCGATAGCTGATTAATAAAATAATTAGTTGATCCATTAAAAAATTTATGAATATATATATATATATATATATATATATATATATATTTTTCACTAGTTGTTTAAATCATGCAAAAGAATGGATTAAAATATTATTAAATGTTGTGGGCATTTATTGAGAAGAAAGATCAAAGTTAGTAAACAATTAAAAAGTATTTATACAATTAAGTATCTAATCTAAATTTCATAAAATTGATACCCATTGCATATAAGAAGCCACTGTGAATGGAGCACCAGAATTTCGATTTTTACTCGGACTAAATGTAAAAAAAATTTTATTTTTATAATGCCTTTTAACTCAAAAATTTAAAAATTTTCATTACGATTAATTGCTTAATTAAACACTTATTATTGAGATAAATTTATAATCATTTGAAAATTACAACATCAACAGTTCACAGAGTTTGATTGAAGAGAAGCGGTTTAATTTATAAAGGCCCTTACTTTACTGGAATGAAGAATGAAAATTATATTATTAAAACAAATATTAAACGACGAAAAATATTCATTGACTATATTGAGGAACCGGCAATTTTATTATGGCGATAAAGCATTGACGTATGGGTAAAGTCTTATTATGGTGGTCACTGTGAAAAGCAACTTAAGAAAAACTCTTTTCTTCATTTTTTAAAACTATCAACAAATATAATTCAAAAAATTCACAAATTTGAATATATTGTGCAGTTTCGTAAAAAAAGCAAAAATCCTTTTATTAAAACTGTTGTACAGAAAAACTAAAATTTTCTGTTTGGGTTACAAAAAGTAGCTCTTAAAACTTTCAAAGTTGATATTTGCCAGTATCTTGGGAATACTTCAGACTTTTGTGAAAATTTTCTTTAATTATTTGTTATAATGATGTGTCGTAAAATTTAAAATTTTTCTTTGAAAATCAATTGCTAACATAAATTATTTTAGATTGATGTTTTATTTAAAAAATAATTTGAAAATTCTAGAAAATCCAAAAATTATTTAATTTTTTTTAAAAAAAAACTTTTTTTTAAATTCTATTGTTTTTTAGATTTATCATCAAATGTACGAACTCAGGCGGAGTTCAGTTGCAGAAAATTATCACCAACAACAAAACATTTATACAAATTCGACATTATTCAGCTATTCTTTAATTTTTACACAAAATAACAATGTTCAAAATAAAACAAAGGCTAAGGTGAAGAAAAAATAATTTCAATACGCGATTTCAAAGGAAATAGGGAGACTAAGTGAAATATGTATCTATATTTACTTAAATTTAATTAAAGTAGAGCGTATCTGGCTAACAAATTGTGAAATTCTAAAGAGAAATAAATGTTTTTTATTTACTTCGAAAAAAGTGTTTTTTACTTTTTTCTTTGCAAGCCATAAGCAAACTAAAAATAGAACTTATGTTTTTTGATGATTCATATTATATTTGTTTTTTAATATAAAATTTTAACTTTTGACATTTTTATTCGTTTTATTATTTTTACATTGTTAATATATTATGGAATATTTTAGTGTCTTGGCCACTATTTGACTAAATTCACACAAAAAGACGAAACCGTACGCAGTGCACAAAAGTGCTATATGTTGTGTTTGTGTATGCCAATTTTTGTCAAAAGGAAAAGCTAGAGAATATAAATTATATTGAGAAAAAAGAGATGTTCAAATCCGTAAGATGGTGATAACAACATCAGTGAGATAATTGTCAATGAGATCTGGATTACGGTTGAAAACCTTTAACATTTTGTTTTACTTGTAGTGTAGAAACATGATCACAAAAAACGGCATTCACTGTAGTTCCTTTTAATGTTCCATTTTACTTTTTGAGTTAAAAAAATACTTTCATAAAAATACAAATAAAAATGAACAGTGCCGAATCGTACCAGTAAAATTCGTTCGAATAAATAAAAAAAATACCATTTATTGTTGAATTTAAAATATTGCGGGATTGTAATAAATTACTGTTCTCCAATAAAACAAAAAATTAAAAAAAACAAATCTCAAAATTTAGAATTACTAACTACAAATTTTAGTAGCAGAACTCCTAATAATACATCATTATAATATTATAATACATCAAATTCAATGACAACAGTCTTATATTATTGAAAATGCACCAAATAATACATATAATAGAAAACATTTCCACTGAACATATGGGAAGCTAAATAAACTAGACTACAGAAATCTAATGATGCAAATCAACAGCAAACATCAATGCAAGATTATGCTAAATTCTAATAAAATAATTCAATGTTGAAATTAACAAATCATTTGGTACCGCTCGCCAGATAAATTATTATTGGTTCAAATGATTAGGAAGCGGTTTATGATTGATCATAATTGGTTTACGGAATGATTTATTCAAAACTGTTTAAAAATAAAAAAAATCATTATTGATTATTATGATGTGATTATTAAATGTCAGTAGCTTTGGAATTGATGATTTTGGCATCGGTTACTTAGGCAATTAGATGGAATTTGAAAAGATATCTACAATTGTCCACGGAGTAATTAGACTGAGAAATGGAATTCAATTATAGTGCAACTCCCAAGGAAAACGAGTGAAAATTCTACGAATTCACAGTCATAGATAAAATAACGAACAATGAAAATTCGATCGAAGAAATTATTAAGAAAAACGAGAACGAGAAAAACCAACTGATATCTAGAACAAAATATATTCCATGTTAAGAAAACTTTTAAGTCTACGCTCTTTATTCATTTAATAAAACACATTATAGAACCTTGTTTTAGCTTCTATATCGTTATTTTCAATTCTCAAATATATTCCTGTATGTCAGTGGTTCCCAAAATTTTTGTACTGCGTACTCCCTTGATAATTTTCATTATTACCCCTTTGCTTTAAAATTTTATATATAATGATTAAATTTTTTTATAATATCTTTTTTAAAATATACGACCTTTAAATTAATAGCATTAATGAAAAATTAAATACTTTTATAATAGAAATAATGTAAAATAAAAAATACTATAATTAATTTATTGTTATTAATGAGAAGGATGAAATTGCTTATGCTGAGATAATAATTCATCATAATTTGGTTCTCTGTTAGTTAGTCTTAATCTTAAAAATATGTTGTTGATTCAAAAATATAAACAATAAATAAAAAACAAGATTATATTTATATTTTTCTGTATTAATAAAATTTTTTTCTGTATTAAGACATTTTAATCTAATTAAATTTTTTTATTTATCTTTTAATATTTAGATAATAGAAGATTAAAAAGACCTACGTACCCTCAAAAAATCCATCGCGTACCCCGGTTTGGGAAACACTGCTGTATATAAGTTACAGCAGAGAAAAAATACGACGACCCTCGAATTATCTCGAGAGTGCACGTTAAGGGGTAATGAATTTTTAATAAAATTAAAAAATTTGACTTCAGATATATTTATTTCTAAATTTGAAAATGAATTTGAACTAATTGTGGAATATAATATTACATGAATGTCTTAGATTATTTTAAATTTTAAAATGAGTAATTGTAGGTCAGATCTAAACTAATTATCTATAAAATTATTATACAGCTATAACAAAATTTAAAATTTTTTCTAGTACTCTTGACTTTTACTTGTTTTTACTTGCGAGTAACGGGTGACAATTTAATATTTGGACTATCTATAAAAAATCAAACAGAAAAGAGTTATATTAATACTATTCCAGATTTAATTGAATAAATGAAAAATCACGTTGTTGAATACACTTGCGTTGATAGATTTGTGCATTCACTACTTCATACAAAGGACAGAAATTTTAATAGTTTGGCATATAAATTTAAAAAAAATGCTTCATTTGTTCAATAAATTTGTTTAATACACACTTCTGGAAAACAAAAAATAAAAATGTTTAGTTGCAAAAGTCAATAAAAGTAAGCGAACCTCAGAAAGCAGCAAAATGCATTTAGCACACTCTTTCAAACGAAGTGAAATCAGATTCCTTACCAACATTCAATAAGCCATTAAAATTTAAAAATGGCACAAACTCAAAAGCTACCCGATAAATTTCTGAAATATTTTATATTTGGTTATAAGTTGTTACCATGTCTTCATGCCTTAATTTTACTAGTGCAAGAACCTTGTTGAACCAGTGTTACATATTATGAGATACTTCAATTGTATATTATATTCCACGGTTTACATAATTTACAAAGACATAAATTTTCGCGATAATAAGTCACGCAAAATTAAATTTCAGCGACATATAATTATAAGACAATACAAATACAGTAACAAAAATTTTTATACAGTCACGATGTTATTTAGGTGATACAGTAAATTCCGGATATAATCAAATGTCTTTTGCCAGAACTTTTTTTGTCATAATCAGATTTCACAATTGACAATTAAATTTGCATATGTTGTCAAGCTCTATTGCCATACACTGATTTTACAATATCCAATTTTTATCATATCCGACTTTACAATATCCAGAAGATACTGTATAAAATGTCAATAATAAACACGCACTTCGCGGAATTGCTTATCGTGGAAATTCATGTCGAGGAAGGTCCGGCATATCCATTTCAGAATTAGTTTAAAAGAATTGACAATTAATTAAATAAATATATTTAACAGGAAAATTTCTAACGGCTTTATTGATAAGTTGGTGAATTCACAATTAAGTTTCCCTTTATTTTTTTTATTTTTTATTTGAAAATTGTTACGATTAGATGCAAGATTTTCATCACTGGAATTCTATCATAGGACATATAAATGATGATTCTATGAATTTTGGTAATAGATTTAGCAAGGCAATATATATATATATATATATATATATATATATATATATATATATATATATATATATATATATATGTATATAGCATATCGGTACCATGCATCACGAAATATAGGCAGGGTGTATAGTAAAAATTCAATTGCTAACAAATATATAAAACATATTTTACTACTATCACCCAAATCAAAAGTAATAAAAATAGATAGTTTTACTTACACGCTCAGCTCGTCATAATAATCCTAAATTAAAATTTTATTTAAAAATTAAAAATCACAACTTTTTAAAAAATTTCAAAACGAAATTTTATTATTGCGATAGTTTTTCACTTGGCAATAAAATAATTTGAAATTTATAATCATACTTATATTTATTTTGTTCTGATTATTGTTTTCGTTCTATTAATCATTTGAAACTCTTGAAAAACGGCTACCAAAATGTACACCAAAAGTTAAATTTTAAACTTAATGAAAAAATGAATTTTACTGTAAAATAATTAAAATACTAATAAAATAAAAATTTATTATAAATTAATTTATTAAAGGTTTTTGGGAATAGAAATATCGAGAAATGACATTTTCTTTGTAAACGTTTTTGTATGTTTTTAAAACATTTGTGTTTAAAAAGGTTAATTAAATAAAATGCAATTAGAATTTTGTTTTTTCAATTGTTTTGATATAAAGTATTTTTAATATAAAATGGAATTAAGAAATTTCAGGAATTCATAACTAATTGGATTTTAAGAAGCATTTTCTCTAGTTTTAACTCTTTGCACTCGAGTGCCTCTATAGGTGCGACATGTATTATTCATTCAAAAAACTTTCAAGTTCCTGTTAATTCAGTGGTTTTCAACAGGAGTTCCGTGAAGACATATCAAAGGGGCCGCAAATTATTTTGAGGATTCACGCAGATATAATAATTCTTACTTATTTTTTTAAAGTACTAAAAGCGTAATAACATTAAAGTGACATAAAAGATGAATATTTTCATATTGCAAAAAAGTTGAATTGCTACAGATTTCTACTTATTTATACCAGTTAAGTTTTTCTGCATTAACTATTAAAAATAATAAGAGACTAAAATCAGTTGAAGAAGAAATAGAGTATATATTATGTCATCAGAGTATATATTATATTACTATTATGTCATCAGATATAAAAAAAAATTGCGCACCGCATCAAGCTCAAACATCACATTGAATGTTTATATAATTTTATTGTATTATTGTGCATCAATATTGTTAATAAATACATATTTAATTAAAATTTTAAAATAATTTATACCTTTTTAACATTTGATTGAAAAAATGAATTTAGACAAAATACAAAACAATTATACTAAACAAACATATTTAAAGTTATATTAAGAAATAAGGTTGTGGAGAGAAAACCTTTCCAGATTGGGGTGACACCATTAGAAAAAGGTTGAAGACAACGTGGTTAATTGATTCATATTTACAATACAAATTTCGATATTTTATAATGGATTGGCAAGCGGTTGGCCAACCGTTTTTGACTCTGGGCTGGATTGGGAAAAAATGTTTTCATGGGTCATGGAAAGACCATTTGTTCCAGTCAATTCGTATGTTTCCAACGTCACTTGAACATCAAAAAGCTCATATCGATAACAAATGTGTATATGAGTTTTTATTCTTTACTTTCTAACGGAATCTTTTTAAAAAATAAAGAAGTTCCGAGAATTCATTCGACTAATTACTAGATCTTAAATTCTAATACTGTCTACCCTGTCAATAGTGAACATTAGCAATAGTGCACATGATCTGTTTTATTTTTACCTAACAAAATCATTACATTATGTAACTATTACCACCACGTTTATTAAAAAAATCGAATGAAAATTATATGTTCACTATTTTTTTAGTAGTGAATACTCCAAAAAGGTTACAATCATGTCCATTATTGATAAGGTAGACTGTATTTAAAAATTATTGGCGGGCCGCATTAATTCATTACGTTGACTTTATGTTGACCATACCTGGTCCAGATGCTACTTATAACTTGAATTCGATACTTAACCCTTAAATGACCGATTTTTTTTATTAATTTTTTTACTCTAATTGATTAAAGAAGCAGAATAAAAGCAGAAAAATAAACTTCTTTATTTATTTCTAAAAACCTTTTATGTTGCTAAATGTCTACAACATGTGAAATCCCATTTATTTCTTTTCAGTAGTAAACTGATCAACAAAATATTGTCATGGTGCGAAATAAGGGTTAAACAAATCAATGTTTTGATGAGCAACTTGCATTGCCTGTTGCTTTTTATAAATTATAAGACTGGAAATTTTACAACAACCATTCCAATGTAATGAGATATTTCTGAAAAAAGAATTATTAATTTTGGTATATCCTTATAATCAAACAAAATGGTAAATGTGTGGAATTGCTAGCAAAATACAAAATAAAGAATTCTCTAAATCTTAATTGGATGAGACCTATTCTGTGTAGTTTATCTATTTAACACTAGAATGACAGATGTTGGGTATATACTTTTGTTTAAAACAAGTCCATTTGACTGGAACATCAAAATTGTATTTTTTTTGAAAAAAACTATATATATATATATATATATAGGCTATGATTTAAGTAAAGACAAATTGAAGTCAATTAACAGATGAGTTATGAGAAATACTACTAGCCATATTTGATATGCTGGGAATCATCACATCATATAAGTAAACACCGGGGTAAAAATTGTAAACATAACATTAAACTATCAGTTGATTGACATTTTTCATTATATTTGCCAGTTAGTCTCGAGTATCAATTTAGAAATTGAAAGAAATCTTGATTTGTTTCAGCGAAACCCACTGCAAGATAATACATTGACCACGAATCGCGATTCTTAAGAAATTAAATGCGATTTTGGAACAATAATCAAATCATTTTTTGAGTGATACAGTTATTTTAATTAAAAAATAAAAATATTCAATTTAAATAACATTTCCCTACACCTGTGATTGCCATGTTTTGATTTCTACAATAATATTTATTACTCAAGGATTTCATTGGACCCATCTCAAAAAAGGTTTCTCAATGATTTTGAATACGGATTTATTAGCTAGATTGACGGATGTTGGATATATACTTATTTTGCCTAAAATAAGTCAATTTGACTCGAATATCAAAATTAAATTTTTTTGAAAAAAACAATTTTTATTTTAAAGAAACTTTATTAGTAGTGATTTGTATCTCATCTTGTGCACTTTTTTGTACCCCTCTCATACTAACTAAATTATAATTATTTCATAACACTAAATAAATCATGTTACAGTATATGTAATTATCATTATTAAAATTAAATTTATTATTTATTTTAGTTAAATTAATTCATTAAATTATTAATTAATTTAATTATTATTAATTTTTAATTACTCAAATTATTTATTTTTAATTAAATTTGATTATTCATTATTTAATTTAATATGTTTATTTATTTTTAAATATTCATAACACATACAGAATGGGTAGCCAATTTATATAACAAATTCTTATTACGAATATACCAATAAACAATAACGATAAAAACATATACATTTTTAAAATTGAACCCATAATGATAGTTACAATTTTCGTCAATTATTTGTCAATTATTGCAAAATTTTCCGTTTTTAATTTCTAAGAAAGAATCTGTATCTCCTGAAACAATCAACGAATAACTAGAATAAAAATTACTATAAGTTGCTCAACAATTGTCTATAGGACAACGAATTTTTTTATTGATTGACTATGAATCAGGCGTTATATTGATATTCCATAGTCAAACTTTAAGAAAAGAATAAATTTAAGATTGTATAATGATCAACAGAAAATAATCACAAATGCATCGAAGCCAACTTTTAAAAATACATCAAAATTGTGAATAATTTAATCGCAGCAATTCAATATCTTTAGATAGACCAAGTTATGGCGGTCAATAAATTTTATATTTATCAATATGTATAATTGCAGTATGAGATTCTTTCTTAGAAATTAAAAATTACAAATTAAATAAACTTTTACCTGCCATGATTTTAGAGAATCTAGTGAATACATCTTATTATGATATAACTCACTCTTTGCATAGTAAAAGGTTAGACTCATCATTGGAAAGTTTAAAGACGAGCGTAAGGATATTGGTTAAAAAAGAAAATATTTCTCCGATCAAAATGTTATAGTTTATTAGGTAATACTTGTGCAACAAAAGCAAAAGGGATAACATTGAAAGATACCGACATAAAACATCAGTTTTATCATGATTCTAGGGTGTCAATTTCGAATAGGTACAAGTAATGACGATAAAAAGATTTGGGTAAGAAAGAATGAAAGTGCACCATATGATTATTATATGATAGTGAATAGTATTAAATCTTCAGAAAAATTATCAAGTTGCCCTCAAATTTATCATCAAACCAAAACTTAAAATGTTTATCAATATTTTCATCAAATCATTGACAAACTTGCGGCTGTCATTGCTGTTTCCACTTAATAAATGTATATTTATTTTATTTGTTATTATTTATTGGTATATTCGTAAATAGAATTTAGTATATAAATTGACTATAAGTTTTGAATATTTAAAAATAAATAAACAAATTAAATTAAATATAAATTAATAAATTTAATTAAAAATAAATAATTTGAGTAATTAAAAATTAATAATAATTAAATAAAGCTAATAATTAATAAAATTAAAATAAATAGTAAATTAAATTTTTATTAACAATAATTACACATAATGTAACATCATGCTTTATTTAGTGTTGAAATTATAATTTATTTAGTAGTATAAGGGTACAAAAAATGTGCAAGATGGAGCATAATTCACTACTTTTATTTGAAAACTTTTTTTACATATAAATTCTGTTTTCAAAATACAATTTCCGCAGATTTATTTTATTACATTTAACACAATGGACTTTAACTTTCACTTTTTCTATATACATAGTAATTTATAAATATAAAATGGTAATTCCGCCTGTCTCTCAGTGTGTCACAACACAAATATATTACTGCTAGAGTAGTTAAATTTTTCTCAATTAAGATTTTTATTAAAGTTTGAAATACAATATGATCAATAGGTGCCGGGAATTTGTAAATAAAACAAAATTTTCTCAATTTTCTTGCTAATTTATTTTGTCGCCTTTAAAATAACACCCATTTGAACGACGCACATGTGCCAACGCTTGACGCAGTTATCCATGAACTTTACATAATCCGCTGGAGGAATGGCTTTCAACTCATTCGTCGAATTCTCTTTTATGGCTTCATTGGACTCGAATCTCTTTCCCCGAAGTAGCATTTTGAGTTTGGAGAAAAGGAAAATGTCGAAGGGGCCATATATGGTGAATACGGGACCTACTCGAGCAAATTCGCCGGATCGATTGATAGCGATTCATATAAATTACAAAGTCCCGGTATTTTTGATCATACTGTATAATTTTATTATTAAATTTTTATTGGAAATATTTAAATAAATAAAATTAAACTACTCTGTGGCCAATAATATATAAAATGATAATAAAACTATAATAAAGGTTCAAACTTTTATTGAAAATACTTAATTTAATAAAATTGAACTATTCTCTGTAGCCAGCAAAATATATTTAATTGTTGGGTTATTGTTAAATAAGTCGGTCAATCTCTGACGTCTTGTGTTCTTTCTTTATAAATCAATTAATTCAAAACCAAAGTTACAAATTGGCACTTTATTTGCACTCCTCTACTGTTTATAAGTATTTTTGATGGAAGGCAGGTAACCAAAAGGGAAATATCTTTTCTGGATGTCTAATGTTGATGTTTCAACAAGTATATATTGTTCCTTCGTCAAATGAGGAACATTAAATCCATTTATTTCTCCATTGATAATTTTTAGTCTTTTCTTGTCTTCAACAGTAATTGTGATTAACTTCTCTATAGCTCTCTTTTTATACCATCTCTATGAAAACATTTTATATATTGTTTAGTAATTATTCTCAAAATTCGGGTATAATTGCTTTCAAAATAAGCCAATTGTTTGGACCCGCCTTTGATGTTTTATCTGCAAATTAAATAAATCATTTTAATAATTTCCCGTAGTTCCTTTATTGCTCGGGTTTTCCACTCTACTCGGATTTTTCATTAGGGAATTAATTAATTTTAATTAACTTGATTTTCTCTTAAATCTTTCTTTTGGATTTGTCTTATGATTTCCTCTATACCCATTTCCCCGATCAATATTAATTTTCAATTTTTTATAAAATTTAATTAATTTTTGCTCTTTTTTTATTGATTTTTACTAATTTACCATGCTTTAATTTTTTATATTTTTGCTTAACTCCAACATAATTATAAAATTAGTTAAATTAGCAAAGTTTTGTGTTGTGACACACACACAGACAGAAAAATACACGAAGTATTATTTAGAATATTATTTTCCGGGTGAAATGTAAGTGTTATTTTGCGAGTCACATATGATTGCCAAGTGCATTTTGTATAACTGAAATGATATTTAATATGATTCAATCTAATAATTTCAAGAAAACTTCGCATAACAAATTGTTGTTAGCCAGCCATGCCAAATCTATATTTATAATTTTATGAGTCTCATCCGACTGTCAGTGGACGAACTTAGTTTACTAGTAAAATCATAAATGAGTCGAATTGACTCATCCTTGTTAACGAGATGATTTTGGCTTATGTAAATGAACTAAATTGTGATATCAAATTTGATATAAGTCAGCAAAGGTAGAAAGTTGCTTCTAGTATCTATAGGAAATCGGTTATGTTGTTTTGCTAAATTACGAAGAATAACACTTAAGGCTCTTCCTTCTTACAGAATATGATTTAAGAGATGCAATTAATAATAAGATTTTGAATTTTGAAACCGGTACTTGTAGCAGAATTTTCAATTGCAATTCCAATCGTTATTATTTATAAATTTCTCTTGTTGTATTTAAAAAGACCGGGACATAAAATCACACAATATATTAACTTATATGCAAACATCTAAGATGCTCAAAAACATTAATAACTGCAGATTCAACTGGGCTCAACAATTACTCTTTTCATAATAAATTCCTTTACGTACATAAGCAGTAATAAAAAAATAAAAACATAATTATTAGGGTTTCTGAAAACTCGGGGTATACGTTTCATCAAAGCAGAGCGTTATATGAAATAGAGTTAAGCGGGGTATTACTGTATTACTCACAAAAACGGCAACAAATGTTTGAAACAATGAAAATAAGTGCAACACCGCAGGTAAGAAGTAATGCAAATAAATTACTTTGGATTTCTGGGAAACCCAACGATGAATGAAATTTCCGAGGAATCCCATTGTTCTAATAAAACCGCGTTAAACCGAAACAGCGCCAAACAGGCCAGCGTTGAGCGGGGTCTTACTTTACATTGAATATTGTAAAACAATAACAAAAGTTTTATTTGATAAATTGATAATTTAAACAAATTAACACAAATTTGATTAGCAGTTTACATTTTCATTTTTCAGTTGTATTTGACTTTCATCAATAACAATGGAAAGTGAAAACGAGTCTTTATCAATGACCGCAGCAATTTGTATAATCCAAAATAAAACATAAATAAAACATAAATCTAGAAATTGGTCAAACCATTCCTAAACACAATGCTTTTGAATTTACTGGTTATGCTAATTTTTAAAAACTTGGACTCGTCGAGTTTTAGAGTCGAGCTCCAAATCCGAGTAACTAATCAAATACTCGACGAGTCCAATTTGAGTTCAATGGAGTACAGAAACCCTAAGATACGTAAATAGATGCTACATAACATCTATACTGAAACCGAGATCTCAATGTGTGTCATCCGATAAAACACAAAAAATCAACTTTTTTTGAAGATTTTAATTTCCTCCTCGAAATAGATCAACATCTGACGACAGAAAAGCTCAACTTCGGAAACCATTAGAAAACGAGTACTAGCAAGTGTAAAAATAATAAACTAATCAGCATAATTATTGCAATATTATGAAATATAACATTATATGTACGTCGGCACTGTCATCCAGACTTTTATCCGGGCTGCAATGTGCCCCTATGTGCTGCACCATGTTTCGGTTATTATTATATCAACTAATAATATAAAGAAACAATTATGAAACCACCATTGTGGAACAATTTTAGATGCCTCATGTGTCAATGAAAAACTTCTATCATGTTGGAAGTTCCTGAACAAAAGTTTTGCAAATTTTTTTTTCAAACCAAAGCAATAACTTCCGGAAATTACAAATTTTTTACAATTTCTACATTACCACTTATTTACACTCAAAAGGTTGTTCTATCTTGTCAAAGCGGCTTAATGTATCGGATTAAAATGTACTGCTTTTCAGTGTTTTTCTGCGATTAACCCTTTGACTGCTCTGGACGCATTTGTTCGTCCAAATTTTTGAAATAAATTTTCTTTACATTTGTTTAATGTATACTTCATTTCTCACCCTTTGCGAATATTCTTTTTAAAAAACATAATTTGTGATTCTTCAACTTAAAAAGTTATTATTAACTGCTCTACACGAATAAATACGCAACCACTGAAATCAATGCGCAAAGCGAGCACAAAAACTAAAAAAGCGTGGTGCATTTAAAGGGTTAAGGAGCTAAGCAGCTTTACATAAACACATTTAAATTTGCTTCAGTCATTTTGTTTAAGCGTATATAGTCATAAAAAAATAAATATTCAAAATTTATTCTGTAAATATATTTTTAACTGAAAAAATTAAGAAAAATAATACGTTTTCAATATTTTAAGAATGTTTATTCTAATTATAATTATAGGAAATTTTTTTGATATCTTTATTCATTTATAAATTTTATCCAATCAAACAAAATATCTGCATTTGTCGAAAATTATTCAAATAAATCAGGATTTAAGAAATATTTAAAATTGAATTACTTCAGTCAAACATAGAAAATGAAAAAATTCTCTAATTGTGATCAAATATTTTACTTTTTATATGAATTTAAAAAAATAAAATGTTTCTTTGAGTATATTATTTTTTATTAATTATTATAATTATTAAATTATTATTATTATTATTATTATTATTATTATTAATATTATTATTATTATTATTATTATTATTATTATTATTATTATTATTATTATTATTATTATTTTACATTATTAATAATTTAAAAGCCCCATTTACTTTGTTCCATTTGTTTATCAAAAATTAAACTATGTGCAAATTCTATTTTATTAATAATTTGAAAAATATTTATAGTAAAACTTTAAGCAGCTACGAAAGCTTTAAAATATTCATTTACCAAAATAAACTTGTTAAATTAGACAAATTCAACTAAAACTTACATTCGTCATGAGATTTTCAAACTGAAATAGATAAATTACAAAACTTAAAAGCTAAATCTCCATAATTGTTATAATTTATAAATATTTAACAATTTTATTAAATGTTTTAACCATTTTGTCTAGCGATTTTAACATAAAATTGAGATTTAAGACGTTTACGGAAATTAATCACTTCACAAAATCCATCACTTAATTTAGGAATTATATTTGTATTAAGTAATTATTTAAATTGAATAAAATACTAAATAATAATAATAATAATAATAATAATAATAATAATAATAATAATAATAATAATAATAATAATAATAATAATAATAATAATAATAATAATAATAATAATAATAATAATAATAATAATAATAATACTGAAAGAACTTTTTCTAGTTTTCATCTTTGATTGGTTTTCATTTTGCAATGACGAAATTTTTTTTTATTTTTTGACTATGAATCAGGTGTTTTATTTATATTTACAAATTTTCGGCGCAGCCTTTCCAAGTGAATATAATAATAATAATAGTAATAATAATATTATATTAATTATTATTATTATTATTATTACTATACGATTATTATTATTATACAAAAGTTATCATAATTTTGTTTTGTTTCAAAGTAATTTATTTTCAAAATTTCCGGTGATTTAATAAATGTAATTTAATTTATCTTCAAATTGATAATTTGTATATATATATATATATATATATATATATGAGGGCTTTGAAATATAAATCTCTGGAATAATATTCAAAATTTGTAATAACTAGAAATTACAATGTCGATGAAAAATGTTTATTACGTTGTATAGTTCCATAATTGACATTAAGATAAGTCCAATTATTATATAAACAAATATAACGGAAAACAATAGAAGTCCATTAGCTTAATCTATTTGAAACTTTAGATTAAAATCTCGAAATTTGTGTGAGGATTTCGCATGAAAAAGAATTTCAGAGGGGTAATATTCAGTCATTTATTCAAATATTTATTCCGTAACTAAATATTTGTTTGTTCGAAAATTTGGTTATATTATTAACTAATACTTCTAAATTATTATTCCATTATTATTTTTTAGTGAAAACATGAAAATCACGTTTGTATTAACTAAAAGCAAGTTGAAGCAACCTTTGGGCATGCAAAAGATCTTAAACGTCAAATACATTTTTACGATTTTCAAATGTTATCTTGATCTAATGCAAAAATTGGTATCGAATTGTTCTTTTTCAATTTCCTCTATCCTCAATTTGGTGGGCCGTTTTTACAAATACTGAAAGAGGCTGTGATAAAAATTCCTGTTAAATATAAAACAAAATATTGATCAATGGTGTAGAAAGAAATGACGTTATAAAAAACTAAAAGTTTTATTACTAATGAAATTTTTTTTAGAAACTGACTAATTTTTGATGTGTAAAACTATCGTTGTAATGCAGCTTCATGTACAAATTACATAATAATTATAATGTTTATGTAGATGATTATCATTTACGCCTGTCATTTAAGTGATTATGTAATATGTTGAGATCTGAAATCAAAACGAGAATGGGAATTAATAAAATCCATGCACAAATTGATATTATTGTGTAAATTCAAAGTTTTAGAAAAGAAACAATTCAAAGCCAAAAACAAAAAATATTATTTTTCATGGTTGAGGAAAACCAATGTAAGGAAACCCAAATGACTAAAAGGTAATTCAATCCTAAAATCTTACATCATTAAAAATCGCTTAGAAATTTTTTCTAATTTTTCGATAATTTATTAATTTACAATTTTATTAAGGGTTGATTGCTATCATGAAAGTGATCCTTCTCTTGGTTGACATGACCATAAAGAGCATACCAAAACATATGAAGTACCGTACTTCATGAACGTAATAGTAATTATTGGAGATTTTTCTAGAGTTCAATTCCCCTTTTCCTAAACTTTTAATAGATTTTTAAATTATAAAAACCTAAATAATAAGCATGAAAGAAATCTGTTATTTTTATTTTTAATATTTAACTATTTATAGCTTGAGACTCAAATTTTTATTGGCAATTAAATCGAATGCTAGTGTTTTCTTAGTTATTATATATGGGTTAAAGAGATTGTGGGCTTAAAAAAGAATTTTTGCATTCCATTCTAGATTGCTATACAACCGTCTTAAAACAGGTACATTATACATGTATCAGGCATTAGGCCGATCAAATGTCATTAAACTAAACAAACGGAGGCGAATATTATAAAAAAAACACTAGAACTACCAACACGTCAAAATACAAGGATTTCACATTTTTTAGCTAAAATTTATTAACACCCTTTATGTCAATTATATTTATATTTATAAAAAAATATTTGACTATGAATCACTAAAGAAAACGCTGTCGAAAATTCGTGAATATCAAAAAACATCAATATCCTTAGTGATTCATAGTCAAATATTTATTAATAAATATAAATATAATGTCATTTGAAAATGAAAAGAAATCAGTGGTGAATATCAAAATAAGTTCTTATAATACCTCATATGTATTGTTGTAAGTTTTTATAATTATTTTTAATATGGTATTAGAGTAAATAAAAATGTTAATTCTTATTTTCGAATTAAATACGTTAATTTCAATGAAATACTTAACGTATACCTAAATTTTTTTACTTAATTTTTGTTTTCTTAATTGAATTTTGCTTTTTGTGCAATAGCATTTGAATTATGTATCTTTTTAATTTATGTATTACAAAAAAATATTAATTAAAAAAATGGCAGTTAATTTTTTTTTCGTTAGTCCCGACATGATGTTTTCAATATCTGACAACCCTGCCCCCCAATAAAGTTTTTCTTTATTTACATTTTCAATAAATGTTTTTTTGGCAAATAGCAATTCAAAGTGATTAAAATTTTTCTTATTATTGTTTCAAATAATTACCATAAAATAAAAAAATAAATATCAAAATAAACAATAGAATTTAAATTATATTTTTTTATAATTAATAAAAATAAAGTCTAATTTTTTTTTAAATATTATAAGAAAAATATTTTTAATTAAATTTGTTTTTTTAATTATAAACTTATATGAATAAATACATTGTGTTTCTTAAATTTCTTAAATTATATTTTACAAATTCGTTTGAATTGATACCAATAAATGTTAGTATATGGTATACAAAAGACCCCACGCACGTGTAAAATTATTATTACTACGCTTAATTGAGATTAAAATTCATGGCAAAAACAAAAAGCAATGAAACATTGAAAAAAGGAGAATTAAAATTTGGCATTATTTTAATATTAAATAAATTTAAAATTAATACTTTAAATTTAATTCATTTCAGAAATAGTTAAAATTTTTAGAACTTCTAACCTCAATTGATAAATCTCTTGACTGAGACAAATCTGATCGAATATATTTATTGCTACATAAAACGTTAATTATCATAAAAGAGAGAAATTTCTAACTTTGTTCTTTGAAATTTAAAACATTTTTTACATAAATTTCCCATTCTTGAAATTAAGTTTAAACCGATTTACATAGAATTAAATTTGTTTTATATAAATAGAATTTTAATTATTAAAATTATATTAAATAAATTCGTTTCAAATCATACTTTATTTATTTCATGATTTAAAACAACTTAAGGTAATTTGAAACGTGTCTAAAATTAAAGATTTTATTTAATGTATAAAGAAATTCAAAATATTGTATACCAGTGAAATGATATTAATTTAAAAATCGTGGTCAACAGAATAAATTTTTTGAAGGAAAATAAATTAAATTGAAAAATAAATTGCAAAACCTCCATTTGTGTTAAATTGACCATAAAAATGAAAAAAACAAAAATTCACAGATAGTAATCGTCGGTGTTAACTACTGAGTTTGAAAATAGAAATAGTTTTTAGAGTAAACTTTCGACGTCTATTTATATTAAACAATAATCTGTTATTAATAGTGAATGATTCTAAGCAAAAAATATGTTGATGTTATAAAATCATGGAAATAAAAAAGAATTAACAAAAATGCAATCAAAAATAATTATTTAAATTTATTAAAAATTTATAAAATTTGAAAATCAACGTGCATGGTTGAACGCCAAATCGAAAGACAAACTCAAATATAATAATAAAAGTTTAGCGAAGGGCCCTCAGGAAAAGTTATAAGCATAAAACAAATTAAATAAAATAATCCCCTAACGACAAACCCGAGTTAATTGGGGCCAAGCGATAAGAATAACCCGAGCTGTACAGAAATATCGGGGAGTAAATTAAAATTACGTCAACAGCCGACAGAGCAAATTGGATGTTCGAAAATAATTAACCAGACAATTTACATCAATATCAAGAAAGATTGGATATCAAAAATTGCAATATTTTTAAAGAGACACTATAAAAAGAGAGCGTGAGATGAGATGAATTGCCAAATGGTCAAAGAGAACAACAAAAACGGATTTGTGACATTGAGAAGCTAGACAAGGTCGGAAACCTAAAATAAATAACTTTAAATCCATTTTCATTAAATTAACGTGCCAAGGAGGCGATTTTCCATTGGAATATTTACCTCCACGTTTGTCAATTGCTATCTAATAGAAAAGTGCAAATCACGTGACAAATTGTAAATTTTGTGATCGAAATTAATAAACGTATTTTGTGTTGGACTTTGGTTATTTAATATAATAAAAGGAGTCAGAGATTTGACCAACTTGAAAATAATAACCCAACAAATCTTAGTTCCACAAAATGTAGTGGGAACACATGAAACAAAGAACTCTAGGAGTTAAGAAAATAACAAGTTATATGTCAAATCATTTTTTTTATACACATGGTACCAATATCCGGGATATTTTCAGGAAATGTGATTTGTGTATAAAAAGGAAAGTTATAACAAATAATACTTCAGAGTATCTAATTCCTAGAGTAACAAATTGTAATTGATATGGCTCATATGAAGTAAAGTGGGAATCACAACTTCTATTTGGTCAATACAATTTATACGTTCAATATGATCAGTTCAACACTTAAAGCAAGATGAGAATACCATAAACCGAGTGCTCTTACACAACTGGATAGTTTCAGATACAGTTAACATTTTTGAGTGAAGTCAGATCAGTATCTTAAAATATACTTATAATATCGAAAGGTTTGAGTTAGGTCAGGAAGTTCTATTAAAGGACCTAAAAAGGAGATCAAAGAATGGTATCATCGAGGGTCCTGTCAAGTTCATTGGTATTTCAACAGAACACCAAGTTCAACTAGAATATCCAGATGGAAATACAGACGAATCAGATGGCTGAAGAACTATCACAGAGCTTGAAAAAGGAGAGAGTGACGATATTTGTATTATTATCAATGTTTACAATATTGCTGGGCACCTGATGGGTAAAAGATATAAGATTTTTGCGGTCACTTTCAAGGGATTCACACCAGATGGGCGCCAAGGGATATAAATATTGGATATCAATCAAAATGACGTTGAGAATGTATTCCAATGGCGGTTTCTAGTAAAAGGTGAGCCATATTACCGTGACTGTTAATACCCTAGACAACCTTTGGGTTCAAGAGCTACCATAGAAGGTATTCGTGTTCATTTTATTTGTGTCCCTCTATCATCAATTTTAGGTTAAAAGAATATCGAAGAAGTTAAACGAGATCCTGCAACTATTTAATTTTATAATTGTTCGAAAAGGTTTGAACAAAATATGTTGACTGCAAAAAAAGTTTTTCATGCAGATTCCATGTTGGTAGTGTTATTAATTTGATGTTTTCATTTCTGTACTAATATTGAAGTTAACGTTTTATGCATTTATAAATGTGTTTCGTTAGTTAAATTTAATTTCAATGCTTCTACATGAGATTTATCTTTTTCTGCTTTTTCGAAATGTTTTCATTGGATTAATATAAGATTATAAATTATTCTGGACAAAAATGCATTATGATGATCTTTTTCCATTGGCATATTTGATTTAATACTTCTTCTTTTTGGTTATTATATTTCCTTTATTCACTTTACTAGTCATATATTCTTATTTTCTTTTGTGAAGGATTTACTTCCTCCTCGTGACCAGTTACCCTCTACTGAAGGTCTGGCGTTGAGGATCCTGGAGAGGAGAACTGACACGCGAACTGCCATTCGCTAAAGATACCTCCCACGGAAGTACTAGCTCGAGACTAGATGGTCGAATTTTTAATTTACTTTCTTGTATGCTTGTGGTTACCATAAATTAATCAAATTGATAAAAATATAAAATAAAAATTATATATATCATAAGAATGATTAGTAAATTAATTGAATTGAATAAGTATGATGGATCATGGATTCTGCTATCTCGGATCATGCTTAATACCATGAAAGAAAACGTCCATGATATTAAATTGACAAAAGAAATTGATTAGAATAACGGTTATTATAAATTCTTAATAAGTAAATTTCATTATGAATTAAATAAATAAAATCGAATTGGATAATCAAATTTAATGAAAACCACAAAGGTTACAACTCATAAATAAAAGATTTACATATCGATTGAAATTAATAAACAGAAATTACATTCGGCATTAGTTTAAATATTAAAAATTTACTGACGAGTAATAATGGCATATAAATAAAATCAAATCGTCCTTACTCCTGATTTCTTTTTGTTTTCTTGTAAAAAATTTTAAATAAAATTGTGTATATTTTTTGTCGATTTAACATCAACTTATATATGATCGATTTATACGTATTTTTTTAACGTGGTAAAAAAAAACACTCACACATTTTAACCATATTTCATCACTTTTCCCTTAGTGATCAGATTTTCATGGCTCTCTTTTATTAATGTTTCTAATTGCATTTTAAGCTTAATTTTCATAGTTATTTTCCAAAATATAATCGTTTTTGATGAATTTGGAGCTGATTTGATGAAGTTTGAAGATTTTGTTGTGTTGGGCAAAAACTGATTAAGCCCATTTTTGTTTGTCCAGCACATAACGCCTGTGTGTTTTTGAGCGGAAAACTTAAACTTAGAAAAAATGGAAAATTTAAAGAAAAATAAAATAAATAAAAATTTTTGTACACAAAAATATCAAAATTTAATTTTAAAATCGAAAAGAATGAAAAATTTTTATTTTGGAATATTCTGGAAAATTCCTTGTTTTACCGTATCAAAGCACACATACGAACAATCGTGATATATAAGGCAGTGCTGGGCAGACAAATTTCAGTACATTTTATTATTTTACGTACTCTTAAAACTCTCTCACACTCTCTCGTTTTACTCATTATATTTGCTATTTGAATTCAAAGTATTTTTATTCATTACGATTTTGATCTAGAAGATAAAAGTAATCATCTTTTTTTATTTATAATAATATTATTTTTATTTGTTATATTGGGAATTTCATTTGTTCTTTTATTGATCTAATATGACAGGGTCTTGTTAACAATATGGGAACATTTTTTTAAACAATAAAGTTTAGTTTACAATATTTTTTTTTATTATTTTTATTTTATGTTCGCAGTAATTTTCCTTTGATCCTTTTATTATCTAACCTCCATCGTGAGGATTAAATTTAAAAATTACTCAAATTTGTTTTTACATACCATAACCTTCATGCATACAAGATAATAAAATGATATTTTTGCTACCCCGGATCAAACCGGTGGTTAGCGGGGAACCCGTGGTGAAGGCAGTAGCTGGAACCGCTCAGTATTCTCCCTTCCTAAATCCTATCGCCCAACCCTCGAAAGAGTAGATTTGAGGTCATGGGAAAGGTTTAAATATAAAGGTTAACATATCACTATGAAAAACACATATAGAAGTGCATTTAGAAGAAACGACTAAAAATTCAACGATTGAGCGAATTACAAACAAAAAGCCACTCACTAGTCCACATGAAATTAGGTTGCAGAAATAATCGAAAAATTGTGAATTTTAACGTACAGTTCTCACGATTGACCACCAAGAACCATATCGGATAGAGATTCACTTTAAGTAAAACATTGACCATAATCAGATTTTTATATTATCAGTAATTGTATTATTATCAATATTTTTCGACATCATTACCATAAATGACCAAAAATCGCCATTAGATTCGAAATTTCACATTTACCCCATCAATTAGACCACCTTATTTTGATTCTATACTGATATCAATACAATACTGTAAATCCTTATAAAAATTAATACTTTTACCCATACTAAATAGAATATCATTATTATCATTGCTGCTATCATTATTACTATTGATTTAATATTATTATTATTATTGTTATTTTTTATTATTGTTATTATTATTATTATTATTCTGATTAATCTGATATTATTATTATTATTAATATTATTATTATTACTATTATTATTATTAATCTATTATTATTATTATTATTATTATTATTATTATTATTATTATTATCATTTTAATATTTTTATTATTATTATTAGTATGATTATGATTATTATTATTATTCCTATTAATATCAAGATGACTATTATAAATATGTATATTATTCTTATTTAATGTTACTAACGTTATCAGTACCACCATCATCATTAATATTATTACTATTATTATCATTATTATTAATACTAGTACTATGGTTATTCTATTATCGTTATCAAAATTTTTACCTCCACTACCATTATTATTATTATTATTATTATTATTATTATTATTATTATTATTATTATTATTATTATTATTATTATTATTATTATTATTATTATTATTATTATTATTATTATTATTATTATTATTATTATTATTATTATTATTAACGTGGTTGTTGTTAAAACTAATACACAATATTATTACCTTTACTACTATTATTATTAACATTACTATTATTGTTATTATCACATCGTATACAAAATTTTGTAAATAAAAAATAAATTACCAGTGATAAATAAATTAAACATAACGAAAATCTATTTAATAATATAACAGTGTATTCCAACGGCTAAAATTTGGGCTCGACAAAAAAATTATAATAAAAGAGAACCTTTAAATTTCTTATTGACTTAATTAGATCATAATTTATTCAGTTAAACAAAATTTTGGAACGAATCTATCTATAAGGAGAAATAACACGAACGACATTTAATTTTTGAAATCATTTACGACATGAACATTGTAACTATTGTCTTTATTCCTCGGGGAAATGTCTTTTCAGGCTTTTCTTCAGAGCCGCCACCGTATAGGGCCGTCGGGTATCGCGGGCGGGTCGAGGTGGATATGCCTCCGCAATACGCCCGACGCGGATGTCCTCCTCCACGTTCGCGAGGTACATTCGGGCTTTGATTACATTGAGGTCCACCTGCTCCTGCACCCTTTCCCAATGGGTGAGGAGGTTCCGAGCGTGCTCATATGTCTCTTCGGCCGGATATTGTTGACCGGCGAGTCCGCAAGGGTCCGTTTCGAGACCCAGTAGTCGCCAAGTGGTAGGGTATGACCACTGTGGTCGAAGTTTGTTGATGACATCTGCGGCTTGTGGTGCCCTCCTCGGGTACTTTTCGTTAGTTGTTTGGGTCGTAGTCCAATTGAGTGGCATGATCTGAAACAATGTTGTGGATAAACCATTAAGTACGTAAAATTTGAAATGAATTTTATCCAAACCGGCTGCACGGTTTGATGTTTGTTAATTATTCTTGGAAGTGTCATGGTGAAATAATTATTAATGGGGTCGGTGAAAGAAGAACATCTATCGGAATTCGTAATGGTTGTGGGTCGTTCCGAAGTTGTTAACACTCGCGAATTGAACTCTTTATCAGCGACCATAGAAATCTTTCGTATAACAATCAATATGCTGTACTCTACGGGTATTTCAGGTTAACTTTTGGTTCATAGACTAAATAACACCTCTCATAATCAAGATATCGAATTTATTTTGTACCTAATTAACCGGTGATCGGTACAGTGTTTGAGGGACGAAATATGTCGGGGTTTCTAGGAATTATTCAATGTAAAAGCGTTCAAACCATCATTCTAGTTTATGCATGTAGTATCCAGAAACTCGAAGGGAATAACTTATTTCTCGGATTTTCAAATGTTCACGAGTATTCTCATTCGGAGAGGGCGGAATGGATCGGTAATTTGGCGTAATTCTTTTGGGAAGTTATTATCTGATTTGGGTACTATGCTAATATGGGTGTTTATAGTTAACCAAATGATTAAATTTTGTTTAGAACTAGGTTATGAGAGATTATTATTTATTACCGTTTTGTAGTTTTAAACTTGAAATAATTTATTTACGAAAAAGGGATATTGCAAATTCATAATTCGATCGATGGTGGTCTATCGTGACAGCAACGCGGTTCCGTTGGATAAATTTGCACGTTCAGAAGTCGTTGGTAATGATTGACCGGATTTCCGGTTAAATGGAATTTTGATTGATTGTCGGTTAGGTTTAACTTTATGTTTGGTAGTAATTGATGAATCTAACTTAGACAGGATGTTATTTTACTGGTCGGTGTTATTCGAGAGTATTTTAGTGGATTAGCATGATCTCGTGGTGAAATTTTCGACATGATTCAATATCCGGCCTATTCCGCTGACTGGTCGATTCGATACATCTCTATGTCATGGAATTTTTATTCATTTTGAACGGGTGGGAATCTTGGTTATATTGCCCGATTTATTTCGAAATTTTGGAACGGTTTACCACTTCTGTCTATTGGATTTTAACTTCCTCGAAATGTTTGCAGTACTTCTATTATCGCCATTGGATTTCTACTAATGATTAACTTATTATTTCGACGTTAACAATTGAAATGCTTTCATGTTATGGATGATAAACTAGTTCAGATTAGTAAGCCGATTTCTGTATGATTTTTATTTGGTTCGTAAAATACATTTTTAGTCGTTTGTTTTAATCTTACAGGGAGATAGTCGTGGAACTTCTTGGTTCTCAAACGGTTTTGGGGTTCTTTTCAGTAGTTAAACAAATACTATCGTGAAGATAATTTTATTTTTTCTTACAGCGACTTAAGCTACTTACTTCCCTGATTCCTATCAATGTCGATTTGATTTAATAATGCTGTAAAGTTTAACTCCTATAACAGTAATCTTGTGTTAATAAACAGATATTTATTTTCCATTTACAGATTTGTTGATTTCTACCTTTAAAATTTAATTAATAAATTACCCATTTTTTAATCAACAATTACCGTATTTCTAACCGAATGACTTAAATTAAACATTACCTTAACAAATTATTTTAAAAAAAAATTTTTAATCCATGAATTATTTAATTTTAGTTAACGATTACACTAATTCTAAGCGATGAGTTACTTCATTTTCAACTAACTAGTTACTTTGGTTTGAAGTAATGAATGAATTTACTTTGATTAACAAATTACCTTAGTTTAACCACTGAATTTATTTTTAATCAACGAGTTAATTTACTTTTAACCTATCTTAATTACTCTATTTTTGCTCCATGAATCCATATTAATTTACCGAAAAGTTTGTTTCCCAAATCAATACATTTCATCACTTTTTTTTAATTTATAGTTACTTTAATTTAATTCAACGATTTGTATTAATTACAATCACTCGAATTACTTGTTTATTTTTTAGATCGATAAATTACTTTAAGCAATAGTCTACTTCATTTTTATAAATTATTTCAATATTTTTAATCAAAGCTCTACTTTACTTTTACTCGAAGATTTATTAGTTTATTTTTATTCAAATTACTTGATCCATGAATTAACCAATGTGATGCTTATTTTTACCCCGTAATCGCTAATTTCAATCAATAATTTAATTGAATCAATAATTACTTGTTAAGTGATTTTACTATTTTATTCATTTTAGTATACCGATAATTAATTTACTTCTAATTTAGTTATACCAACGATTTCAATTTAATTTATTCCCTTACCTTTTCCCTTTAATAGACCTTAGGCGCATCTTGTGTTTACATTATATTTACTGAGTGCCCACTGGACTACTCGGTGTGATGATTTTGAGCCGTGTGTAATAATTTTAGGTTGATTTTACAGAAAATGAGAAACGAGGAAGCAGCCAGAGACTTCTTCCTTATTTCTCGTTTCATCTATAGGGATAATATTGACGTTACGACTCCTGCGTTCCGCACGCTGAGTCTTCACGGGTACATATCATTGGCGATTTTCCACGCACTTACACAAATCTGTACTATGTAGGTTTTACTATCTTGCAATATGTGTTGGCTGTGGGCCGGAAAAATTTCGACAGAATTATTTATTTATTAAACATAAAAAAACAGTTTATCAATATTAATAATATTTATTAAGTATAAACAAATAAACATAAATTACCCTCCATTTCAATCCATAAAATAAAAATTTCATAATATTGCATAAAATAAAATAAAAATACCTCTCCCCCACGCCGACATCCAAGCAGAGCTCTGCCGAGGTTGCAAGGATGTGACGTGGAGAGAGGGCTCCAAAATAAACATTTCTCACCTAAAAATAAGATTTTAAACAATATTCAAAGGTAATTTGAAAAATGGTTCTTTGTTTTGAAAAACGGTTAAATTTAATGTGAAAATGTATCAGTATTTATACCTATTTTCTGTCCCTAACCTCGCATGTTAAATTTGATGCAGTAAAACAAAATTCGACCTTGTTATTTTCTAGTGAATTCTATTCTTTAATTTTATTATTTTTTGATTTATTTTAATAATTTTTGATTTAGGATTTTTTATTGAATTATTACTAATTCAAATCTTTTGATTTAAGTTTCATTTTCATGAACTTTTATTAATTTTTCAATTTCGTCGAATTTGTTGTGTTTTCTTGTTATGTTTGTGTTTGTATCGTGCAAATCTTGGTGCGTTTTGTTATTATTTTAATTTATTTTTATGTTTATTAATTTATATTTAATTCTCTTTTTTCTTATACTTGATAGGGTTTAATTGGTGTTTCAATAGGTTTATTTAAATTTGCATGTTATATTTGCGTGTGTGTTACTGATCCATTTAAACATTCATCAAGGCCGTTTACTTTCTGGCCCAACAAGGGTCATTTGTAATTTAAATTTCTATAACCAAATATTCATAGAGTTAGGAATTATAAATTCATTTTCTTTTAGTGGAGTCAAATCGAAGGTTGATTGAGAAATTCAGGAGAGACATCTCTGAATATCATCATGAGGCGATGGTTCAAAGTCAGAGGGCGGAGGCCATGGTGCGAAAATGCCGCCACATGGAACAGACCTGGCTCCGTCCAGAAACGGCTGCAAAATTGAGATGAAAGATGGATGGTCTCAGAGCCAAGCTGGCTCAAAAGGATGAGGCCCTGAGGCTAGCGGAGCAGAAAGCCCAGGAGATAGAGAAGCAGGTGATGGAGCTGAAATTGAGGGATGAAATCCGTACAGGAGCGTCATTATCGGCCGAGCAAGAGGCAATAGTGATTAGGAATGTGACTGGGAAAGATATTGGAGTGAAAATTCTCACTCCAGGACCCTCACATAATCCAGAAGAAGTGACGAAGCGAAACCGGAAAAGAAATCGGCCTGGCAAAAAGGAACGTGAGAGACTATTCAAGCTCCACAAAGCCCACCTGGTTGGACACATCCTCGACGCGAACGGTTTCTGAATACCGCGTGTTGAACATTACGATAAACACTTAAATATTTTATCGAATGTGATAGACACTTTAGTATTGTATTTGTCAGTTGATTCAAATAAGAATTGTATTGTTGTTAATTTTGATTTTGATAATAAAAATAATTTAAAATAGTTAAATATCGAAAGGTTGAAATAGTTAAATTGTTGAGTTAAATATTTTAAATATGAAAATAGATAAATAGTTGAGAGGGGAACCGATAGAGTTAGAGCACGAAGTCTTCTATGACAGCTCGTGAACCAATTTGAGTATTAGGGCATTGGCAGTCTTTGAAAAGAGGCTCACCCTTTGCTAATAATCAGCCCACTAGTTCACAATACCAACGTCAATTTTGACGGGTGACTAGCGGTTAAATTTCTTGTGCAAGCGCTGGATGGGAAGTAGTTACCCTTAGACAGGTTGGACATTTGAAGTACCCATCAGTGCCCAGCAATTAATTTGCAATCTTTTTTTAATGTTTTATCATTTTTATGTCTTTTTTGTATCTTATTATACTTTTTTTTATTATTTTTTGTTAAACTTAAAGTTTTTTATTTTACTCAAATTTATCCCAAGTGAAATAAATAAAGTGAAAGCAAATTTTTGGTTACTTTCATTAAAAGGTTGTTTAAATAGTTTTTTTCCATGACAATTAGCTACTGTAGTTATTTTAAATGACTTCAAAAAGCTTCTCTGGTGCTCCTTTTGGTTATCAATCACATAGGTAAAATTATTTTATTATGATATTAATATATTAATTTAAATGTAGTTTAATTTATAAAATAAATAAACTAATTTTTTCAAGTTTTTTAAAACATAATTTATTCAATAATAAAACATTTTTGAACAAAAACACAAACAAATAATTTGAAATTTATGATTGATATTTATTCTTCATGATTTTTTTTTGAAAATTTCAATTCTCTTCAAGTTAACTAAAATTGACTAGTATGTTCTGTGCAAAAATTGCTCTATCGTATTTTAAATTATTGTTCTCCAGCTTGCAATCTTTTATGCTAATATATTACATAATTTTGTAACAATTCTAATTGATTTATCTATTTTCGTTTTAAAAACTAATCTTTTAATTATGTTCAATACTTCTTTTGATAGTCTATATATTGCCAAGTCTTTGGGTACTTCTTAAATACTGTTATTTTAAGATAAACACATTTCTATAAAACTTTGAAATTACTTGTTTAACCAGTAATTTGCTACTGTAATCAGTATTTTTAATTATTAATGATTTCTGTAGTAGTGATAAATCGAAATTGAGAATGAAAACCTTGTCAGCAGTGTTTTCAGTGAAGGTAAATATCCGGTATGGATGTGAATAAAATAATAAATCATTCAAAAATATCCATTCAAATGAAAAATTTCATTTTTAATGACCTACACTTCCGATAATTTGAACTACTTTAGGGTTAATGAAATCTGGTCATCTTATTTTAATAAACAGTTTGCAAACCTGCCGTCAATATTCTTAATCCATTAAAATTTAATTATGAAATTTATAAGCTCAATAATTTATTATAAAAAAAATCATTTTACGAATTACATTTTATCTTACATCTGAGTTCATTACAGAATTAAAAAAAAAACATTATTTTGTTTAGAATATCTATGCCTAGGTTTTAATCGTTATTTATTTCATACAAATAACACATACACCTTTATTTTCAAAGAATAAATACAATATTTTTTCATATAGATTTTAAGTGACAGCTATTATAATTTATTTTTCCGGATCCATAATAATATCTTACTCTAGATTTGATCTCGCTGGTGTTCATCCAAAGAGAAAGATGCCAGGAACATTAATTGGTATGCAAACATCAAGCAATGTAAGAATTTTCAATTATTTTTTCGTTATTTTTTGGAAAAATAGTATATCTTTTGTGAATCCATTAAAATTATAACGGACTAAATGTTTATTAAATGTGTACCACATATGATCGCTTAAAATACTGCAATATAATATGTTGGGAGCAATCGAGACGACTTCTATGTATGATGTAATTAAAATATTTTAGAGTGGCTTAATTTGCCTTCCAACATACACCATGGGATGATTATGCAATATCATTACACACCATTGTGATATTTGAATCAATTTTGTAATCATAAAGAAAACTAAAAAGAGCAAGAGGTCAAGTTGAATCGAATCAAAGTTTGAATATCTGAAAGGTGATTATTATCATAAAGTGTGCATAGTCAAAACAGTCGCAGTGAGGCTCATCGTATATTCATGAAGAATATTTCTTTTCATAATAATAACACATGTATATATACATTGAGAGTGTTATTTGTGTTGATATATTTTAAAGACCAGAAAAAGTTGGAGATACACACTATTATTATTTATTAAAACTTAGCAAAAAATTGTGTTTTATCAACATTTAAATTTAGTTTGCTATTAAAATTTGACCCTTTTAACAAATAAACAGACCTTTAAATCAAGGTTGTCTTCAAACTTTTACCACTAAAACGAAGTTTTTTCTTATTATACTGATAAAAAAAACAATTCTCCTAAATTTGACCCTTAAATCGATCATGGTCTTTTAACTTAAAATGAGTTTGACCTTGAAATGACCTTGAACAATGGGTAACTAGGTTACAAAGCGGATGTAACGCTACTCAATGTCTAAGCTTCTATTTAAAATTTAACTAATTTATGTTTTGTGCAAATTTTTATCCAGACTCACAAGTTTTTACGCAAAATTAATAATTTTTAGAAATAAATAAAACTTGTATTTATTGAAAAGATTTTCAGATACTTATTTAAATAAATATTTTACTTTTACGGTAAAAAATCCGTCATATATATTTCCTGAATGGTTTTTTTTTAAAAATTTTTTGTAAAAATAATAAAATGATATTTAATTTCAAATTATTTAAAAATGATTATTTAAAAAATCATAAGCTACTTCATGCTAAACTTCTGCATGTTAACATTCAAAAAACCAAATATAAAATAAACATTCAATACAACAAATATTTAGAAAAAAATAATGTTCAAAATAATTTTTTATTAATAAAAATTAATCCTAAAATTTACTCATTTTTCCATAGAATAACATTGGGCCAGGATATTACATTACTGAAGATAGATCCAGTTCTTTTAGTCAGTCGAAATTAGACCTTGATGCCAAGAAACCTGGATGGAAAAGAAGTTATGCAACTGAACAATTTTCATCTATGCCATATATATTAAATAAGGATTTATATTTAGCAAAACAAGAACAAGTTTTATTGTTATGATTATAATTATTAATTAAAATTATATTTAGAAAAGAAAACTTGGTCCCGGTTATTATTCCGTTGACTATTCTACTCTCAATTTGAATAAGAATGTTAAAGGAGTTATGTCTGAAAGGGAACCAAGATTCATGGAAGAGTATAAAGTATTTTATTATTATTTTTAAAGATTGATAATATATTTAATTAAAATGACTTCATTTATAATCATTTTATCAGCAACAACTTTTATTTTATTCATTATTGATCTATTTTCATTTTCGATTGTTGTAATTTTCAAAGTACTTTAGATTAATATTGTGATGTCATTGTATTGGATATTTGATTTTCCTGTCCCATATATGTTATCCCTAATAGTTAATGTGAATGACTGTCTGCATGATTGGTTGATTAACTTGATTGTCTGGATCCTCGGATTATGTCATTGCTTATGTTTTTTTCCGAAGATGCATTTACAATAGACACACATCAAATATCAGACGATAATCTGAAAATAAATATAAGTCACTGGCTTAATATATAATTAAAAATAATAACTTAGTCATTTTTAATATTATTTTTAAAAATAGTATAAGGTTAGACAGACAATTTCTAAATTTATGTGGACTTAATTAGTTGAGAAAATACTTCACCCTAAATTTATTTTTAAAATGTAGTTTACTAGTTGGAGTTACCCGGAGTTGTTCTTGCCAAATTAAGCACAGTATATCAATAAAGGAAGGCTCAAACATTGCCCTGGATGAAGTTGGACTCTTAGACAGATTTTGGTACTATAACAAACCGATGAAAAACTTCTGGAAACGTGATTCACCCCTACTAAAACAGGGGTGCTCTACAACTTTTGTTTATCAAGTTTTCACCAAGTTGCATGGTTCATACTACAGAGCCGCCCTAAATCCCATTTAGGACCTCCTTACCCCGGGGTTTGTGGTATGGAATCGAAATCCAGCTACTAACCTTCTCCCCCTTGTGGACTACCTTTATGTCAAATTTCATCGAGATCGATCCAGTGGTTTGCATTTCTATAGAAAACATAAAAACAAACATTGCCCTTTATATATTAGATAGTGTTATTTTTTTGTTTCTTTTTTCTTTTTTTAGATTTCTTTTACAATGTTGTCGGTATTACAGTCAATTTAATTTAATTTTTAGTTCTTTACGATGATAATTATTTACAAATTTCTTGTTCAACGATGGCTTATAACATTTTCATAATAAAATATAGCTTTCAATTAATTTTATTTTAATGTTTTTTAAGGTGAGGTATTTGGATATTTTTAATTATAAAGGGGAGGGGGTCTTGAACAAAAAAGTTTAAGAACATTGATCTAATGAGCTTTATTGAACTTACATTAAAAATAATTTTTATTCGTTGAACTTGGAACGAAAATAAAATCTTTTATTAAGGAAATAACTCCTGGGCCTGGAATTTATGGTAAATGCGGAATACCTCATTTATTAAAAGAGGAAGGAGATAATCAAAGAAAATCAGCAAGCACCATAGGAATGCTGCATAATGGCGGAAATGGTGAACGAACATTACCAGCTACGGTTAGCATTACAATTTTTTCTCGATTTTATTAATAATTTAGGGATGTCGACTGGCACCAAATACTTACAATTTACCGTCTTTTATCAATGAAGTCATTAATCATCAAAGCGGTAAACGCGGACCCTACGATATTTTTTCATTGAATCGAACTAAGCCTATCAAGACAGGACATTTGGCAGTCCTTGTAAGCTCTGAATATTAATCTTTTAAATAATATTTTATGTAAAATATTATTTGTATAGGTCATATATTAGATTATATTTTAATATTTATTAGAGTAGGTTCATAATAATGTTCATAGACGAATGGTGATGATAATATTAGCATTCCATATTATAATTTATGGAATTCTTATTATCAAAGCTTTTTATCAAATTATTTACTGGAATAATTAAAGCTATTATTTAAACAAATGTTTTTTGAAATATTACATTAACCAGAAAACTAATTTTCATAGAAAATTTGTTTAAATTGTATAAACAATGAATTTTTCGACATAAAAATTGATTTTTTCATAACATTGAAATAAAAATACCATGCTTTCGATTAAAATAAGAAGTTAATGTAAAACTTTAATTTGGCATAATCAATTAAAGAATCGATATGTTAATTACATGGAATATTGTTTCATAGAACCCCAAGCACTAGACAACTCATAATTGACCTTGCATCAATATCACACTTTAAGAATGGTACAGTGCTTTCGAAAATGTTGTTGAATTTGATTAGAAGGAAGTGGGCAAAATAGACAAGAAAATTGTTAAATGATTCCTTAACGTTTTGGTTGCTAATTCCAACTGAGAATTGAAAATGCAACAAAATGAAAATTATATCTTCCGAACCGAGGAATATACAATAATAGCAACCGAAATCCGTATTCACATTTCTCTGGTTGTTATTCTAAAATAGTTTTTTGTTAGTTAGGATAACTTTAATATTTTAATTTATTTCGTTTCTTTTTCAGAATAAGCATGTTAAGTAAAATGCTGACTTTTGAAAAAAAATTGATATTTATCTTACCTGTAATGACCATTTTTTAGCGTTTTGACAGTTTAACTTTACTTGACAAACGTGATATTACCTTAAGAATTTCAGTTACATCCAATTGAAATTTACCATCTGTTTTAACTCCTCGAGTCAAACTAGGACGACACAACTCGCCAGCAGATTAAAAAATTAACATTTCAGATTTGCTTTACGATCTGCAAATAAAATACAAACAGGGTTATTTACCCAGAAAATCTTTTTAGCTGTAACTCTGAATATAGGCGAGTGATATTTTTTATTCAATTTTCCCTGTAATCTATATAATAACATTTGGTTATTAAAAAAAGTAGATTTGAGAAAAAATAGCCCTCAAACACTCAAAGAATTAATCGATGTCTTTCATCTTATTTTTTATTTTTGCTCAAATCAATTAATACAAAATGAAAACATATTGCAAAAATTTATTTTAAAATCTGGTGTCCTTTTATTTATAAAAAAAATTACCATTAATATTTAACAGTCTAATTAAAAAAGAATTATTTATTGCAAAAATGTTTTTTTTCTAGTGCATAATAAGTTGACAATTATAAAGTTAACCTGTTAAAATATATAGTAAAAATATAAATTTTTCATGCATTTTTATTTAGTTATTGTTTTCGGCCTGAATCATTACAAATATCCCCGTTTAATTTTCGAACTAATTTTACTTTCGTTAGCATACCCCCGTCATCATTAATCCGTTTTTGAATATCATTAGAATTTATAAAAAAACATTTATTACAAATATTTATGTTTATCATTTTAGGGTGTTTTAAAATTTTTTCCCCTTTTTTTGTGTTACCGAGGTATATTATAACAAAAAAAATATCTCGGTAATTTTCTAGATTAAGATCAATTTTCAACCTCACAAGCTTGATTCAAATTTATCTGATTTTATACTTACTTTTTACTTTTTTAAAAATTTTTTTATATTTATATATATTTGTAAATATATATATATATATATATATACGATAAATATATAATTTAAAATAGCCTGCCCACGAACTTGCTCCGGGACATTACGATTCAAAATCCTCTGTTGATATTCTAAATAGCAGTAACTATAAACATCATGGAAAGTTCCTTAAAATGGATCAGTATCCAGATAAACCCCATGATCGAGCATATTGGAACAATCCTGCTTGTGTACCACCAGATATCAATGTAGGAAAAGCAGAAATATAATTTTCAAATATATTTTTAAATTTTAGAATCAACTGGCTCCTGGATCATATGATGTAAAGTTTCCACAGAACATAATTTCTCATGACTCCGCACCTCCCTTCAATAGTTCTTCTAATCGACACGATAAACTTTCCAATATGTTTTTCTATCAAAATTTTGTAAGAATTTTTTATTTTATTCACTTAACTATTTGTTTAAATGTTATTTTGATTTGAATTATGTATTCAAATTAATTTCTTGCATTTGATGAATTATCGATATAAGTAAAAAATATACACTAAATGAGATCAAAATATTTCATATTGTCATATCACTGGACTAATTATATATTTCCATTTTAGAAAAATAAATGTAAAATGGGTTTTTTAAAACTTTGATAATATATTATTAAAAGTTTATTTAAATTTTGTTAAATTTCAATTTTATAAAATTTTTTAAGTTAAATTTTTAAAATAATTGGAATTTTTAAAACAGAGTTTGATATTCTTAATGGTAATAATTTTTAAAATTTAAATAAAGAAATTTGAGTGAATAAAGCATTTTAAATCAATATAGTTTTAAGTTCAAGACTACCTGACGATGACAGTGAGGCTGTCGAAATATATTGTAGTAGAATATATATTTGTGGATTGGTGCTTTTTATTTTAGAAGAAGTTCAAATCTTTAGAGTTTTTGTCTACCCAATCTTAATTGGTTAAAATTCAGATTTATAAAAAAATATCAATTGTTAATGAACACATAATTGATTATTTTTTGATATTTGGTTTATTTTCATTCTGACAAAAGGTAAAAATGAAATGTGATAAAGGTCAATGGCGAGAAAATTTTTGATATTTTATCATTGAAAATAAATGAAATAGCAAAAAAAGAAGATTAAAGATGACTATTTCTGGTTTTACTGAGGATTTTAAAGTATTTGAGTGAAATCCAAACAATCTTAAAATCAAGTTTTTCTTAGAAACGAGTATTAACAAATAATGTTAATTTCGTCTAATCTTAAAGCACATTTTATTTTAATTATACAACCAAATTTACAAAATTCTTGAAATCAAAAAACCAAAATTTCCAATTTTACATTAAAATCTGTTTTCGTGACATTTGACCTGTTTTATGTTTTTGATTATATTTCATATATTTTAGTTCTATTTTAAAATAAACCTTGATAAAGACCAAGTTATTCAAGGAATATCAATAAAACATATGATTCATAGTCAATCAATAAAAAAAATTTTTTATGTCACATACATACATATATATATGACTATAAAATGCACAAAATTCACCAACTGTGAATTGTATTTGAGGTTCATGTCTGAAATCTTGATTTAAAATACATATTTATTTAATTAGGTGTTTTTTTAAATTAGTGATGTGATTTAAAAAACATTTGCGGTAAGGTTTAAGGGGTTAGGTTACAGTTAATAAATAGGTTGTGAATGGTAAGAAGGATTTAATACTCGAATAATGTATGATACTGATGCAGATATCATTGTTGTGAGTAAAACGTTTTTACAGAAAGTTATGCAAAATCAGTCAGATTACCTGTTCTTTCGAGTAATATACGGATTAGCATTGCAAATGGTATAAAAGCCATGGTAAGATTTTATTTGATGTTCTGTTTGGTGTAGAAACAGTTATGACAAATATTTTAAATAATTGATGATGTATATAAAAGCGTTTGTTTAAATAGGATTTCGTTAAATGTAAAGATACGGTATCATTGCCAATTTGAAGGATGTTTGTAGAGAAATTAAAGGTACCCACCAAGACTAGTGTGGGACGTATGGTGAAAATGTGCAAAAGTGCAGCTTTGAAGTAATTGTGTTTACAGCGAATATATAGTTTGCGACACGATTGTAGATGAATGAAATGATAAGATAAATTTGATTTTATTAAATTGCTTATTTATTGCTGATAAAGACAATATGGTGAACCGTGAATTAATTGTCACTGATTCCTTAGTCAGTTTTCAGAAATGGAACATAATTATCAGATTTAGAGTAAATACTAGTAAAATTAAATTATTATGAACAGGGACTATTTTGGGTTATATCGAGAATGACTTTGAAGGAGCGAAAGATTGCGATCGAAGGAAGTAGGAAGATTATCAGCAGATAAAATGAGTGTACATAAAAAAGTAGCAGGTATATTACAAAAGGTTATGCATAAAATTGATGCAATAAGAAAAAAGTGAAATTGCAAAAAGGATATGGAATTTGCTGTAATATTTAACGAAAGCAAAGGGATATTGGGAAAATAAATGCAATCCAACATTTGTGTTGTTGAGCCTAGATGGGCACCAATTCGATTAACAACAGAATGCTCACTATGCAAAGTACTTTTTGGCTAACAACTAAGAATTTATACTAAATTAACTATAGATGAATCGTTTGATTGTTCTTTCTTAAAACAGAGGACATGGAAGAAATAGTCAAATGTGTTTTAGAAAACAGTAAAAACAAACAGGCTTTTCAGAAAAAGTATTATGACAAAAAGGAAAGTTGAAATTGGAGATATGGCTATGATCAATAGAGAATATTATGGTCCATTTTCAGGTAGAATCCAATGATAAACCCGTTGACTTATACTTTACGAGATAATAGAGGAAAGCGATTCAGAAGAACAACAATCAAGGAACAGAACTCCGAGTGATACAAACACTGTCCACTCTCGAGAAATAAATATTCGAATAAAGAAATCAGTACGCAGTTGTCCCGTGCATTCAACCCTACTTATCAACAATGTATTACAACAATTATGTAAGGATTGTTTGCCAATATGAATTTATCAGTTTGAAATCTCCTAGAATCTCCAGCAGTATTTTTATTAAAAATATCACAGATTTAAAAACAAGTATTTTAAAATATAAAAAATTATAAAATGTTTTATTTTATATTTCAAAAAACAAACAATTTTTATAAAAATTAATTTCAAAAAATAGTTTGCTGAAATTGTTGAATATTGATATTAGTGTTAGGACATTTTTTTTTAATACGACAAATTAAGAACAATTTTGTTTTATTGAAATGATTTTGTAAGAGACAATTTACTTTTGTTAACAGTTAAATTAAACACCTTTTCCACCTCATAATTTTAATTATTAGTTTTACTGTAAAATATTCTTCCCAATTAGAGAATCTGATACCAACTTTTAAAGTCTTAGAAAAACAGACATCCGAAACGCTACGATTTTATAGTTAGTAAATGTTATAGTATAAAAGTTTTTATGAACAATTTTTCAATGAATCATTTTGTATAGTTCATCAGTAAATTTGCTTAATAAATGATTTACTATTTAAATAGAATCAAGTTGGGCCCGGGCGATATGACCTTCAACGCCTGCAAGATTCAAAATATGTTAATTCTCATGAGAACATTTTTAAATCAAAAACCGGAGCCCAGCTAACAAAAGAAAAATTTTCAATGTTAAGGTAAATTATTATTATTATAGTTATTATTAATTGAAAAATGCCAACAATATATTTTGTTTAACGTAACGCTATATATTTCAAACGTTTATCAGTCTTCGTGTTAGAAATCACATTAAAATAACTAAATGAAAATAAGAATATTTAAATAAATTAACCAATAATAATCGCAATCAAATTTTATCAAAAAATATAAAATTATTAATTTTTTAAAATAACTCAAAAATTATCATTCTTCAAAAAAAGATTTTATAAAATAATCAAATTTAAAATTTACACACAAGCGAAATATGGTAATAGGTTTAGTATTTCGTGTGTGGTCATTATCTTCCACGTTTGTCAATCCAGTGAAAAGTGCTGCTTTAAAACGGATATTTCAAATAGACTGTGGATAAATGTGTTGAATTATTCATTACCTTTGTACTTGTTTGTCTGGAAGTAATGTTCCTATTGGCTCTAAAATGAGTACGTTGTCAAGTTCCAAAAGTGAACAAATCTGATCTAATCACATGGAACTGAAATATGTGTTGTTATTGACTTATTCTGAAGGTTTTAAAGAATTTAAGCATAAGATTCTCAAACATGTAGATAAAACTCAATTCAGAATTTCTTCAACTCCAGTTTTTCGATGTTCTAAACTCGTTTTCAATTTTCATGTAATGGGGTAATGCCAAATACATTGGAGAGACTGCCCATCATCTCTGCACTCGAGTTCATGAGCATTGTTGACTGAATAAATTGACTCAAATTAGTCATCAATTTAAGAGTAAGAAAATAGGTATTTCTGATTTTAGTTAATTGCGACAATTTTGAATAGTTATTGGGATCGAGTAACTTGTAAGGCGTTGTGGATAAGATCTTTAAATTTTGTAATTAATGTTCAAAGTGCTCAGTCTACAGGTATTTTGAATGTCTTTAAATAATTGAATGTTGTATATATTATGTGTGTGTTATAATTTTGTGGTATGTTAAAATAAGTTGTGTAAAACGAATTTTAAATTGTATTTTAAATTTTATTTTTTTATAAAAACATTTTTAAAGAATAATTTTTGTGTTTTTAAAAAATTAATTTAAAAGTTTATTTTCTAAAAATTAAAATAATTTATTATTTTTTTTGATACAGTTTGATTGCCATTATTATTGGTTAATTTGTTTAACTCTACACTGCACAGTAATGTAAATGTGCATCAAATATTTTTTCTACCTATACATTAAAATGTACATATTGTTAATTACGTTTTACATGCAGAATCATAAATAAGTCGTTTTTCCCGAAAGCTTATATTTAGTTTTAAACCTTAAAATTTAGTTCTAACTGTCAATTGAGTTACACAATTTATAACTAAAATAAGTAAAAATAAAATATTTAGTGTAGGGTTAAATATTCATATTTTAATTTAGTTATAGTTAATGTGATTTCTAGTACGAAGAAGACTGATAAACGGTAGAAATATATGGCGATATGTTATACAAAACATGGTTGGCATTTTTCAATTATGAAAACTTTGCCTTTTTTCTTTGATCATAATTATTATTATTAATATTATTATTATTTTGCTCATTGCTATTTCAAATTTCAGTGAACGATTAAAACCAAAAAATATTCCAATTAATAAAAGGCATTTCATTGACCATATTCCAACAGAAAGTTCCCCATGTGTTGATTTGGATAAAATGCTCAGTCATAATCAGATACCTCTGACAATATCTTAAATGAGATCTTTTATTATTTTATCATATACTTTTTTTGGCTTGCCATTGTTGATTGTTTTTATTTCTTTATTAGGTTTAGCTTTGAATATTTTTCAAGTTTGAGGTGTACTAAATAAATAAATGTTTTTTTATTTTCTAATAGATTTTTTGAGTTTGTGTAATTGGAAAATTTAAATATTTACAAAAAACAGAAAAAAACAGTGTTCGAGAACATAAATAAACATTTAAAACTCTAAAGCTTTTGTATCACGGAATGAAGAGTGGGCCATAAAGTTTTTTGATTTTTTAAAATTTTTTGTTTTAACACTATTTCTACCACAAATTTGTGTATACCTTTTCGACCAAAAGGTGTTTTTTGAAACCTTTGTGTTTGAATGCAAATAGATGGGGAAATAATTATTAAATAATATTTTTGTGTGTATTTTTATTAAAAAATAACAAAATAATTAACCATTGTAATATTAACTTAACAAACTTAAAATATAAAAATTTAATCTTCATTATTATAATGTGTTAGTTTTTTCATATGCGTCGCGTATCGGGTTTATATTATTGTGATGCTTATTTCAGTGGCGGATTTATATTTTGGTGCGTGGGGGGCGAGAAAAATTTTCAGGGGGCGCCACAAATCATGAAGATGGTACTACTCATTTTCGCGAGTATTAAGTGAATATCAATATTATTATAAAGCATTAGATTCAGTAAATTTATTGATGTAACAAACATACCACTTTATTTATTATTTAAATTGCTTCCTGCGTGATTTCATTGAAACAAAACGATTTATAGTCGATTCAAAGTCAATGTTCTCAGCCAGTTCGCGTTCTATTGAAATTAATGCTAATCCAGACAGACGTTCGTTTGTCATTGTTGATCGCAAATAATTTTTGATGATTTTCAGTCTACTGAAACTTCTTTCAGCAGTAGCAGATGTAACAGGAAGAGTCAAGTATAGTAAGTAGTTAGTAGCTTTCTGCGCCCACACACCATTGCATAATAAAATAGGGTGAGGGGGGTGGTTTATTTACAGATTATTTACGGATTATCTTGATTACATAATGATGTAATCAAGTTAATTAATTTTTGTGTGTATTTTTTTTTCGAATTTTTTCCAAATTTTTTATGTGTATTTTTTTTGAAAATTTTCGAAATTTTTAAGATAATTTTTATGTGTGTTTTTACTAAAATTTTTATGTGTATATTTTTTATGTGTGTTAAAATTTTTGAGTAAAATTTCTAATTTATTATCGAATTTATTTTCAAATTTTTGAAATATATTTTTTTTAAAGTAATAAATTATTTTTTTTCAATCACACTATAGTCAGGAGTATTTTTGATTATCGATAAAAAAGCCTAAAATTAAAATTGGCTCAAATCGCCTACGATGGTCAGAGAGGGTATTTTCATCCATAAAATATTTTTTTTTCAATCACTCTATAGTCAGGGGCTTTTTTGAAAAAGAGTAAAATATAATTGGCTTGAATCGCCTAACGATAAAAATAAGCATAAAATTAAAATTGGCTCAAATCACCTAAGATGAACACACTATAGTCAGGGATATTTTTAACTCGTAATAAAAAACAATGCAATATTTGATCTCAACACTTTCTATAGGTAAATATAGGCATAAAATAAAAATGGCTTGAATCGCGTACTGATAAAAAATTGACAGGGGTATTTTATAAGCTTGTTAAAAAAAACACTTGAAATATTTGTTCACACAATTTTTATAGGCAAATTTAGGCTCTAGATAAAAATAATTTAAAATACCTAAAGTAAATTAAGATAAATTAAAGTACATTAAGATACATTAGAGTATATTAAAGTAAATTAAAGTACATTAGACTACATTTAAGTATATTAGAGTAAATTAAGGTTCCTCTAGTAAATTAAGATACATTAGAGTACATTAAGGTAAATTAAAGTAAATTAAAGGATCGAAAGTCAATTTAAGTACATTAGGGAACATTTAAGTAAATTATGGTTCATAAAGTAAATTAAGGTACATCAGAGTAATTTAAAGTACGTTAGAATAAATTTAAGTAAATTAAGGTTCTTAAAGTAATTTAAGGTGCCTAGAGTAAAGTATCGTAAGTTAGGTAGAATTTTTTAAAATTAAATAGAGTCAACAGTTAAGTTAAACAAGGGTAATTTTTAAAGCTGAAAATTTTAAAAGCAGTTATAGTAGCAAATTACATAAGGTAAGAATTTTTAAAGTTAAAGAGTCGACAATATTGCATGATAAAATTTATTAAATAAAATTTTTACTATAGTTTTATCGATCAATTTTTATACATACTTTTAAATGATAAAATTTTTAACATAATTTTACAATGGACTTTTTTATACATGATTTTTAAAGATGAAATTTTTAGGATAATTTTACAATGAAATTTTTTATACATATTTTTAAATAATAAAATTTTTAACATAATTTTACAATGAAATTTTTTATACATGATTTTTAAAGATGAAATTTTTAGGATAATTTTACAATGAAATTTTTTATACATATTTTTAAATAATAAAATTTTTAACATAATTTTACAATGAAATTTTTTATACATGATTTTTAAATAGAATTTTTAGTATAATTTTATCGATGAATTTTTTATATATATATTTTTAAAGATGAAATTTTTAGGATAATTTTACAATGAAATTTTTTATACATATTTTTAAATAATAAAATTTTTAACATAATTTTACAATGAAATTTTTTATACATATTTTTAAATAGAATTTTTAGTATAATTTTATCGATGAATTTTTTATATATAATTTTTAAAGATGAAATTTTTAGGATAATTTTACAATGAAATTTTTATACATGTTTTTAATTGAAAAAATTTTGAATGTAATCTTACAATCAAATTTTTAGTATAATTTTTACTATGACTTTTTTATACATGTTGATAACGATCAAATTTCAAAGAAATTTTTCAAAAACTTTTTTCAAAGAATTTTATTAAATTAAATTTTTGATTTCAGTGTTACATAGTATTGCCTAAAATAGGTAGTAGTCATTCGCAAGAGCAACCAATCTCCTCCACTCTGCAGCAACCCATCCTTCATAAAAAAAATAATAAAATAATAATAATAATAATAATAATAATAATAATAATATTTATAATAATAATAATAATACTTTCAGAAAACATAAAAAGTTAACTTACTTGGTATCAACTTCTGAACACTGATAACCCATACACAGTGAATAATTCATTAATAACTGAACAACAATCACTAGGTACTGTGTAAAAATTACTGAGTACTGTACAACTCTCTATATACATACTAGGCATTGAATAATTTACTTATTCATTAAAATGACATATTTAAATAATATTTACTCTTTGAGCACCGATATTCAACCATCTTAAACCACTTAAAAATAAAATTTTCTCTCAATCATTTCCCCTTAAAATACTTGGTTATTCACAAAAATCCCCAAGTGTTACCAATAACTAGTTACTGAACCAATAAATATTAATGATGGGTTACTGACCAACAACCTTTGAAATAAATCACATAAATGGTTAACAAAAAGAAATACAAGTTGAAATTTTATTAATTTTTTCACTCTTTTATCGATCAATGATGTCTCCAAATTGGTAAATTTTTTGGTTGCTTAGTTACCTTGTTGTTATCAGGCGATAATTAATCAAATTCATTGAAACCAAATCCATTGTTATATTTACTTGGTATCAACTTCTGAATACTGATAACCCATACACAGTGAATAATTCATTGATTAATAACTGAACAACAATCACTAGGTACTGTATACGAATAACTGACTACTGTACAACTCTCTATATACATACTAGGCATTGAATAATTTACTTATTCATTAAAGTACCATATTTAAATAATATTTACTCTTTGAACAACGATATTCAACCAACTTAACCCACTTAAAAATAAAATTTTCTCTCAATCATTTCCCTTTAAAATACTTGGTTATTCACACACTCACAATATTCTATCAATAACTAGTTACTGAACAAATCAATATCAAAATATTTTCACTTACCAAGAAATCTTTAAATAAAAGCACATAAAAATTTGAACAATCCAAAGAAATACAATTTAAATTACAAATTTTATTAAATTCTCGACTCTTTTATCGATCATCGATGTCTCCAAATTGTTTGGTTGTTTAGTTGCCTGATTGCTATCAAGAAACTATTAATCATTGAAGCTCAATCAATTGTTGTATTTTCTCTGAATAAAAATTTATTTCTTTACAGTCTTGTATGTGGTTATTATTATTATTATTATTATTATTATTATCATTATTATCATTATTATTATTATTATTATTATTATTATTAATTTAATTTTATCATTGTAATTATTAGTAAACACTATTTTTAAGTTGTTATATTAATTAAAGTTTGTTATTTAATTATTATTGTTGATCAACCTTGCAATACACGAGATGACATACAAACAAACCAGGCCGTTCAAATACAGATTTTTACCGGAGACTCATTTGAGCTCCTTAATTTTATTGAGTGTACCCTTACAAGTAAATAATAAGTAAATTAAACAAACATAACAATAATAAATAATAATAATCATAAAAAAACAATAAAAATATATCCTTATTTAATACCACACGTTTTAAAGATGATTGTTCTACTAAGCACCTTCAAAATGTATCTTTTTTGCACTTGAAGCTCTTTTACATGAGCAATGCTTTACTTGGAACTTTTTTTCCTTTCTGAAAATGATATGATTTTATATGAGGTTGTTACATATGTCGTTATATTTGTTATTCTTTAATGACGTTCTTAGCAGCAAGTTTTCGTAACTGTAATAAAAATTCTATCAGTGACTTATTTTCATCTACCATGACCGTGTATAGAACCTGCCTTGTATAGAACCCCTGCGTTTATTCCGATCAAATCGATGATATTGTAAAATATATGCATAGGCCATCTACGGCACTTACATTTTACACTATATTTTCTTGCCATTTGGTCAGTCTTATCAACCAAAAATTTGTGCTGTTGTAAAATTTAACTGATTCAGGAAGACGTTTATTGCTATTTTCTACTTGTACAGATTTATGCTTCGAACTTAGTAAAGTACTTTTTTGTTCGGCTTACCTTTATAAATAGTCAAAGTTGAACTATTTGATGCGTAAAGTTGCACTAGAAATCGTTTGATTTTATTCTTTTGAATTTTAGCCGGTTTTAAGAGTTCTCTCTAGTTTTTGCAGATGGCTTCAACAAAAGAAATTTTTTTTGCAAAAGCTTAGTTTCAGGGAATAAACGATGAAAGATTTGTCGGTTGTAACATATCTGCCGTTTCAGATAAATGGTTCATTGAGCTTTAAAACTACGGACTTACCAAATAAAACTGACACCGGTCTCGTTTCAACTTTTCCAAAGTCTGAAAACCCGTTTATAATGTATTTACCTTTTACATCAGATGCCAACCAAAGTTTTATGTCAGATTTATCTGGTTTATTTGGCATGTATTGGGTGAGTAAGCTCATAATAAAAATTTACTGATCCTTTAATTTTGTAGTTTATAGCTAAAAGAAATAAATGTTTAAAATGCATATATTCACAGTTTCCATGATAGGACTTCAGCATCTTCTGCTTTATTGGTTATTTCGTCAAATAAAAGGAGGACCATGCCAGCTTGAATGTCGCTACTGATAGATGATCTTTAATATAACGGACCCGTCTGATAGATATCTTAGGATTCACTTTGATATTAACCAAACTAATTTTCAGGTTTTTCGGTGAAATAATAATTTCCCAACTGTCAATTTCACACTAAGCCTACGCTGAATTAAACAACAATTAGAAAACCTTTTATTATTAAGAGTAGCTATAATCTATTGTTTTATACAACTCAAAATTTAAAGTGTTTATTACAACCCTTCGTAAGGACGGGTACTCTTCAATAAAATTATATTCACAATCATTTGATTCAATATCTCATCGCTGTTATCTTGTTGGTCATCTTTGCTTTGATTTGTGGTTTCTACAATGTGATTTCCTAAAAGCTAATAGGTCAAATATCTTATAGTGCATATGAGATGAGATTTAAAGTAAACTAATAAAAGTATGTTATGGAATGTTGAAAATCTGCTGAGTATATAGAGCTACTCCACTCATTAGTATCTACATCCCCGTAATTAGTATATCCCTCAAATATCCCTATTTGTATTAATCACAACCTCTTTGGTCTTAATGCAAAAAGTGCCTTCCAGACTGCACATTCAAATAAATCAGAACACGTTAGAAACTATTTCGATTCTTATCAAAAGTACTACTTGATTGGTTTAGGTCTCTGGAAATGTTTGTGTTAAAATTGATGTAACATTTGATGTGGGAATTTGTCTGTGTAAAATTGATGTGTTGTTTTAACGTGAACGAATGACGATGTTTGCAGTCTACCAAGATGGATTCTTCACAGACAAAGTCGAAGCCCAGTAAAAGGTGAATCGTGTCTGCTATGTGACAGGTGTAAGTGAAAGTTGAATGCAAATTCGCATTGCAAATGACAATGTTTCGGTTTATAAAATTCTAAAATCATTTTTATTAAATTTCTCGTGAGTAAAAAGAAATTTGTTTGGAAATAGTTTTTAGAAAATTATTATTATATAATTAAATAATTTAAATTTCAATAAATAGATTTTTAAATTGAAAATCTCAATTTGTAAATATTTTTTAATCCAAATAATTAAAATTAAAAATTCACTGGAAATTATTATTACTCATTAAATTTAGAAAAACTAATTGGTTAAGCACTGTTTGGGCCAGTCATGCCCAGTGTCAGACATACTCAGAAGCACTTCCAAGATTTTAAATTAAAAATTGTTCACAAAATAACTAAAAATTTTGAAATTAAAAACAACAATCTTTAAAAAGAATTCAGTGTTAATCAATAATTTGGATTAAATTTTGTTTGGTTTTCAATTTATTGCCCAGTAAACATTTTTTTAAAAATCAATAGAGATTAACAAATTATTTTTTGTTTCTATAATTTAGTTTTACTTTTAATTTATTGTAAAACTTTCACTATTAAAACAATCACAAAACATTGGCATTAAATTAATAAATAAAATAAAGCACCAATCCAACATATATATTATACTATAATATATTTCGACAGACTCACTATAATCGTCAGATAGATATAAACTTAAAACAAAATAGAATAAATTACTTTTACTTAAACAAATGTCTTTTTTTATATAATTATGGAATTACTTTTTTTTGGGTAATTTACACATAAAATTAATATTCTAACTATTAAACTTAATATATTAAACAATAGCTAATAAGTCTAAAGTTTAACCACTTAACGTACATGCCCGTGTCTGACACGAGCGCCCCGTACTGGCAGATTTCAGCACACTCGACTCTGACACGGATGGCTGTAATATTTACCGGAATAAAAAACACACTTGATACGTCACTCAATATATATATTTTTCCTTTTAATTATGGATAAATTAAAATTTCAAATGTCCCTTCAAAATACGCATTAATAGTCAATTAGAATATAAGTTGACTATCAATAAAATAAAACTACCACCGCGTGTTGGCTAATTTTATCATTTACTTTGTATAGTTCACCTTCATAATTTTCGTCTTTTATAATTGTTCCTTTTACATCCACTGTTTCTCGAATCCTATGATTTAATTTCGATTTTAATGAAATTTATGTATTAACTTTTTATTCTTATTTTGGAACGCAGCTAAACATTTGTTTGGCATCACTTCCACAAGTATTTTATCAGCAGATTATGACTCCATTTGCATCACAAATATGCAAAAGTTACATGCTAAACAATACATCCTCTCACACGAGTTCATCGTAAATCCGACTCTTGATACCATGATATTTAACAACATTTTCTATTTGAAGTTTACTCGTATATGTATCTGCACATTCCGCCATGTCCACAACCGTCTAAAGTTCTTATTTTTTCTAACAATCATATGCGGTGATTATTGAACATAAAATATCTGGCGCATTATGCTCTTCATATCGCCACTTATTAGCTTCATTGCCAATGTATCTTTGATCCTCGTCTAGTTATATGCAATGATTTTTTATAAATATTTTTCCAATCCTCATTTGGTATTTTGCTTACCATAAGTTCTTGGATCCATCCGTAGCGTTAATGTAGTAATCTGTCATAAAACCAACGAATTCAATCGGATCTCCTCCATATTGATCAAATGGTAGTTTTTAATATCTTGAAAAATTGGAGTAGTAGACACGATGAAATTGATTATAGAAATTTCAATTAAAGCAAAATCTGCAGCTGAAATTTCTAAAATATTTAATGCTTTATTTAGAAATGGACACCTGGAGAACTCGCTTAACTAGTATCATAGTCGTTTGAATAGTCGACATAAAGTTTTTTTTTATTTTCAACACTTTCTTTCCTTTAACCTTTTCAATTCAATTTTTGCTTTAACAATTCCCACTAAATATTATCACTGACCCTTTTACCACATCGAATATTCAAAAAAAATCTCAATTCAACAATTTTTTCACTGACACTAGTCATTTCAGGTTACTAAATAGTTGGGTTATTATTTAATAAGTCAGTTAATTTCTGATACCTCGTACTCTTCCTAACTCTCTATATTAACTTCACTTTGTATGTTGAATGAGTCACCCAATTCTCGCTATGGCGAATTAACCACAAACCAAAAATAAGTGTTGAAATAATCACATTTTAAATAAATAATTCGTGATGTCTTCATATTTTCGAGTTTTTTTTCATTCTTATAAATCTTTTATTCGTTTTTCAGAGTATGAAATTAATTATTACCAAGAAACCACAAACTAATACAATGGACAAAATTTAAACCATCTCCTTAGTATTGAATTTATAATAATGAAAAACGTATAACCCTTTTACTGCATTCTAACAAATAATAATAAAATAAAAATTGTATATATATATATATATATATATATATATATATAAAAGTTTCATTTTAAAAATAAATTTAGTAAAATAATAAAATGACCAAATCAAGAATATATTTTATGAAAATAATTAACAATAATATAATATACCAAAAATCCAACAATAAATCCAATAGTGTAGTAGAAAATTAATTCCTTCATCCTTTCTGCATTAGAACTTTTATCAGTAAATGTCAACTTCTTCTCAGATCTTTTTTCCAATTCCATAAATTTAGAAAATATTTACAAAATAAACGTAATCAAATAAATACCACATTTCATAATTATTCACTGGTGCAACATATGTTTTTAACTGTTGTAATACGGAAATTATAGCTCATGAATATTTATTAATTATTTAATGAAATATTTTTCAAATTTATTTAAAAAAAAATAATACTTCACTATATTAAGAAAATAGTTTTAATAAAAAAAATATTAGAAAATAATTTTAGACAAAAATAACATTGTTTAAATTATTCACTAAATTGAACGTTAGATTTTAATCATTTTAAATTGGTTTAAGAAAATATTGTTCTATTGAGTATTTTTTCAATATATTTACAATTCATTTTTAAAACAATCTTTTTAGACTTTTTACAGTTTACTAAGATTTTTTAATTAACATCGTTTAGAATCGCATTTTCAAGATAATTTTTGTTTTTTTCGAAACTTTTTTTGCAAAGTTAAATTAATTTTCAGAGATTTAAATTCATAATAAACTAATTTTGTGTATTAAAATGCTAATATTAATGTAAAATCTAAATAGGTAATTCCAAATCGGATGAATGGGTATGCAATGTGCCGTTAGACGACTTTATCGAAATCAAATGAGTTGAGTCTTTATACGACGAACGCTTTTTACAAAACCGAATGGTAGTCAATAAAGTATCAAAGCACATGATCGAAGACCAATTTCAAACAATTACACAGTTTAAATCCTGGAGAACAAACTTTTTGTTCCAAGGGCTTCATAGAAATTTAATTTATTAAGAGGACCTCGTCATAATCTTTCAATATTGTCTAAAATAAAGAAAATGTAAACAAAATTGGATCATGGAAAAAAATTCTATATGGCTTTTTTTCCCTTGATATTTTAAATTAAATAATCCAATACTAATTATTTTAAGAATGAAGACAGAAAACACATTGGAGAAGAAATTAGGCGGCCCAAACACCATACTTCAAATAGATGAGACTATGTTGAACTATGGGTGTAAAAGTCACAGTGGCAGATCACCTTCCAATAAAAGCGATGCCCTATGCAATGTAGAGTGTTCGCCATAAATGAATTCGCCTGGAGATGGAACCATATGAACAATTTATATAAAAATTAATTTACAATTTTCTCTATTTTTAGATATTTATAATCTTCATATTAACTTTTTTTGTTATAATATCTAGCATTTTCTTTCCCTGATCCACAAAATTTGTTACGTGTGTTGGGCCAGAACAGAAACGGCCTTGTAAATGTTTAAATGAATCGGTAACACACATGCAAATATAACATGCAGATTTAAACTCAAACCTATTAAAACACCAAGTAACCCTACCAAAATGCGAGAAAGGGAACAATTAAATATAAAATTATAAAACACAAAAATAAATTAAAAATAATAACAAAGTGCAACAAGATCCGCACGAAATAAACATAACATGAAAACCTAACAATTTGACAAATTAATAAAAAAATGCGAAATTTCATGAAAATGAAATAATTTGAATTAGAAATAATTCAATTAAAATTTCAAAAGAAAAATTGTCAAATAAAATTTCAAAATAATAAAAATTAAGAATAGAATATACTAGAAAATCACAAGGTCAAACTTTGTTTTACTAAATCAAAAAGAACACGCAAGGTTACGGTCATACAATAGGCATATATACCGATTCATTTTTACACAATTTTAATCGGTTTTTTAACCAGAATCAGTTTTTCATAAACTTGAAAGTAGTTTTTAAATCGTCTAATCAGTTTCAGTTTCAAACCGAGAGTGCAAAATTTGATGTGAGTGAGTGATTGTTCGATACTCTCTCCACGTCGTGTCCTCGCAACCTCGAATGAGCTCTGCTTGGATTTCGGCGTGGGGAGAGGGAGTGATGATATGTTATATAAATGTTATGAACAACCATGATGTAACTGATAAAATATATATTAAATCACAAAAGATTTTCTTCCTTGTCGAAATTTTTCCGGCCCACAGCCGATACATACCGCAAGCTATTAAAATCAAATATACTACCGTAAATCGTGTAAGTGCGTGTATTATCGCCAATGATTTCGTGCCCGTGAAGCTCCGGCGTGACGAACGCAGTAGCTGAAACGTCAATATTATTCCGTATAGGGGAAAGGGTGAAGGGGAAATAGTATTTTAGCTGTTTCGTTGGCACTCATTTCCCATAAACTCGACCTAAACTTATTTTCACATACGGCTTAATATTCAAACATCGAGTAGTCCAGTGGGCACTCATTAATTATAACATAAACACAAAAGCGCTTAGGACCAAAATGAAGGACGGTGACGGGATTTTGAATAATAAAATCGTTGCTATGATCAAAATATGTGAATCTCGTTAATAATCATTAAAAATCTTATTAATCAACCGAGTTAATAACAAGATTTTTCTTAAGCATTACTAGCTAAAATACTAAACTCCGGTGTAACGAATTGCTAAAGGTTATAAAACCAAATATTGCTTGGCTGAAATTTGTAAACAAAACAAGTTGACCAAAATATAAACATGTACCTTGTAATAGAGCCGTCGATAAGATCAACCCCAAAGTACTATATCTGTAAACGCAAAGATTTAGCTAGACTCTCTAAAGTTATGGAAATAGCATCTATAAAATTGAAATCTAGACGCCTGGTAACTAGTACCCCAAACGAACGCGATTGTTGTAATAAATATATACGGAACAATAACATTCCAAAATAATTAGGAAATTCATTTAAGTAAAATTTTCCCCAAAATTAACAACCGCATAAAAAAAAATATAAAAGTTATAAAGACCAAAAAATCCAAATGCGTATTCATAGCCAAGTTTACTCCAGAATGCGACAAGGTCCGAATCATCACCCATAAATAATAAAAGAAATGCGCGGATAACCCTCTAGAACCTGACCCCACATAATGATCAAACTATTAGGAAGCCACCCAGATTTCTATTCTGAAAAATTCTAAGTAAATCCACGAACACCCAATCCAAATAATAGCGGTAATAAATGAATAAAATAAAATTAATAATAATAAATAAAAACTATAAATTCAAAAGAGAATGATAAGATACTAAATTAAACTGCATGATAAATCACTTTGCTCGTAAGCATGGACAATGTTCATAATAATAAATGCCCTTGGAAGATTAGAAATAACGTTGCTGTGAGGGTAAGGAGACCACAATCATATACCGCTAGCATCGTCCCGAACGAATCGATATACGTGATAGATCCAGTATTCTCATAGTAATTGACATGCCATCTTAGAATAGTTATTTTGAATTCATCATTCCATTACGCGTTGATTTCCGACGATAATCTTCCAAGAATAGACCGATCCACCGACCATTCTTCCTATAAGATCTTCATTGTTGAGTAAGATAATAGTAAACCTCCGGATTCAAAGATTGAAATGAATGAATATAAGGTATAAATGATCCACTAGAATAGCGCGCCGACTGATTTCTACTTAAATGTCAACAATGAAGTAGTTCGACATTATGCACCCAGAATTACAGAAACTTGAATAAGGAATAATTCCACGAGGATAATTCATAAATTAACTCTCTCCAAATACCATCAGATAAGGCGATTTTGCATCATGCACCCTAAAGTGTAGATAGATAAAGGTGAATCGATACTGTCATCGACCATAAGAGGCAGATGCACACACCGCTAGTAGGTAGTAAGTGAATCAACTAACTACAACCGTGTATACACACTAGCGTATAATCAATCAGGTGTGGACCCGACAAATCTCCTAACCACTTATCGACATACCGACACACCGCCTCGAGATCAGTAGGCATGCCATGTGGAACTTTGAGCTCGCCAGTAACGCGTGCGCACCCTCATCGTTATATAAAGATTAACTTGAACGACATCAACCATAATAATTACGAAATCAATCATGTCAAAAACTCCAAATAATAATAAAGCCACCACCGAGACAATGAGCTCGCGGTATTTTAGCACCCAAGATGATGCACCACGAAGATCTCAGCCCAATCCAGAGAAGCGGAGGACTTATTTCAACCCCTTTGAGCATTTAACTAGACTCGAGAATCTTACAGAATAGCCTTAGTCCATCCCAAGACTTAGAGAACGACCAAAAATGTAATACCGGCCGGACTATAAACGGAGATACACTTTACATCGAGTGGCGAGGCCCTTATGAATCTGAATCTTTGCCACTATGCGAACCCCGACTCCAATTTAAAATTTTCGAAATCTCGCAAACAACCAATTGACCCATGAAACTCAGATATGCTCGTAAACCATGTACCAAATATTAGATGATTAGAATGTTGTACATGGACGATCTCCTTCCTAATAAGATGTACCATAAGGATTTTGCTAATAAAACAAAACCTAAAATATAGTACCTTGGGTCAAAATGGCTGGCAGGTTCGTTCTGCAATATTTTGGAAGATGGTAGATCTGATGTTTTAGAAACGCTAAGCTCAATCGTTATTAAACTTAATGGAACTTCAACAACCTTCTTTATAGGAAATCCGATGTATAAATGTGATAACTTTCTACATGCCCTGATAACTACGAGAGACGGAAGACAATCCTTCTTAAAAAATGATGAACGATTAACGATTTGATTTTGTGAAATGTGGATATTGGCTCGAACTACCCAAGTAAAGGTAACTTCAAAATACATCTTTAATAGGGTTCACTTTGCATTTGGATTCTCAGAGTAAATAAATAGATTTTTAATAAATAGATTTCAAACGAATAGATTTTGATAAAGGGATTTGTAAATAAATAGATTTTAAATAGATAGATTTTAATAGATTGTAAACGAGTGGATTTTTGTAAATGGATTTTTAAATAAATGTTAAATGAATAGATATAGATTTTAGATAAACAAATTGTAAACGAGTAGATTTTTGCAAATGGATTTTTAAATAAATAGATGTTAAATGAATAGATATAGATTTTGTAAACAAGTAGATTTTTATAAATGGATTTTAAATAAATAGATTTTAAAGGAATAGATTTTGATAAACGGATTTTTAAATAAATAGATTTTAAATAGATAGATTTTAATAGATTGTAAACGAGTGGATTTTTGTAAATGGATTTTTAAATAAATGTTAAATGAATAGATATAGATTTTAGATAAACAAATTGTAAACGAGTAGATTTTTGCAAATGGATTTTTAAATAAATAGATGTTAAATGAATAGATATAGATTTTGTAAACAAGTAGATTTTTATAAATGGATTTTAAATAAATAGATTTTAAAGGAATAGATTTTAGATAAAGGGATTTTCAACAAATGAATTTAAAATAAATGGATTTCGAATACAATTTATGGTATTCAGTTCTTTGCATCCTTTTCTGGTCATTAAAACTAATAAACGACTTCCGAGCCGATCCCTGGCACTTGACGAGAACCACGAAATAAATAAATCGTAAGTACATAATGTACACAATATTGTCGTATCCTTCCAAATAAAATCATAAGCATGAGCAAATAATTGTTAAAGCCGTTTTGGATGATAATCTTGCATATTTTTTGCATAAGAACGAGTAAATAAAAGTTAAAGCGGTTTTTGGAGGATAATATTATTTTTCTCTCGAATAAAATCATAAAGATGGGTAGATGAAGGGTGGAACGGTTTTTTGACAATGAATATACAATTTCCCCCAAATAAGATTATTTAAATCCGAGTAAATCTAATTTTGATATAGGTTCCACGTTTTCCTTTTTGCAAATGAATTATAGAGATGAATAAACAAATTTGAATATCTTTTTTAATAAAGCGTAAGGTCCTCCGAGAGAGAGCAGCCAAACGAATGATCGATTTTCGATGAAAATTTATTAGATAACAATTAATTAGGTTTCGAGGCCCAATAGAATTTAATTTTGAGAAACTCCGAATCTAGTAATGAGAGATTCACGCGTCAATTTAGGTCAAATTTTGGTAAACTAACTATCAGCTCGTTCTTATGGTTTTATTTGCAGGTTTTTCTATCTACTATGGCGGAACTAATAGCCCCAACCCAAGTAAGTATAGCCTACCAGGCTAGTTTTCTCCTTTGAATGAAATACGTAACCCGTAAAACAATGAGTCGGCTCCCCTCACACGACCCACACTAGATCACCAACCCTATCACTCATGCCTAAATATTGACGTGAAGCCATATAATATATCATTTATCATTACAGAGGATTCGTGGATTGACGCGTCCCGGGTCACACTTCGCTTTCCGGCACATTCAGCTGCACGGTGCCAGCAGGCGATGTGGAACGCGGGATTCTCAATCTCACCGGTTAGAGAATTCCTCGGAGAGGATCAACGAACTGGAGAGGACTTGGACCTGCCTTACGTGGCAATTAAGCAGGAACCCGGCCGAAAACTCGGCGCGGGAAATAAGAGGCCAGGCGGAGCACCTCCTCGCCATCTTAGAAAAACACCAAAGACAAACTGCTCAGCAAATTCGCAAGGCGCAACAACACTTAGATGATATCAACCGGGATAATGCGGCCGGATTGATCCCGATTACGGACGGGTACGCCCCGCCGTACAACACGTCGTTTAATTTGGACGACTCCAGAGTAAATCGGCCAGTGGATGACATCAATGTAATAGTCCCGCGCAGATTATGGACCGGAAGAGGAGGGCGTATGAACGAAGAACCGAAGGTCCATCGCGAGCATCCATATGCTCGAGGATCATCACGAGCCAGCTATGATCGAAATCAGTGAACAATTAAGTCCGTTACTATGATTATGTTCTATGTGCATTCAAAATAAATGTTAGCTAGCTTGTTCCTTATTATAGTGTTATGTAAAAAGGTCTTAACTAAAAATGAAAAAGTATTAATTATAATCTGACGCAATAAGACATAAGTCCCGTTGTAAATTTAAGTACCTTCTTTTACCGGTGAAATTAATTTTCCTTTATTGTAGAGATGAATCCCCACAATATCTTGCAATACGAATTAGCCAAGGCCAAGATGACCATCAAAGATATCCACCGATAAATCCTGCAACTGAAGGCCGAAGTTCAGCTAACAAAAAGCACTTGAGTAGTGGGATGTGTCACATCCAGCACATGTCACATCCAGCACATGTCACATCCAGCACATGTCACATCCAGCACAGTACCCCCTCCTCCCCCCGCTGCGAGAAAATTTTTCTAAGTCCAAAAGTACAAAAAAATTTTAAGACAAAACTATGACTCATTCAAGGTCATTGAAACAAAGATCATGACTCATTCAAGGTCACTTAAACAAAGACCATGACTCATTCAAGGTCATTGGATGACTCATCATATTTTTTCAAGGTCATTTAAACAAAGATCATGACTTATTCAAGGTCATTGGATGACTCATCATATTTTTTCGAGGTCATTTAAACAAAGACCATGACTCATTCAAGGTCATTGGGTGACTCATCATATTTTTTCGAGGTCATTTAAACAAAGACCATGACTCATTCAAGGTCATTGATGACTCATCAAATTTTATAATATACATTTTTAATTTTATTTATTTTTATTTAATATACTTTAATTATTTGTTTTAATCAAGTCAATATTATTATTTATTTATTTTTAAATTATATTATTATTAAATTTAATTGTTTGTTTTAATCAAGTCAATTATTTTATTATTTTATTTTTAAATTATGTTATTATTATTAAATTGTTTGTTTTAATGAAGTGAATATTGTTTTAATCAAGTCAATAATATTATTTATTTATTTTTATTTTATTTTATTTATGTTATATACTTTAATTTTTTTTGTATTAATAAAGTCAATATTTTATTATTTATTTACTATTTTTTAATTATATTATTGTTATATATTATTGTTATTATATTATTGTTATTGTTATTATTATTATTATTATTATTATTATTATTATTATTATTATTATTATTATTATTAGTGTTATTATTATTATTATTATTATTATTATTATTATTATTATTATAATTATTTTTATTATTGTTATTGTTATTGTTATTATTATTATTATTATTATTATTATACTTATCGTTTTTACTATTATTATTTTTATTATTATTATTATTTTTATTATAATTATTATGATTATTATTATTTTTTTTATTTTTATTATTATTATTATTATTATAAGTTCACGTTTTATTATTATTAATATTATTATTATTATTAATGTATAATAAAAACAAAACAACTACATAAAACTTTTATTATAAGGAAATAATTTTATTATTTTTAATATGATTAATAATATTATTAATTAGCATGATTACTTATTAATATTGTTTAATTATTTTTTTTTATTATTATTATTATAATTGTTATTATTAATATTATTATTTTTATTATTAATATGATTAATAATATGATTAATTAGTATGATTATTTATTTTTCTTCTTATTATTTTTTCTCTTTATTATTATTATTGTCAAGGTCATTGGATGACTCATCATATTTTTTCAAGGTCATTTAAAAGTAGGTCAAGGTCATTGGATGACTAATCATATTTTTTCAAGGTAATTCCAAAATTTTCAAGGTCATAGTATTTTTTGACATTTTTTAATATAAATTTACTACTTATTTTTATAAGTAATGTTTTAATATTTTTTAATTTTAATTTTATTATTTTCAAGGTCATTGGATGAATCGTAATATTTTTCAAGGTCATTTAAAAGAAGGTCAAGGTCATAGTATTTTTAAACATTTTAAATTTTAATATACTACTTATTTTTTAAGTAGTGTTTTTTAATGTTTTTTAATTAATATTATTATTATTATTATTATTATTATTATTATTATTATTATTATCTTATAAGTAGTGTTTTAATGTTTTTTAATTTTTATTCTATTATTATTATTATTATTTTTATTATTATTATTATCACTAAAATTATGATTAATAGTTTTTATTAATTATAATTTTCATTATTATTTTATATAAATTTTCAATAAAGTATATAAAATTAATATTGAATAGAAAAAGTTTGTTCAATTGTGGTTCATAGTATACAGGGATAGAACAATTGTAAATGTTTGTAAAAAGTTAAAGAAAAATTCTATATTTTTAAGAAAATATGTGCAAATAAATATCAAAACTAATTATGGTTCAAATGTGTGTGTTAAACCATCGATATGTTACAATGTTTATGGAAAATTTTTAATGAAAATATGTGTTATTTTTCAACAATTTATGAAATATTTATTTTATGGCTAATAATGTGTATGTGTTAAATCATAAAAATAGTTCAATATTTATGTAAAGTTTGAGATTGTTAAGAAAATGTATATAATTTATGATACACACGTGTTTTTTGATTGAAATATGTGTGTTTGTTTTACCGATATAAGAAAAACTATGGACAATTTTTAAGAAAATACACGTAATTTATGATTATCATGGGATTAGAATTTGATTAAAGTTGTGAGAAAGTTGTTAAATTTGAGATAAAACTGATTAATTTGTAAATAATGTTATTACTTTGAAGAAATTTTAAAATAAGACCTTCAGAAAATTGGCAAGAAAATAGTAGTAATTGAGTAATACTTGTTAAAATTACCAAAGTTTTATAATTTTTAACAAGTCTTGATAGATCTTTAATAAAATTTTTTAGTACTTTGAATAAGAAATAAAAAAAAAAGTTTCAACACAGTAGCAAATCGTAAAGAAACTAGTACTTATCAGTTAATTAAATTAACTAAGTTGTAAAATAATTGAAAAAATTTGTTAGATTTTTTAAAATTTTAAGATTGTTAGGTAATTGTTCTAGGTACTTGTTGAATAAAAATTAATGTATTTTATCAACAGCTCATAGTTTTTAATCATACAATTTCTCTTCATTCCTGGAAATAATCGTAAATATTTAATTTATTCAGAAAATTGTCAATAAAAACATAAATAATAGGTAACCAAATATTTTTAAATACTAGTCAATTTTAGTTTTTAATTTAATTACAAATATAATAATAATAAAATAAATACTTGTATACAAATAGTTTCATGAATCAATCAATTTCTTAGAACTGAAATCTTATCGATATATTCTGATTAACCTTAAATCAATGAAAAAAGTAACAATTTTCCTAAGTATTTTATAAATTCAACCAACTCAATCCCCTTTTAAAAAAAATACTATAAATTCGACTCTCAACCAATCATTCCTCTTCAAATGTCATTTTTCACTCCATTATACCAACTATATTCATAATTTTTATAAAAGCCTATCAAGTAGATAATATTTACCTTTTGAATACCAATATTCATTCCAGTAAATTTCTTTAAAAATATTATAAATTCCTCTCTTGACCAATCATTTCCCATCAAATAACAATATTTCCAGCCATATTCAATATTTTTCATTAAAAAAATCATAAAAATACCAATTTAGATAATATTTACCCTTTAAATAACAATATTTAACCAACCCAACCCCCTTTCCTAAGTATTTTATAAATTCAACCAACTCAATCCCCTTTAAAAAAAATACTATAAATTCGACTCTCAACCAATCATTCCTCTTCAAATGTCATTTTTCACTCCATTATACCAACTATATTCATTATTTTTTTTTATAGAAATCACCCTTTAAATAACGATATTTAACCAACCCAACCCCTTTAAAAAATGACAATAAACTTGTTAATTGACTATTTCTCACTAAAGTAAATTCCACTCTAGACCAATCATTTCCCATCAAATAACACTTACCCCTACCCTACCAACTATATTCATTATTTTTTATAGAAATCACCCTTTAAATAACGATATTTAACCGACTCAGTACCTTAAAAATATCAACAAATCTGTTCTTAATCGATTATTTCCCCTTAAAAGATTATAAATTTTCTTCTTAGCCAATTGTTTCTCACTAAAATAAAATAAAATTTACTCTCAACCAATCAATTCTCTTTAAATAACATTAATCCAAGCTATATTCATTATTTTCATAAAAAATCACCGACTTATATCGATATTCAACCGAATAAATTTCTTGAAATTCGCTTAAAACAAAATTCATCTCGTGACCAATCCTTTCCCCCTTAAAAGATCATAAATTTTCTTCTTAACTAATCATTTCTCTTTAAATGACAATATTCCCACTCTCTCAAAAGATTTACACACATATTAATTTCTATTTGAACAAATCCCCCTTAAAAATATTATAAATTCCTCCTCTATATTCTCCATTTAGAAAATATTTACCCTTTGAACACAGTTATTCAACCTACTCAATACCCTTAAAAATGGCAACAAACTTGTTCTTAATCGATTATTTCCTTAAAATATCATAAAATTTACTCTTAATCAATAATTTCCCTTGAAATGACAATTTTCCTCACTGCACCAACAATATACATATTTTTTGTAAAAAACGTACAAGGTAAAATTTCTTTAGAAATCTATATTTAACCGAATAAGATCCTTAAAAATCCATCATTCGGATCATATTTACTATATGTATTCAACCAATCAAATTCCCACTTAAAATTGTCATTAAAAAATCTGAATTTTACCAATAAAAATAAATTGTCTTTAGTATTACAAAATTGTTATCGATACCCAACATTTTCCGTTGAAAATCACCACAATTTGATTCTGGCAAAAAATTCTATCAAATAAAAAATTGATCAAAAATGACTAAAAATCGAATAGTCTATGTTTCCCACATAAATTAAATTATTGTAAAATATATATCATGTTGCTCAAATAATTAAAATTAATCAGTAAATCAAGTATAAATTCAATAAAAATTACCAGTCAACTCATAGAGATATATCAATGATTTTCATAAGTATACTGATAACCACACTGAGCATTGTCTTAAAAATCTCTAAATTATACTACTTTTGTGATTGATATCCATGAAATCAATAAAATTGAAAATGAAAGTAATTATTGATCTCCTTTTTTACACTGTAAAATCAATTAAAATCTTAGGTTTCACTAAAATATTTTTAAAAATTAACTGATTTAATCAACTATTTAAATAGAACATAAAATTATAATTAAAATATCATTAAATCTATCAGTCAAATTTGATTCTAATTCTTAAATAATTATCTTAAATAGACGTTTCATAAAAATTTTGATCCTAAATTTAACTTTTATTTAAAATAATCCTAAAATCAAGTCAAATCTAATAAATTTTCAAGAAATTAAGTGTCTAAAATTATAGATTTACCCTAATTTCTTCAATAATTTCATTTAAAACATAATCAAACCCTAAATCCATTAAAATTCAAAAGAAAACCATAAATTCACAAAGATGATTAAAATTTACTAAAATAAATACATCGTAAAACTAGATATCACTTAAATTATCATAAAATTTCCCAAAAACTCTAATTGATTTACATAGCCTAAAATTATTTTATTTTTGTCGAATACAAATTTTCAGTGAAGAAGTAATATTGGTGAGAGAGTACATTAAGTGACTAAAATCGGTGAAATTACTGAAAAAAGTGGGATAGTTAAAGATATCTACGAAATAGATGAAATATCAATTGCTATATTAACCACTTACAAAGGTAATATACTTTGAATGGAGAAAATATACATCGAAGAAGAAAATATTCATTGAAGAGAAAAATATTCGTTGAAGAGGAAAAAACATTCATTGAATAAAGAAAACATTAATTGAAGAGAGAAAATATTATTTAAAGAGGAAAGCAATCATTAAAGTGAGAAAATATGAATTGAAGCTAACAAATATTCAGTGAATCGAGAATAATCCTTTTTTTTTGTCGGTTAATTATATTTAAATAGGGATATATATATATATATATATATATATATATATATATATATATATATATATATATATATATTGATGGACACTTATGGACGGAGAAATAGTTATTAAAAACAATAACCGCGCTATAAACAATAATAATAATAATAATAATAATAATAATAATAACACTAATAATAACAATAATAATAATAATAATAATAATAATAATAATAATAATAATAATAATAATAACAATAACAATAACAATAATAATAATAATAATATAATTTAAAAATAGTAAATAAATAATAAATATTGACTTTATTAAAACAAAAAAAATTAAAGTATATAACATAAATAAAATAAAATAAAAATAAATAAATAATATTATTGACTTGATTAAAACAAAAAATTATAGTATATAAAATAAATAAAATAAAATAAAATAAAAATAATATTATTGACTTGATTAAAACAAACAATTTAATAATAATAACATAATTTAAAAATAAAATAATAAAATAATTGACTTGATTAAAACAAACAATTAAATTTAATAATAATATAATTTAAAAATAAATAAATAATATTATTGACTTGATTAAAACAAATAATTAAAGTATATTAAATAAAAATAAATAAAATTAAAAATATATATTATAAAATTTGATGAGTCATCAATGACCTTGAATGAGTCATGGTCTTTGTTTAAATGACCTTGAAAAAATATGATGAGGTCTTTCAAAATTTTTTAATTTTAATTTACTACTTATTTTATTTATTTTTTTTTATAAGTAGAATATATTTTCTAAATATATTTTCTTATTATTATTTTATAAATATTATTATTATTTGTTTTAATCAAGTCAATAATATTTTTTATTTTTAAATTATATTATTATTAAATTAAATTGTTTGTTTTAATCAAATCAATTATTTTATTATTATTACTTATTATTATTATTATTAATATTATTAATATTATTATTATTATTAATATTATTAATATTATTATTTTTATTATTATTTTTATTATTATTATTTTTTATTATTATAGGCAAGGAGTTTTACAATAGTAAAGTTAAGCAAATCCTGGATCGTCTCAAAATAAATCATTATTCTGTACATTCTCAATACAAAGCCGCACATGTTGAAAGATTTAACCGGACATTGAGGGATAGATTGAAGAAATATTTCGTGCATCAAGGTAATAAAATATGGATAAATGTATTACCGAAAATACTTGTTAGTTATAATAATTCATCCCATCGAGGTCTGAATAGTTTGAGACCCGTAGATATCAGCTCAAAAACACGAGTACGGTTTAAAACAGTTGCTATTACAAAACCAAAATATAAAGTTGGTGATCACGTTAGAATTCATCAAAAATTTCGATAGTAATTGGAGTGATGAAGTATTTCAAATTACTAAAATTAATATTAAACAGAGTCCTGTAATGTATGTTATTAAAGATAGTGATAACAATGTAATACAAGGGAAATTCTATGAACAGGAATTACAAGTTATTTCCAAACCTACAGTGTTCAGAATTCAGAAAATATTGAAAACTAAAATGGTGGGTAAGGATAAACAATACTATGTCAAATGGCATGGATATCAAAAACCCTCATGGATATCATCAAAAGACCTAGTAAAATGAGTTTCTATACAATTTTACCGAGTAATAGTTGCCCACTAATCCATCCGGAAAATCAAGCAAGTAAATTTATGGTTGATCTTCAAAATCCCATTTATTTACATGGAAAATGGGAAGTTGCTTTGCAAGACTTTAGATTTGTGTACAATACATTCCCATTTTATAGTCATTGTAAAATCGGATTCAAGAAACGTGTACCCAAAACCTGTAGTGGTATTTTCTCAATCAATAATTTTGAACGATATTGTCATATTCCAAATCAGATTTTAGATGAAAATAGTGGCATGTTTTTCAAAGATGGATTGAATGTTAGTTGTGATTTTAGCCCATTTACAATAAAGTTTGAAAGTATTGAGGATGCCAAGCGAATGGGTTGTGATAAGCTTAGCATTGTTGTTCCTGGACCTGAATACCTAATACGATTCAAAACATTTGATGAGAAAAGTGTAACGATCGAAAACATCAAAATATCTGTATCATATATTAATGAGGTGGAAGATAAATTTACATTTACTAATGAATTATATATTGAAACACTTGAAGAATTACATAAATATATTTCATTAAATTGTTTACATATATTTAAAACTATTGAATTTCTTAAAGATGGAATATGCAAATTCAGTCTGAATAATAACATTTGTGAAGTTACATTTGATAAGAATTTGGCTAATACATTGGGATTAGATAAGCAAACATATAGGGCAAGTGCTTTTGGTGTACGCAAACCAAAAATAATAAAACTTCATAGGCAAATGTTCATATATACTAACATCATCGATCCTATAATTGTTGGTGATTCTTTGGTTCCTCTTTTGAAATCTGTTTGGGTTAATAAACATGACCAGGATGAAGTTGTCAATATAAATATCGATAATTCCATGTACTTACCGGTATCAACATCATGTATAAACAATATAGAAATAAATATTCGTGATGATAGCGGTAAATTTATTGAATTTAGTAAAGATACAAAAACTCATTTGACATTACATTTTCACAAATTAGATGGCCAATAACGATATTATTAGTATGTATAGTGGTAGCCAAAGTGGTGGCGAATTACCATAATTTATTAGTAAACAGTATGGATCAGGATGGTTGAGAACAATTGGTAGATTTGCACTTCCTATTCTTAAACGCCTTGGTAGTTTTGGCATGAAAACTGCTAAAGATGTGATAATGAATGAGCAGAAAATATTACCATCGCTGAAATCAAATGCATTATCCGAGTTAGGGAAAGTTCTACCTAGTGTTGCAGGTATGTTTCAAAAACCCGAAGCGCCAGCACCGGCTCATAAACGTAAAAGACATCATAAACATATAAACAAACGAATGAAAGGACATGGAACTATATTTCAAAAATGATTTGTGGTAAATCTGAATTGTGTTTATTTGATAGACCATCTCCCCAGGCAGTAATTGAAATGGGGCTTTTGAAGATGTATTCCCGATGAATTCTATTATGGATAGTAGAACCGATATTGAATTTTATATTAATGGTTCCCAAACTGAATATCTAGATTTGAATGATACATTGTTAACTTTTCAGATCAAAGTTGTAGATAAAGATAGAAAACCGTTGGGTGAACCTAGTGATGTAATACCAAACAATTTCTTGTTTCATACGCTTTTTAAAGATGCAGTTCTCGGATTTAATAATATCAAGATTGAGGGTGGTAACAGTACATATATTCACAAAGCTCTAATAGAAACTATTATAAATTACAATAGCGATACTAAAAATACATGTTTAACTCCTATGGGTTATGGTAGTGATGACGATAGGAAAAAGTGGATTAAAGGCTCGAAATTATTTACCATGTGCTCATCATTACAACTCGATTTTATGGATCAACCGAAATATTTACTCCCAGGTGTTAATGTACACATTAGATTGAAAAGATCTGATTCTGCATTATCATTAACAAGTACTAGCACAGCACCAATTCTTCAATTAGTTGATGCAAAATTATTGGTGAGAAGAGTTCGGGTTGAGCCCTCTGTATTAGCCGGTCATCAATTGGGGCTTAATTCTAAGCATGCAATATATCCATTGAAAACAAAGGAAATTGTTCAATTTGCTATTGCTAAAGGTTCAGCTTCTTTCTATAAGGAACAAATATTTGGAGATAGAAGAATGCCCAACTTTATATTGGTAACATTTCAAAGTGAATCTCAATATAATGGATCATACTTAACATCGAGCTCAATTTTCAAAAATTTTGGAGTAACATCGCTAACTTTATCGAAAAATAGTGATTATAGAGAAACATATACTCAAGATTTCGATAATGATAATTATTGTGCTACATATATGCAGAGTATAGTGAGAAATATGGGTTATTTGGATAAAAACCTTAATTGTGGTATAACTCTTGAAGATTTTAAAAGCAAATATCCATTCTTCACGTTTGTTTTGGCACTCGATTTCGATTTAAATCAGAGTCAATTACCTCAAAATGGTAATTTACGATTAGATATAAAGTTTGCTAAAGCTACAACTGAACCGGTACATGTTGTAATATATGGAGTATTTGAAAATGAGGTTCAAATAACTGCAAACAGAACAGTATTGGTTTGAAAATGTTGGTATAAATGTATAGATAATTTATGATAATTTGTCATGGAGTAAGTTTTTAAATGTATTATTAATATTATTGATGTAGTTCTGTTCAGGTCTATCGAATTGGAAAACAAATACTAGGACATGAATTTTTAGGGGTTTTTCCTCTTGATAAAATTCCATATTTACGTAATAATCAAGCCATAATCGTCAATACTCAATCATCTCATCTCGGTGGAGAACATTGGTTAGCAATATATATGAAACCTAGCAAGATATTTGTATTTGATCCTATGGGTTTCTATTATCCGGCTTTAATGGTTTCGAAACTACAAACAATGGGTAAACCTATTGTCTATAATAAAACTATGTATCAAAAACCATGGACCTTAACATGTGGTCAACATTGTTTAGCTTGGTTATTATCCAAGAGATTTGATGATTAATAAATGTTTTATTGATATTGTTATGTTTCATTGCTATGTTTTATTAATATCATTATTATTATTATTATTATTATTATTATTATTATTATTTTTATTTTTTATTAATATTATTTTTATTATAAATATTATTATTATGTGTTTAATTAAAGATAAGCTAATGCATGATCATCACATGATAAGTACGTGATCACAAAGACAGTGCATGATAAGTGCATGATCATAAAGACAGTGCATGATAAGTGCGTGATCATCACATGATAAGTGCATGCATACACACTGAAGACTGAATAAAGAAAACACATACAAACAAAAGTATGTATGTGATTTACAAAGAACGCATGCATACACACTCAAAACAGCATAAAGAAAACACATAGAAACAAAAGTATGTATGTGATTTACAAAGAACGCATGCAGTCACAGTGTAGACTACATGTGTTTTACAGAGAAAGCATGCCTACACGGTATTGATTGCATGCGTAAAAATCTCTAACCTTTATGTGTGTATTGCTAAAATGTGATTCTCTAAATCCTGAAAATATTATTCTCTTTATAAACATTGACAAATGTAGAATTTGTCACAATTATTTCAAAAATTTCTGAAGCGCTATTTTCAAAAATTTTCAAAAAATGAACAATAATATTTTAAGAAGTATTCTCGAGAATGAAACTGGTAAGGATTTTTTATTAATTTTTAATTTTATTATTATATTTTTCTAGATTGGTATACATTAACAGAAATACAAGATCAGTTAGATCGTGAAAATGATGTTATTATTATCGAAGATGACGGTAAATTTTAATTTTATACATGTTTTATTTATAAATTATTTTAGAAGTTATTTTAATCGAAGATGGTAAATTTTAATTTTATTTTCTCTATATATTATTACGGTTTAGTTGATTTGGATGCAGATGCTCATCATAATGCCCTTGTTTCTGAGGAAGACAATTCTCATCATAATGCCACCGTTTCTGGAGATGCCCTCGTTTCTGAGGAAGACAATTCTCATCATAATGCCACCGTTTCTGGGGAAGAAAATGCTCATCATAATGCCACCGTTTCTGGAGATGCCTCCGTTACTGGGGAAGATATGGAGGACCTCTCTTCTATAGAAGATGATGATTCGTCGGAATTTGGAGATCAATGTTAGTTTTTTATTTATTTATTTTTATTTATTTTTATTTATCGAAATTAAGTTAATGATATTTGAAGTATTATTAAAATAATACATAAAATATCATTAATTTATAATAATTTATAATAATTTACAATAATTTATAATAATTTATAATAAATTTATAATAAATTTATAATAAGGATCTATTTATTTCAAAAGTTTTATGATAAATATATTTTTAAATTGGTGAAATTTAAAGTATTATTTTAATAATACTTCAAATATCATTAATTTATAATATATTTTAAAAAAATGTATTATTACTGAAACATATATTAACATAATAAATTATAAACAAATATAGTTGAACAAATAGTTTTTGAATTATATAGGAATTTTTTATTATAGATCTTACGTAATTGAATTATATATGAATTATATAGAAATTATTTTAATAGATATTTTATATCATATTTAATAGTTTGCAGTGAGCATGCAAATATTATTGTATTTAAGGTTTTATTTATTAGAATTATTAGATATTTTATTAAATAGTTTGCAGTGAGCATGCAAATATTATTAGATACTTTATATAGGTTTAGTTGTTAGAATTATTATATATTTTATATCATAGTTAGTATTATTAATTACTTTATATAGGTTTTTAATTTATTATTTTTATTAGGCACTTTTTATCCGAAATATTGCATCTCATCATTGCAACATAATGAAAGTTGCCATGAAGAAATGAAAAAATATTACCGCCATAGATTTAATCTCATCAACTTTTTTATCTGCTCCATATGCAAAACATCCCAGAACATTAAATATAAAGAATTTTATAGGGAACATGCGGTTCATTTAAATTCTTTCAAGTCGAGTAAAATAAATATGTTTAAGAAAATTAATAAAAATAACGTCGATATTTTGAATATACTACAAAATAAAAAAACATCAAATAAAAAGGATAAAAGACCTGCTGCACCTATTAAAATTAATATCCCAAATAAAATAATTAAAAAAGAAGTCATCGAAATCAGTGATTATAAATAATATAAATAATGAAAATATTATAAATAATATACCTATTATAAATAATGAAAATACTATAAATAATGAAAATATTATAAATAATATACCTATTATAATTAATGAAAATACTATACCTACTATAAATAATGAAAATATTATAAGTAATATACCTATTATAAATAATATTATACAATTCGGAGGTTCTGTATTAGAGAATGAGCCGAACATTTCAGTAAATTTAAATGGCGCTTTACGTTTTGATATATCTAACGCGCAAATAATTACAGTAACTTTAACTGAGCGAATCTGTAATAAATTAATTTTTGAGATAAATAAAATGGGGAGCGTTAAAATTCAATTCGCGATATTAATTAAATTTGAAAAAGATGGCGAGATCCGTGACAATTATTTTTCAAATAATGCGGAGACATTTTCAGATAACTTTTTAAGCGAAGGGGTTAATAAGCTTAATGAAAAAATAGAACAATTCACCCATTTAGGCAGTGGATGGCGTGTTATTAATATTATGGAAATTCACTTTATTTTAACAAAATATGCTCCTATTAATCGTCTGTCGGGACATAAATATATTAAAACCCCTTCTGCATTGAAAAATAAAGGAGCTATAGTAAATATAAAAAACAATGACGACAAGTGCTTCCTTTACTCTATTCTTTATTTATTAAAGAAAGATATAATTGGTGAAAACCCCCAAAGAGTCTCTAAATATACAGAGTTTTTAGACGAATTAGAGTACGATGAGATCACGGATTGTCCCATGAAATTAATAAACATCCCAAAGTTCGAAAAGAAAAATTCGACTTTAAAATTAGCAATAAATGTGTTTTCGTACACACCAACTGTTATAATTGATGAGGTTCCAGATAATTATGTCTTTCACCATCCTCATTTAAGTTTGATCCATAGAAGCAAAGTCACTGACGGAAACCCTATTTATTTATTATTACTTGAAAATAATGATAGATATCATAATACCGCTGTGACCAATATCAACTGGTTAATGAATTGCCATCAAAACCCTGACTGTAACATTCAAATTAGATGTCATTGGTGTCCACATTGCCTTAATGGGTTTAGATTAGATAATGCATTCAATACACATGTTGCATTATGCGCCAAAAATCAGACTGGCACAACCCTATACACGCTCCCCAAAAATAAAAATTTAGAATTCCTAAATTATTCAAAACATATCACCCCACCTTTTGTGATTTATGCCGATTTTGAATCGGTTTTACCTCTTGATGATAGACATCATCAAATTCATATGCCTATTGCAGCAGGCCTTTTATTAATTAATAATTACACTAACACAAAATTATATTATTACTTTTATGGTCTTGATTGCATTCCTGATTTTCTTAAGAAAATTGAGGAAATTGCAACTGAAATTGTTATTCCGTACTATGATTTGGAAGGTGATAAATTGATAGGGCCTATGTCTTTCAGTGAGGTTCGACAGTTTAAATCTTGTCGAACCTGTTATTTATGTAAAAAACCGATTGTAAATCAGGTTAGAGATCATTGCCATTTTACTGGTAATTATCTAGGGGCAGCTTGCCGAAAATGTAATATAGCTCGTAGGTTTTATCGATTACTACTTATAGTCTTTCATAATTTAAGAGGGTATGACCTTCACCATATTTTAAAATATGGTCTCGATCGCTTTTCTTCATGGAATTTAGATATCATACCAACCTCTACAGAAAAATTTATTTCGTTAATTGTTCACATTAACAAATTGGCTGTTCGCTTTATCGACAGTATGCAATTTGTTAATTGTTCGTTAGCTAAGGCTGTGAATACGCTAACTTCTCTTCCATTGACTTCGTCTGTCTTTCAAGGTTCTATAGCCGACTGTAAAGGTATTTTTCCGTATAATTTTGCTGTTTCTGAGGAAGTTCTTGAGACTACTTATGAGTTGCCTCCAATTTGGGAGGGCGTAAGTGAAGATGAGTACGATAGGGCACAACTAATCTGGACACAGCAAAACTGTAGGACTTTGCGTGATTATATGTTAATTTACCTTAAACTTGATGTATTCCTCCTTGCGGATTATTTTCAACAATTCCGTGCCAAGGCTATTGTTTACAATGGTCTTGAACCTCTAAACTTTTATGGCATTCCGGGTATGTCATGGGCTTCAGAGCATATGACATTAACGGAACCCATTGAACTTTTACAGGACATGAAAATGTTCAATTTTTACGAAGGTGGAATACGGGGTGGGTTAACATTTGTTAACAAACATTACATTGCTGCTTCGGAGGATACAGAATTATTGTACATAGATATAAATAATCTGTATGGTTGGGCTCTCAGCCAAAGTCTTCCTTACGCTGATTTTACTTGGGTGTATGATGGTTTGGATGAGGTTTTGAATGAATGTGCGAATGTTGTGGATATTGAAATCCTTCCATATGGATATACTATGGAAGTTGATATCGAGATTCCAGATAATTTACATGATTTTTTAAATGACTTTCCGATTGGACCGGAAAAGATGTGCCCACCAAATTCAAAAGTTTAGAAGTTAATGCTAACGCATTATCCTAAGAAGAACTATGTTCTTCATTGGAGGCTTCTCAGGCTTTATCTTTCTTTCGGGGCTAAGGTTACACATATACATAGAGCTATTAAATACAAGCAAGCTCCTATTTTTAAACATTATATCGATAAAAACACTAACTTGCGTGCAAATGCAGTTAGTGAATTATATAGAGATTTATTTAAATTGTATAACAACAGTCTGTATGGTATATCTGTTGAGAACCTTAAAAAGAGGATGAATTTGCGATTATGTAATTCAGCTGAAAAGTTAATTAGATATTAGTCAAAACCGGCATTTAGAAAAACAATAGAGATGACTTATAGAGATTTTTGCCGCTCATCTTAATAAGGACTCAATAAGTTTGGATAGACCTAGTTATTTTGATCAATCAGTTCTAGATTTATCCAAACTACGAATGTACCAGTTACAGTATGTTGAGTTACAAAAATATCGTGATATTTATAATTGTGATATCAATCTATTAGCGGGTGATACAGATAGCTTCTTTTTGGAGATAAAAAATTTAAAATTAGAAATTTTATTAAAAGCGATGATTTCGGATGATCTGTTAGATACATCAAATTATGATCCTTCTCATCCTTTATATTCTAGACGACTTGACTCGGTTATTGGCAAGTTCAAGGATGAGAGTAAAGGGTTAGGATATAGCGAGTGGGTTTTCTTGCGCCTTAAATGTTATAGATTGCTAGGAAATAAATCAACAATGCGAGCTAAGGGTGTAAAATTACCGGGTACCGACATTAAATACCAATCATATTTGAATTGTTATAATAACAATACTATTATGTCGGTACCTCAAACTAGAATAGGAACCCGAAATCACCAGCTGTTCATTTTTAAAAGTTCTAAAATAGCATTAAATAATCATGACGATAAGAGAGCTTGGGTAGGGAAAAACTCGAGTTTTGCATATGGTCATTATAGAGGGGTTGATGTCCTTGATGTTGGCGGTAATATAATAATGCCTGAAACCGATCCAGCAGTTCGCAATCAGCAATTTGATGAGATATTTGACAATGTTATTGATATTTATTAACTTGTAAATATTCGAAAAATAAAAATTGTGAAAATTTCTCTTTGGTATTTTCATTTGTTATAATTTATTTGTTTTTTATTTATTTTTATTTATTTATAATATTTTCATAATCAAATGCCAAGCGTGAAGAAACGTGAAATAAAACTTTATATTTGTTTAATTGTATTATTAATAATTGATTTATTTTTTATGAAGTTGTTGTTTTTTATATATAGTTGTTTTTACATAGATGTTTTTTATATAGTTGTTTTTATGTATTTGTTTTATTATATATATATATATATATATATATATATATATATATGTATTATTAATAAAAAGTAATAAAAATAATGATAATAATATTTATAATAATAATAAATAAAAATAATAATAATAAAAAATTATAATCTTAATAAATAAAACTTGTAATAAAAATTAAAACATGTAATAATAATATTAATAATAATAATAATAATAATAATAATAATAATAATAATAAAAGAATAATATTAATAATAAATAAAACTTGTAATAAAAATTAAAACATGTAATAATAATAAAAATAATAATAATAATAATAATAATAATAATAATAATAAAAATAATAATATTAATAATAATAATAATAATAAAAATAATAATATTAATAATAATAATAATAATAATAATAATAACAATAAAAATAATAAAAAATAATAATAATATTAATAATAATAAAAAATAATAATAAAAATAATAATAAAAATAATAATAAAAATAATAATATTAATAATAATAAAAAATAATAATAATTGACTTGATTAAAACAAACAATTTAATTTAATAATAATAATATTTGTAAAATAATAATAATAAAATAAATTTAGAAAATATATTCTACTTATAAAAAAAAATAAATAAAATAAGTAGTAAATTAAAATTAAAAAATGTTTAAAAATAATATGACCTTGAGAAATTTTGAATGACCTTGAAAAAATATGATGAGTCATCCAATGACCTTGAAAAATATGATGACTCATCCAATGACCTTGAATGAGTCATGGTCTTTGTTTAAATGACCTTGAATGAGTCATTATCTTTTTCTTTAAAAATTTTTGTACTTTTGGACTTAGAAAAATTTTCTCTCAGCCGGGGGGAGGGGGGTACTGTGCTGGATGTGACACATCCCACTACTATAATACACGGTATGATGAATATATATCAGAAGCACTCAAAAATCCTGAAATGCAAACTCGACAAGGAAATCCTAAAATTCCTAACTATAAATAGTTAGCGACTGGGTTGTGGACTATATGTCGACAAAGGATTCTAGTTTTATAGTGAAAGCATTTAAATGTTGCGGAATTGTACCTAAAATAGATTTTAATATTGATGCACTCCATACTACTTTACAAAAAATTTTGCAACCTACTTTTAATTACGATGATTGGATTCATGAAAATGAAGATTTAATTGCTGAAAATTCGAATTTTTTTGACAATGAAGATTGTGAAGATTGATTTTATCCAGAGGAAGTGTCAACAAGTTTTTTTAGATGTGTTCATCAGATTAAAGAAAAAAAACAGTTCTTTTTCAGTTTTTATGAATAATTACATGCCACAAATAATTTAATATATAAAAAGTAATCCAGATACATCTGACATTTTAGATGAGCATGACGAAGAACCTATGAGTCGTGGCGAAAATTCTTCTTCATATGCCGAAATTTATGGTACTGCCTTAAAGGAAAAATGGTGCATAAAAGTAGTAGAAGTGGACGAAAATTGTGTTCAAGTTGAAAACTTTACGTATGATGTAGAGTCTCCAACAAAATCTATTCTGTTAGTCAGAAACGAAAATTTTTTTGTTTTAAATTTAAAAGCATAGTCTCTTTATATTTATTTAATTTTATTAGATTACATATATATATATATATTTATGTGGTATATATATATATATTTATATATTTATGTGGTTTAAGTAATGTTTATGTTCCTATATTTAATATTTTTATTTTTATTTAATATACACACATATAGGAGTTAATAATCCTAAAATAATATGTATATTTATGTGAATTCTGAAAGTTTTTTATGTTATTTTTTTTTATTAATAAAACTTAATTTCATAAAAAAATCTTTTGTTTCAAATATAGTGCCTAGGCGTTCTAAACGAAAAAAAATGCAAAAAATTTAAAACCGAAATAAAAAGCTTTCCCGAATAAAACGCCTAGGCGCTATGTTCGGCGGAAGACTGTAGTAGATAATCTGATCGCAATAAATGAACAACAGAGTTAACGTAACCATTCCACAAATCGTACACACAAGTGGAAATAAGCAATGACAGAGAAAATTTCACCAGAACACACCCAATCGTCAACCCGATAGTGGTAATGTGAGCTACGTCAGCAATATCAGAAAAATGATCTCTGTTACTAAATTAACAAAAACATAACGTTACCATGTGCAACCCATATCGATTCACTTAGTGGTGTGTTGGTGAGTGGATTTATATAAAGAACTAGTGGGTGAGTGAAAATTCATTCTACAATTATTATGCATCGACCAACCCAAAAAACTCGCACGGACTTATTGAGAAGAGATCGCCGTCCTCGTCGACAACAAGAAAACATTAATGAGCGGACAACAACGGATGAGATCAGACAACCAGCAGGTAAACTCTCGTTACATTATCAGACCTCATTAAATCTAATCGTAACTTTTATGTGACGACGGACCCGAACGCAATGAGTTCCAATAAAATTCAAAGAAGCTTAAGACGAAACCTAAATCAGGTCAATAGACAGGCGAGAGAGGAGCCAGTTAGACCCCAGGAAACGATTAAATTTATGATTACAACCACACTAATCTGACAAGGGTTAAGATGCCGATATTAATCTGAATAAAAATAAGCCATTCACATAATTTCCGAAATCTCTCAATGCCATGACCATGGGATCGAGCCAGGACATTTTCGATCGTGAATGATAATTGTTAGACGTTAATAGAAGCACGATCATTTATCCAAATCTTCCAGTTCCCATTCAAATAACGGTTGAATAATATTCTAGTTACAATAGATCTAATGCCTAATATGACTTCAGGCAAATCGTTATTGAAATCTTCTGGTTTTCATTCAAAATAATTGTCGAATAACATCTTGGTAATAATAGATTTAATGCTTAATCTGACTTCAGTTGAATTGTTATTGAAATCTTCCTTACGTATTCAAATAATTGTTTATTAATAGTTAGGTAAAGCTAGATTTAATGCGTAATATAACATAGACTTAGTGCACCATATAAGTTTAGTCGAATCGTTCTTGAAATCTTCATTGTTGTCGTCCAAGAAACTGTTCTTTATGTTATGGTAAATATAGATATAATGCCTAAAATAACCTCAGTTAAATAGGTCTGATATATCAACGCACCCACAATTTAGGCGCCATCTGATAGGAAATAATAGGTATAATTAGATGGCTGAGTATACACTAGGTTCGATAAATATTTGACAGCAAAGATTTTCGCCGAGATACCTAGTTCAAATAAGACCACATGAGCGACCAGACTTTTATCAGTCCTATTCATGACACGAAGCTAGCTAACAAATTTTCGTCTTAGATGAATCATGGATCGATGCCTCGCAAGTCATAGTACGCTTCCCTGCACGGTCTACCGCAAGATGCAGGCAGCCAATGTGGGATGCGGGCTTTTCAATCTCGCCCGTACGGGAATTCAGAGGAATTGGTTCGAATACCTACGATGACGTGGACCTTCCTCATGTAGCGATAAAAAGAAAACCCAACCGGAACCCCGCACATGAGAGTCGGAGCCGCGCCGAGTATATATTAACCCGTCTCGAAGAAAGGCAGAAACAAACTGACCGCCAAGTGAAGATGGCTAGATAACACTTAGCCAGGGTGAACTCCGATATCGCCGCCGGCCGGATCCCAAGTACAGACGGCTACGCCCCGTCGTATGGCGTATCCTACGAGCTGGAGGATCCAATATTGGAAGAACCTGTCACAGCGATGAATGTGGTGGTTCCGAGAAGGATACTCCCCAAGGAGATGCGAGGAGAGAACTCCCAGATTAAAGAAAGGCAGGATCATTCATACGCCTATGAGCGTCCAAGACGGAGACAGAACTCCCTTTACTCAAATCCGTTCTGACTTTGATGTATTAGTATAAATAAAATTGGATCTTGAATGCCTTCGTTCTTTAATTTATTATTATTTGATTTTTTTTCTTTCTTTTAAAATAGGAATAAATTTTATAGGGTAATAGGATAGTTTACACAGTTAAATGGAACAGATAGTTAATAAGCTTTCCACCTATAGGTGAAGTGTTAAGATCCATTAAAACAAAGGGACCTTGTACAAATAAAGATGTAATATCTACCAATAATTTAATTAATTACAGCAATGGATCCACTCAACACTTTGAGCAGAGAATTGGTGCGCTCACGTTGGGAAAATGCAGAATTGCACCGACAATTGCTACATATATCACGGGAGATTCAAAAGGTCAAATATTTTTTTAAAAATTTGAATATCGTTTTACAATTTTTACATGCAAGTATTAAAATTACGAGGGACGCATTCCGCCGCCTCATAAAACGGCCGCTACAGACAGCCGCCTGCTCTGCCTGTACGTAAAACCGGCACTGCTTGGAGCGCTGAATGCGGATGGCATTAATTCTAACCAATCAACAGATGTTCATTATCACGATAGTTTGCAAGTTGTATGGGTGTCCATTTCTAAAAAAAGCATTAATTGTTTTAGAAATTTCATCTACAGATTTTCTTTTATTGGAATTTCTATAATCAATTTCAATTGATGCAACAAAATAAATTAATAATTCGATAAAAGATGAAAATCCCAATCAATCAATAATTAATAATGGTCACAGAGACGCACAATTTACACTAACGCCAACACAGATGTGATAACATTATTCGGCCGAAACACTGTTTGCTATAAATTGTTTTATATGTTTTAATTGGAAATCTTTTCAACATTTGTTTGCTCAAGCTGTGCACAAACTGTCCAGATAACTATTTCTGGGCTCGACTTTCAAATTCAGAATACGTTTCTTTAACTTTTCCACTCCACCAAAACCTGCTTTTCTTCAAATTTTCTTCATTAACCAAGAAGACTTAAATTGTAACTTAACATTAGTTATTGAGGGATTAGCACTTATTGTTTGTGATAGCTTTTCAATTTATCCTGTAAAATAAACTGTTAAAATCATTATACTGTACAACAAACTAGCATCACCTAATAATTATAATATCAATGGTACTATTACAGCAATAAATTTGTCTTGTTGCTAATATATAATTATTTGCATTTGCTTACGATTTCTATTATTTAATAACGATAACATACGTTTCTTGCGTTTATTCAATACATTACTTCTATTCTTTCATCATTTGGTTATCCTGTGTATGCTACGTATCTTTTGTTTGCTTGTCTCGTCTCGTCTCATCTCTCGTTTTTTCGTATCGTTCTTGTTGTCTGCTGAGATTCACATTGGTTCTTCTATATCTCATTCTTTCTAAATTTGTGTAACAATCTGTTCCTTTAAGACCTCCCAAGTTACATCTCTTGCACCTTATTTTTTGACAATCTTTTCTTAAGTGTCCTGGTGCCCCAAGTGCATAACATGTGACTTCTTTTCTCTGAACGTGTGGACAATGATTTTTTACATTTCCTTGTCTTTCACATGCAAAACAAAAACTGCATTCCTTATTGTGTGATTTCGGCTTAAATGTCCAAAGATTGACTTTTAACATATTAGGTCTTCCTTCTCGATATCCTTTGGACTCGTTTTTCTTAAAATTTTCGTTTCTCTTGTGTTATTTTGCGCTTTTTTGAATTTTTGTTTTTATCTTCCATTTTTAATTTATAGCTCATAAAATGATTTCTACAATACAAAATATCTTTATGTATATTTAAATGACTTATAGAAAATTGAAATTATTATCTGTAACTAAAAATAATAAAGGTTTTATTATTTTAACAGGCAGCACCGATATAGACGGCAGAGCACATGTAAACACTACTGCATTGTCGTCTCAAATAGAAAAAGAACTGCACGAAAAACGCATTTGGTTCACAATTAGAGCATCCAATAAGAAAAGACGATCTGTTTATGCTTGCACGTTTTCCTATTTTTCGTCCCACCTCTAGTGAGTTGGAGCAGTGCATTTTTGAATATTTGTTAATACACGCATAGGCCTGTATTGCTCAGGGCAACTGGGTAGGCAGGACAAGGTCTGGTGGTACATTTGTATTGTGCAGCACAACGCACATCATTGAAAAAATGATAACTTCGTTACTGACTCCTTGAAATTGTATGTTGCATTAGATGCGTCAGAAATGATTAACAGTTCTGTATCTATTTAAGACTAAACATACTACAATACTACAATTACAAATTCTGTATTGCTTCTTAGATCTTTGTTTCCAAGTGTAATGGTTGGTAATATGGATTTATATTAATCGCCCCCACTCTTGTGACTATCCTAATATTAACCAGATGTGTGCGTCCCACGTCAAATTTATCAGCCATGAACACATTTCCATTGTTCGGTATTATTTACTTTAATTTACTATCTTCCTTGACCTTTATTTTTTCCAAGACTTGCATCACCCGTTCTCCATCTTCTATCTGTTTGCCAGATTTTGCTTCAATGTTACAGATATATGAAAAAAGTTCATGCTCATTACATTAATTTTTACCCGGTATCTAATAGGCATTCAAAATTTCTTTTGTTCATCTTTACTTTTACACTGGCCTTTATTATAGCTTGTTATACGTAATTTTGGGAGTCTTTCGCATTTTAATCGTTTCAACACTATCTACCTCTTCTTCAAATTTTTCTATCCTTAGAAGCCTGTATACTTTCTCACTTGCGTTCCTTCATTCTCCAACTTTTCGGCTTTCTGAGGATAAAAATCAACTCTTCCGCTAATATCTGGCTTCCACATACTCCAGTACTGGTGGAACACTGTTGTTTAGGTAAGTCTTACTTAAATCATATTCATCCGTCTCTACACACAATTCCATTCCTTCTTATTCCTCAATTCCGTTTATCCGACTGTATCTGTTTCCCAAAAATAATAACATAAAATTTTGTGCACTAATATTACTTTATTCCCTTAGTTGACGGTTATCAAGAACATTAGAACGGAAATTACGAGCAGTCATTTCAATATATGTGGCATTTCACCTATCACATATATTCATAACCAATATACGAACACAATCTAAGAAGAACTTGAAATTTACTAATAAACACAATGTCCAGGCCACATTTGTATTCACTAATATTAATCAATTCCATCAGTTGACAGTTATCAATCATTCCAATGTATGTGGCATTGCACCACATACAATAATAATAATTGTTATAATTATAATATATATAGTATCCATAGTATCACATTTCAACAAAGACATTGCAACAAATATGAAATCTATATGCAATACGAATGCAAACTTTAACAAAGACGTGCTATAAACAAAGTTATAATTGGATTTTAAAATGCTAATAATGATGTCGAAAAAAGGTAAAATATTAATATTATATCATTTATTAATTTTTGTTAATTTATTTAGTAAATTAAATTACTTCAACGAATATCATATATATTTACAGGTCTTTTGAGCCTTTTCATTTGTATGTGATTGTAAATTTATCAGTTTCGTTGATTACCATCAGAATAATGCATCAACAATGGAAAAACTTTCGTTGTACCATGATTACAGGCATCTGAAGACACTGATATAAACGGAACTGATGACATTTGAAGAAACTGATTATATCTGGGTTTTGTTTTAGCTGACGATAAAAGTTGTACCAGTATTCGAGTCTTCGAAAAATTTTTTTCAGACCTGTAATTGTACATATAGATGGATTGAAGCTCATATGGTTTTAAGTGCATGGAACGATGACATTGCTTCATGAGCCTCCACTTTTAAACCCAGCGCATTATTTTTCTTTACAAAACATTACCAATATAACTAGATATCTCTCTCTTCTGATGACCAATGTAGGCTTCACCAATGCAATATGTTGATGGATATCAAACTTTCCTTTATTTCTAATCGAAACATTCACTTTACAAAACGCTTTATTTATACAATTATGTTTAAAATAAAAATATTTGTCAACAGAATAATTTACGGTTTCACTTATCCCTGTTTATGGAGATCACGAGTAAATTAAATTCAATTTGAAAATTGAACTGGAAATTATATTCTTTTGGAAAAAGAGAACATTAGAAAATATGATAAGAAAAAGATAAAGTAAAATAGATTCAAACAGAAAAGAAAAATTATTCTTTTTTTAATGAAATGATCTGGCAACCGTAGTTTCATGTATAGTTGAATCTGAAGTTATTTGAATTTAATTATTTTTGTTTCAAGTAAATTTAATTAAATATGAATTAAATATGAATCGAGAAAGAATCATTTTAGTGAAATATTATTATTATTCAAAATTGTTTTTTTAAAAATTGATTAATAAATTTTTAAACATATATTAAGTATGTCTTTCGGCTATTTTAATTTATCTGATTTAATTTAAACTATTTGAATCATTGGTTTTGTTTTAATAGACCAAAAGTTAAATGTAAATTTTGAAAGAATTTCATTGAAATATTATTATTAAAATTTATCTTTTTTAAAGGAAAAAAATACATATTATTATATATTTTTCTTTTGTATATAACTTATCTGATTTTATGTAAAATCTTGTAGGTGTAATCATCTGAAAATTCTGAATCATGACAGCTTATTAGAAATATGCTGAAATTTGTGATTAATTTTCATTTTGCACACAAATTAAATTCCATTTCAAACAAACAGCAATTTTTCCCATGTTATATATATATTTTTTAAATGGCCTGCTTAATCTGTGTATAGTTTTTCTGTCATTTGATTCTTAGAAATACAATAAAAATACTAATCTGATTCACAATGTCGGATCGGATATTTTCTTATAATTTGTTTTTATCGAAGTAAATAAACCAAATTGCGCAAAGCAAGGAATATGAAAGTGAAATATTTTTCTTGAGTTGGTGTCGCCAAACATGACATGAATATTGTAGCTTTTTGGTTAAGTATTAAATTAGAGCTTCTAAGACTCATTTGGTGCTACTCCTACTTTGCTACATTACATTATTATTATAATTATTATTTTCCAATGACAAAATTTTTTTTTACTATGAATCAGTAAAGATATCGATGTTTTTTTTCATATTCCCGAATTTTCGGCTCTGCCTTTTTCAAGTGATTTATCTTTTTTTTAAAGGAAAAAAAATATATCTAAATTTACTTTTTTTTATATTACTGATTTTATATATCTGATTTTATGTAAAAACTTTGAATTACTAATATAACTCCTACTTTATTGGTTTGCATGTCTTATAAATGCTAATCTATTTATTTGCTTTATGAAATTTATCATTTGCATGAAATTTATTCAAAAATATATAAATATATGAAAATATATTATTATAATGAAAATATATTATAAATATATGAAATTATTCGATTATAAATTGATTTGGATTATTAAAGCAATCATAAAATAAAATAAAAATACACATAGTGGTCTGAATAGTAATATCAAAACACTTATTAATTTAGTTTACTAACCATATTAACTATACAAAATTTCTTAAGAAATCTTTGACCGATTTCTATGAAAATTTAAAATTATAGCAAGTAAAGTATTGGTATTCAAGTTCAATAATTACTCGAATATAAGTCCTATCTTAGATATAATAATAACAATAATAATAATAATAATAATAATAATAATAATAATAATAATAATAATAATAATAATAATAATAATAATAATAATAATAATAATAATAATAATAATGATAATAATAATAAAAATAATAATAATAAAAATAATAATAATAATAATAATAAACATATATTATTATAATAATATAAGTATAAAACGGTGATTTCTTGGTAGCAGCATAAAATAATAATAAAAGATATTATAAACTGTATATTTTTTAATTAATCCATTTTAAAAATATAGTTTCTGGATTTAAAATATTCTTTATTATAGAATTTATAACAGATCAAACTTTAATTGTTTTACAAAATATTTTTCATAAAAATCTTTGAAATCATTTAAAATTTGAATTTTGAATATCTTCTTCAACTTATATACAGGTATATTGATAAATAAATCATTAGATAAGTATTTGCTTCCTATTTCCAACAATATATAGAGTGAAATACTAAAATATGGTAGAAAAATCTTTGTTAATTTTTGAAAATTTAAAATATTTCATTTCCCATTTGGAGAGAATTTCCAGCTCTTTTCCAATTAATAAATCTAAGACTTTTAAGCTTTTAAATTTTTGATCTTGGAGACCTTCGACCCTTATGAAACCATCTAAGATTTGGTACATAATGTTAATTATGGTGAAGCCGATCTTTTAAATAATGTTTGAGTCAGTAGACGTTTTGACTTTTTAAAGGTTTATATTCACTACAATTCAAGTCTCGAAGTTCTAAGTATAACCATAATATAGAGTACACACGACTATATCTACAGACCAAAGATTGTGATCATTAAATGTTTGGAACTCTTAGATTTCGAAGAAATTCAAAAATTCTGAACCCTTTTGAAGGTTTTGATACATCGTAATTGAACCCAAAGAAAGTCAACTATAGCCTGATTGTTAGTTAAATAGGGAATTTGTCTAATGGTTCACCCCGACAAATTCTTTACCTAATATTTGAGTACCAATTCGATTTATCTGAACAGAACTATTATAATACTATAATTACTACTATAATAATAATAACAAAATTTCAAGTAAACTTACTCCATGACAAATTTCTTCATTTCTTTACTTCATTTATGATCAAATGTTCAAACTAGTATTGTCCTATTTGCAGTTATTTACACTTTATTTTCAAATACTCCATATATTATGACATGAACAGGTTCAGCTGTAGCTTTTGAAAATTTGATATCTAGTTGATTTTGATTCAAATCAAAATCATGTGCCAAAACAAATGTGAAAACGTGTATTTAGTTTTAAATTCTTCAAGTGTTATACTACAATTCAAGTTTTTATCCAAATAAACCATATTTCTCACTATACTTTGCATATATTGAGCGCAATAATCATCATTATCAAAATCTTGAGCGTATGTTTCTCGATAATCCGTATTTTTGACATTGATAATGAAGTAACATTACTGTTAGAAGACTTTTGAGACATAATATTTATTATCTAAAGCAAGTGAGTAACTCCCAGGACGAAATTATTATATTGTAAGTATCTTGAGCAAGATACACACATGCATATATAAATCACAGAAATCACACCTTTGACATTCAGACATACATTATACAATTTTCAGTCATACAAATTCAACATACACAAATACATACATATTATTTAATTTAGGATATCTATTATTTACAGTTATCCTACAATTACAATGTTTGAAAGTTGAACTAGAAGCAGTGTATGATCCGTTGTACTGAGTTTCAGAATGAAATGTTACAAGTATAAAATTTGGTATTCTTCGATCACCAAATATTTGTTCCTTATAAAAAAATGATGCACCCTGACCAATAGCAAATGAAACTGTTTCCTTAGGTTTTAACGAATAAATTGCATGTTTAGAATTCAAACAAAGTTGATGAAAGGCTAATACACTGGGTTCAACGCGAACTCTTCTTACCAATAATTTTGCGTCAGCTATTTGACATATTGGTTTCCCCTTTGTCGAAGAAAATGATAGTGCGGAATCAGATATTTTCAAACGCATATAGACATTAACACTAGGAAGTAAATATTTAGGTTGATCCATGAAATCAAGTTGTAATGATGAACACATGTTAAATAATTTTGAGCCCTTAATCCATTTTTTCCTATCATCGACACTGCCATAACCCACAGGAGTAAGACATGTATTTTTAGTATCCGTATTATAATTTAAAATAGTTTCAATTATACCTTTATGAATATATGTATTGTTTCCATCCTCAATCTTGATATTATTAAAAGCAAGAATTGCATCCATAAAAAGCGTATGAAACAAGAAATAAATCGGTATTACATCTGAACAGTCAATAAAGTATTGTTCAAATCCAAATATTCAGTTTGAGAACCATTAATATAAAATTCAACATCATTTCTACTATCCGTAAGAGAATTCATAGGAAATATTTCTTCAAAAACCCCATACTCAATTACAGCCTGAGGTGATGGACTATCAAATATACACAATTCAGATTTACCACAAATCATTTTTCAAATATAGTTCTTGTCCTTTCATTCGTTTGTTTATATATGCGATGAACGATGTTTTCTACGTTTTGGAGCCGGTGCTTCCTGTTTTTGAAACATACCCGGTAAAACTTTCCTTAGCTCAGTCATGGCATTGGTTTTAAAAGATGGCAATCTTTTCTGTTCATTCATTATCACATAGTTAGCAGTTTTCATACTAAAACTACTAAGACGTTTAAAAATCAGGAGTGCAAATCTACCAATTGTTCTTAACCAGCCCGAACCATATTGTTTACCGATAAAATATGGCAAATCACCGCCTGTTTAGCTATCACTATGCATACTAATAATATCGTTATTAGCCATATATTTTACGAAAATGTAGGGTGAAATGAGTTTTTGTATCTTTTGTAAACTTTATTAATTTCCCGCTATCATCACGAATATTTATTCCTATATTGTTTTTACAAGATGTCGATATTGGTATGTACATAGGATTCTCAATAGTTATATTGACAACTTCATCCTGGTCATATTTATCGACCCAAACGGATTTTAATAGAGGAACACATGTATCACCAACAATTATAGGATCTATAAATAAATAATTAAATAAATTTGGCAACGATTTAATTAAAAGATAACGCCAATAAAAAACTCTTCGTACAATATATTTCGACATCGTAACTGTCATCTTCAGGTACACAAAACCAACTAAAAATATTATGAATTAACTTATAATTTAAACAAATTATTTTTTATTAATTTAATTTTGTAATAAATAAATATTTAAAAAATATTCAAATACTTTTAACTAATTTTAAAATGTAATTTATATAAATATTATAATTTTTTATCTATATTATAATATTATAAAAATGATGTAATTTATAATTTAAATTATTTTAACAATATTAAAAAAGTTTTTTTATTTTTCAAAAACAATACATAAACACGATTTAACATACTTAAAATATTAGGATCCATCGATCCTAAGAATCCATGTTTTGGAAAGTCTGAGTATAATTTTAAAAATGAGTGTGAATTTAGTGTTGATCTAAATAATAGTAAAAATGGATATAAAAAAATTGAGCCTAAATTTGTGTTAGTATTGCCGTACTCTGAAGGTTTTACAAATTATAAAAGGAAGTTAAGTAAACAGAAAGGAAATTGAGAGTATAAGATCGTCTCTAGTTCGTGTAAGGTACGCAATATGTTTATTAATAAATCAAAAACTTCGGTTAGATTGTGTTCTGATCTCGTTTATCAATTTACATGTAATGGGTGTAATGCCACATACATTGGAGAGACTTCCCGTCATCTCTGTACTCGAGTTCTAGAGCATTGTCAATTGAAGGGTTTGACCAATATTAGTGAGCACAATAGAGGCTGTAAAAGTAAAATAGAAATGTCTGATTTTAGAATTTTGTTGAAAGGTTTAATAATTATTGGGAACGCGTGAAATGTGAAGCATTGCTGATAAGGTCATTGGATCCAAAGATTAATGTGCAAAGTGCCGTGACTACTAATGTTTTAAGTGTTTTTAATAGTTTAAGTATGTTAAATTATGTTTATGTATTGTTTTTTAAATATAAAAAAACTTTTTTTAATAGTATTAAAATAATTTAATTTATAAATTACATTATTTTTTAATATTATAATATAGATAAAAAATTATAATATTTACATAAATAACATTTTAAAATTAGTTAAAAGTATTTGAATATTTTTTAAGTGTTTATTTATTAGAAAATTAAATTAATATAAAAAAAATAATTTGTTTAAATTATAAGTTAATTCATGATAATTTTAGTTGGTTTTGCGTACCTGAAGATGACAGTTATGCTGTCGAAGTATATTGTACGAAGAGTTTTTTATTGGAGTTATCTTTTAGGATTATAGGATCGATGATGTTAGTATATATGAATATTTGTTGATTATTTTTGGTTTGCGTACACCAATATCATTTGTCCGATATGTTTGCCTTTCTAATCCCAATGTATTAGCCAAGTTTTTATCAAATGTGATTTCACAAATGTTATCATTCAGACTGAATTTGAATAATCCATCTTTAACAATTTCAAGAGTTTTAAATATATGTAAACAATTTTTGGAAATATATTTATATAACTCGTCAAGTGTTTCAATATATAAATCATTAGTAAACGTAAATATATCTTCAACTTCATTAATATATGATACAGATATTTTGATTTCTCTCTCATTACACTGTTTTCTTCAAAAGTATTGAAACGGAATAGGTATTCCTTTCCAGTAACAACAATGTTAAGCTTATCACTACCCATTTGCTTGGCATCACCAATATTTTCAAATATTATTGTACATGGAGAAAACTCACAACTAATATTTAATCCATCTTTATAAAAGATTTGACAATGCTCATCTAATAATTGATTCGAAATATGATAATATCTGTAATAGTACATCTTGTCTTTCTATTTATTACACACCCCCTTAGTGTATAACTCCTTGCGTCCTATTTATTCTTTTTAAATTACTAAATAATTAAATTTTAAAATTTAAGCTACCAATCAATACTCCTGTAGAAATATTAGAATAAATTACTATAGGGAAGGAAAAATAGCCAAAAGAGAAATCAATCGACAAATCCAGATTGAATTTATTAGAAAAGCTAAAGAATAAAAATCTTCTACTAATTTCATAATCAAAGTCAATTTACTGCCGAATCAAAAAAAAATTTAAACAGACGATTTCAATTCCTCAATCAACATCATATACCGATAGATCTTATTCTTCTAATTTTGCTAATTTTGCGGAGTGAATCATAAGGAAAAATATAATCTAAAATCGTCGAAGGGTACCAGCGAAACCTCACGATTCTCAGCTCAGACGGAATAGATGCAAAGGGTTCAGCGATAGTATAGCTTCAAGATAAAATGCGTAAGTCCTTCTATCGGCCGCAAATGACCGGGATGGCGAAGGTCCTTCGAGGAGTAGCACTAGTAATAGCGCTCACCTGCTCGAATGGCATTCGGCTGTTGCGTACAGTACCAACATGCTGACTTTTCGCAAGACGATTTCAACTTCCAGTCAACATCGTATATATCATAACAAGCTAGATTACTATTTATTGTTTTTTTAATAATTATTCTTTAATAAAACGTTGTAATTATTAAGTTTTGTTTGATAATATTTTTTTATTCCGATATTGTATACATAATTACCTAAATTAACGAAACACAACATTCACCTCAGACTGTCCCGACACTATTTTACTGGAGACTCAGCTGGGCTCAACAAACTTCTAGAAATACTGTAACAAAAATATTTAAGAATCATTACATAACAATATCGTTCAAAATTAGTGATAGAGAAAATACCACTACTTGTTTAGCGAACATTCCTCTTGTTACTGATTTTACATTGACTATAAAATGGGAATGTGTTGTATACAAATGTAAAGTCTTGCAAAGCAACTTCCCAATTGTCATGTGAATAAATAGGATTTTGAAGATTGACTTGCTTGATTTTCGGGATGGATTTTGGGACACTATTGCTCGGTAAAATAATATATAAATTCACTTTACTAGGTCTTTTGCTGATATCTATGTCGGGTTTTGATACTCATGCCACTTGACATAGTAATGTTTATCCTTACCAACATTTTTCGTTTTCAATATTTTTTCAATTCTAAATACAGTGGATGGTGGAATAACTTGTAATTCCTTCTCATTAAATTTACCATGTACTTCATTATTATCATAGTCTTTAACAACATACATTACAGGATTCTGTTTTGTATTAATTTTTGAAATTACAAAAACTTCATCACTCCAATTTGTGTCAAAATTTTTAATGAAGGTGAAGTAGATATTTTAATTATTCGAACATGGTTACATATCCTATACTTTGGTTTTTTAACTTTTTCAATTTTTCTAAACAACCATAAATCGCCGCTATTTCAACAGGTCTTAATCTCTTTAAACCTTTTTGCGATGAATAATTATAACTGTGTATGATTTTCGGTAAAACATTAATCCATGTTTTATTACCTTGATGCACAAAGAATCGTTTGAGTTTATCTCTATTAAAGTTCTATTAAAGCGTTCAACATAAGCGGCTTTATATTGAGAATGTACAGAATAATGGTTTATTTCACCAAGAACTTGTTTCACTTTACTATTGTAAAATTCTTTACCCAAATCTGTTTGTAAATTGTCAGGGTGACCATCCTTGAACATTGTTTATATAGCTTTAGCCATTTCATCTGTAAATTTAGTTTTGATTGGAATAGCACGAGCAAAACCACTGAAAACATCAATACATGTCAAAATATATTTATATTCATTATTGATTTTCGAATATGGTATCATTTCCATAAAATCCATTTGCCATAAATCATCAATACCAAATGTCTTATATGGTCTAGTTGGAAATCATTTCTTCAACGGTTTGTTTAAAATGTACTCCAGTTGTCCCGATAACCACTGTTGTGTCTTCTTTTTCGAATTCGGAACTCTTTTCTTTAGCTTTTCTACTCCACCGAAACCGGCTTCGTCCTTTGGGTTTGTCCATATTTTCTCCATTACAACAAGAAGACTTGAAATTTAAATTAAGATTAGGCAACGATTGGCCCATCGTTTATTGTAAACCACCAAGGAATGATAATCCCGATGGTATCAATGAACAAATAAACCCTCCTTGTGGTTTATAAATGATCATTTTTCGATTTTTTATTTTTACCAGTGATAACAGAGACACAAGTTTTTTCAATTTATTTACTTTAACTTTCCCTTTGACAACTTTAATTAAAATATCTAGTAAATCATCAATAACAAAATTAGGGAATGATTGTAAAATATTCATTCTTTTAACACTTGTGGCTTTTAACAAAGCAGTGAAAAACGGAAAACTTCGATGATTTTTGACTGTTTAAACAGATTTCAATTGTTTTTTAACAGGTTTCGGTTTTAAATTATGCGAAATGAGATTTGAGGTTTGAAAATTTACTGTTACAGGTTTTTTCGATGGAGTGTAACTTGTATTTTTGGGAGGAATTGGAATTTTATTTTTTAGAATTCTTTTAAGTTTTCTCAATTTAGGTTTTAACATTTTTGATGGTTTAACAGGCGCTCTTAGAAATATTTTTACATGTTATTGTTTTTAACTTTGTTTATAAACCATGACGCCATCTTTGTTAAAAATATCTGTTCTAACACGTAATTTATCAGGACATTATTGAGTAAAATCGAGAAAAATATAACCATGGGTGTTTTTGGTCGCATCTTGAAATGAACTGATTAAAAAATTTCTATTATTTGCTAAACAATTTTATAAACTGCATCATTTCTTATTTCCATTCTCAAATAAGTTAGGTTTAGGTTTTGTTTATATTAATTATTTGAATGAACTCTTGATAAAATCACACACACACACATATATATATATATATACTAATTAATTAAAATTACTTACTATTCATGTTATCTAATATAAATTACCGAGGAAAGACTGATGTGAGCAATATGAGTTTTCTGAGTGGAAAGCCTCAGCAAATTGTTGACAAAAGTGGAAAACATACTATTATATTTTTTAAATCAGGAAAATGCCGAATAATGGGATGTAAGAAACTGCTAATTACGAATGAGTTGCAGTAATAAATCACCGATGTTGAATTACAATCAATAACAGTTACTATAGATCTAGGAATATGTATTAATCTATACAAATTGTCTCAACAAACCAATTGTATGGTTGAACCACAATTATTTCGGGCTTTAAGACTGTTACAATATAACTCTCTGTCTCAATGTATTTTCGAGTGGAAAAGTTGTTGTGTTAAGACTGAAAAATTTTGATTACTTCTCATTCGCTGATAAACTGGTAAAGGATATCATGCGATTGGTTGAAATTTGTATATATTCATTTACAATTTCATTTATTTACAACAACATGTCCCAACATTCTAGTAACGGTAAATTATTATTTTACTTTTTCAATTTTAATTCATATTTTTTGAAAAATTAATCTCGATACTCATTAGAAAAATGGATGAACTCTTTATCCCCATCTCATGGCTACTTTGTCAATAGAAGATGTTGAGGTTTTAAAGAAGATGTTTATGAAAATAAATAACAATACCAAGAGACTACTACTGTGTTTTTCAATGTCGTCAAGCTCGTTTTTATGATGCTTTTCAAGAAATCATGTTCAAAGAGAATGAAAACTGGTATGCCACAATAAAGATTCAAGGATTCAAAGTTGACCTGAACAATATATATTCACCAATATGGCGATTAGAACGTGTAAGGCTTGCTCTTGGATTTTAATAAATATATTAATTGTTGTTGATTTTAAAAAAGTAATAATAATAATAATAATAATAATAAATTATCGGTTTACAATTTACGTCCCTTGAACACACACATACACGAGGGATAGAAAAAATTTGGTTGTTTTAAAATTCATAAACATTTTTGATAAGGGGGTAGGGTTTCGGACTTAGAAAAAATTTTGAAAATAATTAGAGAAAAATACATGTATTTTTAAAAAATTTCAAAGTTTCTGTTAAATGTACCGTGGACACATACACGCTGAGGCACAAAATTTTAGCATCTTATTTAATGTCCACTGCACACACAGGGGTAGAAAAATATGAGTCATCGTGATCTCACTGCTACCTACTTAACAACCACCAGTGGTTCATTGAATTTGACTATCCTTAAGATGCGGAAAAAAATGCTACCAAGCTTTTAATTAAAAATTTAAAGACTGAAAGAGAAACGGCCAAATGAAATTCTCGGTAATTTTCTTCGGTGTAAAATTTATTTTTACTTTATCCGAGAATTTTAGACACCCATTGAGTGGATGAGACCTAATATTCGCGAATATAAAGGGAAGAGATTGCGAAGAACAGTATTAAAAAGAAATAGATATTATTATAGTTCTTTAGTAGCTGTTCTAGTAGGTCTGCTACTCAACAAAGTACTAAAACAAATATCATTCCGTTGCTGCTCATCTCCAGGACTATAATTTTATCATAATATGTGAGTTTGTCAATAAGTGATTCATGATTGAAATGGCAAAAGACCCATTTGGGATATATTTCAACAATCTGTTTTATCTTTTACATAATACATCAAATATATTTTTTCAATTTTTATCAAAAGAATAAGATGAACTTTAATCATTTTTATTACCAAATATTATAGAATTGATATTCGGAGGATAAGCAATTTTGATTCCTCAACTGACATCTAATTATTAGGCCATAGCAGGTTTGATATAGAAATATTTTATTGCATTTTGTGATAATAAATCATTGTGAAGTTTGCTTTCTCAATCTTGTAACAATCAAAAGCAATGCAATAAATAAACTCAATCCTGATAACAATTTCTTATTTATCGAAAGTTGGCATTCATTTTTATGTTTTATTTTTGTGTGCAGCATTTAATTTTTCTATGTTTTTCAATTTCTATAGTATACGTGTTTCAGCTGAATAATTACTTTTATAATACAAGTTTTCGCATAAATCCAACCTAACAAAAATGTATAACTGAAAATAAGAAAAAATCAGTGAACTATATGCATAAGCTATTTTAATGACTAATTTCCTTGTAAAGAATGCAAATGTAAGATATTTTGAATTTATTTCTTAAAATGTAAGTTATTTTACTTTCGAACAAAAATGTATTATATTTAATTATGATATTGTAATATATAAAGTTGTTATTCATCTGAGCATTTCCTCATTTTCGAAAGTTTGTATTTATTTGTTAAATTTTTTTTTACTTTCTGACTTTTTATAATAAAAGTTGTTCATTCGAACAAATGATGTATGTCCTATAATATAAGCTTATTGATTTTCTCATTTTATTATAGAAGTTGTTATTCAGTTAAAACAGGTGAATAGAGTGAATCTCATTGAATTTGCAAAGAATAATATCAAAGTGAGTTTGTATGTTTTTATGTTATAAGGTTATTGATAGTTTGGTGTATGGAATTCATTAATTCACTTTTATTGATTTTGCCTTCATGTTAGTTTTCATTGGGTTTTTTATATCCTTGTATAAGAGATCTCAAATGTATTTAAAAATTTAAGATCTCAGACAAAAAAAGTTTGGACCATTAGTTTAGATTGATATAATTTTATGCCTTTTAAAGATTTAAATGACATTTATCAAATTTTTGAATATATTTTGAAGATCTCTGGCGTTTTAAGTAAATAGTTAAATTTTATCTCTTTTACTTGCATATTATGAAAGATTATGACATGCAAAATACTACAAAAATAATTATGAATTTTAAATTAAATTTTTATTATTATTTTTTTAATATTTTATTATTAGTTGATTAATGGTCATCGTGTCTTTTCCATTAAATTTCTGTAATTAATATCAAAGGCAAATCTAAACGAATGTATATTTCTCGAATGAAAAAAAAAGATCTACATATAAACCAATAATTTAAAAAGGAATTTTCACAATTTTTGTTGAAATTGTCGTAAAATTGTTCACAATATGACAACAAATTTGTCCACAAAAAATTATTTCTTTTGCTTTCCTGCTGGAAGTTGAAGAGTCATTAATTTCATGAATTCTAAAAAGAAAAATTACATATATATATATATATATATATATATATATATATAATATGATTTACCAATAATATTTTCTCTTATTTATTTGCGTTTAGATAAAAAAAAAGTTTGTAATTTAATGATTTCAACTCATAAAAAAACATTTTTGTATCATTTTGTTGCACAATTTTGATATTTTCAAAATTTTTTAATTGACGAACTTTTGAAACAAAACCATACAATAATGTTTTTAAACATTAAATAAAAGCGAAACATTTTTTTTCAATTAATTATTACATAACAGTTATGATATAAAGTTCCATGTGTTGTTAAAAATTAATTAAAGGAAATATTTTGTAATATTTTAATTCCTGATTTCATCAACTGAAATTTCTGAATATATATTACGCAATATTTGATGGATAAATACAGAAATGTTCCCGTTGAAGATTTATTTTTTTAGGGCAAATCAGGATTACCCGTCAGAACATTTGACATTTTCCCACAATAAATAATTAAAAATCTAGTCATTGTGTCACACATGTAAAATATGTTAAATTATTATTGAAATAGGTTAAGTTTCATAGTCGGTCAAGAAAATATTTGTTTCTGAAATTTTCGAAAAAATCATATTTTGAATATAATATACAGCAATTTCTGGACATAATAAAATGCATTTTGACAAAAAGAATTTCATTATAATCAAATTTTATAAAAACTGAATTTTTTCCACATGTTTCTGTTATCCAATTTGTTATAAAATCTGTATTTTCTATCGAATGATGTATAATTTGTCCATGTTATCAAAGTATTTCTTAACAATGTGTCAATATATTAAACATGAAAACCTTATGCAAATAAATTTTAATTATCGATTTGAAATTCTGCCTAATAGTTATGGTGACGGTAACCAAATTATGCGAATCACATTGTCTCAAATGAACTTGAAATTTAATTGTAAATTAAGTAGATCAATTAATTTAATTAATTTTAGTTATTTAAAATTACTCGGTGATATTTTATCAAATATTTTTCCATTGATATTTTTGAAATGTTTTAATTAAAATAATATTTTTTATATTTAAATCAAAAATTTTTTTCTCGAATTTCTTTTAATAAGAAATAAAAATTTTGAAATATTCTTTCAACAGATTAAACAAATAATTTCAACGTTTTGAAATTAACGGCTTCTTATGAAAAATTCTTTCGAGTTGTATCCGATTTATTTCATTTGTGTAAATAAAGAATTTATCATAACAAATTATCTGAGATTTTACTGAAAGATTTATCGAAGAAAATATTTATTAAAATTTGATTTCATAAAGTTAAAAATATTTTCAGATATAAAATTTATTTGTTTATTATTTAATGGATTTCCTGTTCCTATTAGATTTGGGATTTCACTTCGTTTATTTTCTGGAATAACTTTCAACTATTTCTAAGCTCTTCAATAAGTCAGATTTTTTTAGCATGCCAAATTGGCACTGCCAATAAGATGAAAGGCATATAAAAAAATTTTAAGACATGAAATACATTCCTATCTAATTTTATTCTAAGTAATATAAAATTTTTAAAATAAAACTTATTTTTAGATTTTGTTTTAAATATGTTTGAAACGGCAGAAGGTTATAAAGTATTTTTATTCAAAGATTTTGTACGAAGTTGAGTCGAAGAAAGATTTTCTAAAAGAATCGAACATCGTAGAATGGTATTCATATATATTAGATGAGATGTTTTCGATAAAGAAATCAAAAATAGGGAAGATTAGACATATTCTAAGTGCAAAAACGGAGGCAGGAAACTATAAGAGTGAAACTAGCCACAAAAGATATAAAATCTGTATTTTTTTTCAGTGATAGACCAAGAAAATTATTTAAGAAACCTTGACGTTGAAGTGAACTATAAAACATTGCAATCTGAGCGCTTCTCACATAGTACTGATGAGAGCCATTAGCTCGAAACTAGTATACTATTGGGAAATGTACTGGATATCACATAATGTATCGTATATTCTTTGATTAGAATCAGACAGAGTGATTAATAAAACTAAGTTTTTCAAGTTGTTTGGTAGTCTGATAGCTTGTTACCAGTTTCTGTGTTGAACTTGTAGTTCACAGATGTAAGATTGTATCAACCATGGTCTTGCCTTAAATCCAAACTTTGCAAACTTCTTTAATGTCCAGTGCATCAGGATAAGTGTATAACAGTGTTAACTTGTCACTGTTTTTACAATAACCTGGCGCGAAGAGAAATCTGAGCGCCTCCTGCATAGTACTGATGAGAGCCATTAGCTCGAAACTAGTAAACTATTGGGAAATGTACTGAATATCACTTAATGTATCATATATTCTTTATTATTATAATTATTATTATTATTGTGTAATAAAAAAAGAAATTGTGGATTTAATCAAACCTGGAAAGGATATCAACCCATCATTATCTGTATCAGCGCACTTGAAAGTGGCATCAATTTCATCCTCAGTCAGATTTACCCCATCAGATGTTAAAGCCAATTTTAGTTCATCTCGATTAATGGTATCCGTTTTGTTTTTATCAATGATCTAATAATAAATAAAATCATCGAAATTTATTAAAAATTAAATTACATAAATTTTATTCTGAATTTCTTTATAAAGATAAAAAAATTTTCATGAATTTTTTGAACGATAAAAAATATATATAAAATAAAAATATTTTGTTTAACCCTTTCTAAGGCAAAGGAAACTAAAAGTGATGTAACACTCAAAGTTTATTGATAACAATTATATAGTTACAAATGATCATAAAAAATAAAAACATAGAAAAAAACAAAAGAGGCTTTTACGGAGAAGGGGTGGCAATATGATTGTACCAAAAGTAAAAATGATTACCGACAGCGTTACACTTAGATAATTTTATTATTTTAAAATGGTGTATAGTATATTGCCACCACCTTAGAAAGGGTTAAACTTTAAACTATTTGCTTTGTAAGAAAAGCTAAAGGAATGATTTTTTGAAAGATGCGTGGACACATTAAAAAAATACTTCTAAATTTTCTTTTTTCTTAAATTGTGTGACATAAAATTTGAAAAATTAACGTATAATGAAATAACAAAAATGCAATGATTGAGAACATTTGAAGAATATGTTAATGAAACTTTATCCTAGTAACAAATGAACAGTGACTAAACAAGAAGTCTCAGGTATGTTTCAAAAATCAAAAATGTATAATCCTAAGGATATAACTCATTTATAATTTCTTTGAAGCACAAAGGGCTCTTGTTTCGATAATCATTTTATAATGTATTTGAGATCAAAGTCTAAGAACAAAACCATTACATTATTTTGTTTGAGCTGCAAAATATCATCATTATTGTAAATGACTTCTTGAGGCCGAAGTTGGAATTCTAACATCATTAGAATAAGTCAGTTTATTGAAACATGGTGATGGAGATGAGGTTAAATTATCAAACTATTAAAATAATTGGATTAATTACTTTATTCTACCGGATATTGGAATTTTTAAAATAATTGCATAATTTTATAATTTTATTTTATTCATTTAATTTAAATTCTACACATTAATAATAATAATAATAATAATAATAATAATAATAATAATAATAATAATAATAATAATCATAATAATAATAATAATAATAATAATAATAATAATAATAATAATAATAATAATAATAATAATAATTATAATAAAAATAAAAATAAGATTATAAATAATTTTAATGGAGTTTTAAATTTTGTCAATTCTGAAAGAATTATATATTTAAAGAGGTAAATGAAAATCCAGACCTGATTATTACTCTCCTGGCGTTAAGAAGATTCATTTGATGGACAAAATACATGATATTATAAAACTTCTTTTTTTATATATAATTCAAATATGTTTTCTTTTTTTTGTTTTAATAAATATTTCGGGTTATTGATGGAATATTCAGGCAAAAAAATCAAAAATGAATTGTCTCGAGACCAGTTTCACAAAAAGTGAAAACCTCAGTGGAACATTTTTAGATAACATTTTTATTTTAAATTCTTCGTTAAAAAAATGATTATAGAGATAAATATACAAATATATCGCTTTCCAAATTGCATTAAATCCTAAATGTTTTTTTTTGATTTTTTTGTAAACATAATAGAAATGAGTTTAGAAAATATTTTAATTTGTATTTCTTAATTCGATAAAAAATGATTTAGATTTTAATAAAATTTAGTAAAAGTAAACATTAACTAAAAATGAAATTGAAGAAAAAATTAAACAGTTTGCACTTTTGCTAACTAAATAAAAATTCCCATTTCATGTGAATCACATATCGACGTGCACATTAAAATGACATATTTTCCCAACACCCAATTAATCAATATAATTAATATTAAATTAATTCATGATTTTTTTCAATTTTTTTTCATGTGATTTAACGATAGGTCTCTGCTATATTTTGGTGGAATATTTGTTATTTATTAGCATATTTACTGCTGAACTGATATGGTGAAAGTCTTTGATGGCCACTTAACTGGCCATGACAGTCAAATTGGTAAACCAGCTGGGACTCATAAAACTGAATTTATAAATACTCTATAGAATTTATGTATACGAAACTTTTCTCTACCAATGTTTGCTATAAGTAATAAAGTGTTCTATTTAAAACAATAAAATTTATATTTTCAAAATAATTTTAAATAATTCATTGAACAGTAATTTTTTCAATCCTAAAATTGTTATATATATTAAAAAAGCAAATTATTTTACAAATTTGTTTCATGTATTTATATTGTAAAATTTTAAAATATTAGCTATAGTTTAAAATGTCTTTTAAAATTGTTTATATTATTATTTTGCTAGAAAATTTTTATTTCAAAAATCGTGATTGTTAGATTTTTAAATTAAATTTCGAATTATTTGAATGAAATCGGTTTATTAAAAACTCTTGACTTATGACTGGAAAATGCAATAGTTACTGTAATAGTATTCATAATTATTTTTATTGTGTGTTGTGGTGAATTTTCCCCCACTCGGTGTTCTGCACACTGTGCCTTATTTATTTATTTATTTTTTGATTGTTTTTATTTTCATGAATTGAAATATAAAAAATCGATACCCCTAAATTACTATAGGGAAGAAAAAAATTAAAAATACAAAAATTGATAATATAGATAGAAAGAAATTAAAGAAGTCAAAAAAATCAAACAAGAAACAACGCAAACATTTTGATCAAAAATTAAGGATTTAAAGATTTTGAACAAGAATTAAAGGATTCAAAGATTACGAATCGAAATTGAAGGATTACTAAAACCAAGCTATCCTCAAATACCGCGTTCCTTCAAAACAAGAACCAAGACAACAAAAGATAAAACAATCTTTTACTTCAAATAATGAAGGACTATCTAAAGTCGATTTATACTGCAGAAATAACGAACATCCTTCAAAAAAGAATAAAAAATAAGATAAGACAATAATTATTATTTTTAGTTTTTATTGTATGATAATACAAGTTCTTAACTTTATTCACAAATATTTTATTTTTTGTTTCTTACTGTAGTTAATAGTTAACATAATTCAACATAACATTCACCCCAGACCGTCCCAAATACAGTTCTTTTTACAGGTGGATCAGCTGGGACCTTATATACTTTCTACATATATAGAATATTGAGACTTTAACAGTTACATTGCAATATCTTTAATTGTTTATTATTTTCAAAAAAAATAGTTAATATTTACTGATATTTACTTTTGTTATATTTGGTATTATCTTTTCATTGTTTATTCTTTATCGGCAAAAAATACATTTTATCCACCAATCCAAATCGATTTTTTTTGTTTAATTGAAATGCTTAAGAATGTCTAAATTTTGGAAAAATTTCAATACGATGAGAAAACAAATATGGTCTCAAGAAAAAATCAGAAAAGTTTACCATTTAGCAAATTATCGAAGGAAAGCAATTTTTATTTAGAAAAAAACCGGTTGTTGATTTAATTCTACTCTATTATTTATTTCAAAATCTTTTTGTGTTGGAGAAAAACCAGTTTAATATTTTTAATCGGCAGCTCAATTTTACATAGAATGACTTCATTTTATTCGATAAAAAATTTCAAAGTTGAAAAGCGCAAACCGGTGTTATCGAAGCTAATAGCCGCTAATTAATATTTATATTGTTTTAATTTAATATTAAAAATTATTTTATTTTATTTATCGGTAATAACCTTGCAGACTGTTCGTTTGATAACAATTTCACAATTCAAAAAAGAATCTTGCAGCCTTATGTGTTATTTTTAAAGTAGACATTTAGAGTTTTTTTATCTAATGTTTATTACTTAACTTTTTGCGAAAGTATTAAATGCATTTTCGGGAAGTTGGATGTTTTTATAATTTTTAGTATGATATCATAGTTTAAATTCTTCCCAACATGTCATTTATTCCAGATTGTGGCTTAAGGCTATTAGGCATCGGAGAAAAAAAATTGTTTACTTTTTCTTCAATAATAGAAGTAAGGAACTCCAAAGATTAATTTTATTATATTCAGATGTTTATCTCCCAAAATTGTTTCCAAAAAATAATATTCACAGTAGTTTGTTTGAATCGAACAAAAGTTACTCTTTATATTATTTAATATTTTTATTAAAATTATAGTTTGTTTAATTACTGAAATAATAAAACGTTTGACTTTTTGAATAAAAAATGTTCTAGTAAAGCTAAATTATTACAAAAGTTTATTTAAATTCCATAATTTGTTAGTTAGTTACTTTGTAATATAATTTTTACATACTTTCACATATCCTGTTGACTTGATATTTCGCATACATATATAGTTCCGATGACGATATGATAACGAAATATTATTTCATAGTAAAAATATAAAATAAAATAAACAATAATATTTGTTTAATTTAGGATAATGTATTTCCTTTTTTGAATATTCTAATCAAATTTTTAATTAAATTGCATTTATTCAAATCTTTGGTTTTACTGAACAAGTATGAATAAATTTATGTTTTTAATTCCATGTTCGAAAGGTTAGAAGAATTTTATTATCTAAATTTTTATTGTTTATCTTTAACCTTAAATAATTGCATCAGTTCTTCTTCCCTTGTTGTTTGGTGGTTTTCAAAGTTTTTCATCAAATGACAAAATTCCAGAAATTCAACTTTATTGTCTTTGCCTGAATAAGGAAATCTTATTATCAATTATCAAATTAACGCTCTAATAAGCTTACAAACAGTATCTGCTCCTTTAATCATTTCCTTCACTTCATTTTCTGTTGGATTCTCTCCTAACATTTTCAAAGCATTCCGTAATTCATGAGCTTCAATATATCCGCTTCGGTCTTTGTCAAACGATTTGAAAGTTCTTCGGAGTTCTAAATAAAAAATTTAATTATTTTATTTTGTTTGAATAGACGATATCAAATACAGTAGTCTGTATTTATGTACATTGACTTGTTTAAATACAACATTAATTCATTTTAACAAAACTAAATGTAAATTATATTCAGATTTGCTGATTTTACTTTCATTTCTTATTTTGCTACAAGTTGTAACAACCAGAGCTTTTATATACATTTTGATATCCCAAAATGAAGCCAACTACTTAAATTTTTGTATATCATTACTGAGATTTGATTTTAAAAGGGATTTATTAATTTACTAATTTGAGATAATTGTTTACATAAACCCGTACTTTTTATTATCATTTCAACCAGGGGTCGGTAACCTATTGAAGCGCGGGCCAGATTTAGCTCGTGGTAGAGTTTTTAATGCACTCTATACACTATTAAAAAGTGGTCTGGATATTAGCGACTCTTATACTGCTAAAGTCGATTTCACATATATTCTCTAATATTATTAGATAAAAATATATAATTGTATTAGTATAGAAATGGCATTATTTTACTTTATTAAACACCAATTTTCATACAACGCCAAATAATATCACTTGTGTTGACATGTTACATTAAAAAGCAGTAGATCACACATGTGTTGCTGTGGACTTTCAATGAGAGAGTAAATTTAACCCTGTAACTTTCTTCGAACCCTCGTCTTGAAATTGAGCGAGTCTTTTTAAAATGAGTTTTGTTCTGTTGTGATACCAGTTGAAAGGTGTACTTTTTTAGTGTTGGTTTTTACCATTGATATATAAAACAAATTAGTTAGCCATTACTTATTTGTAAAAAAAGTACCCTGAATTAATATTTTTAATAAATAATGAATTTTTATAACTGGCAACATTTGCCACTATATTTAATGAGACATAATGTCCCAAAATCATTTAAAGATTAAAAGTATATTATAAATCTATTTTAAAACCTTTTTGTACCTAATAGTAAATATAATGTTTATTCTCTATTAATGTGACCTTGAATTTAATAGTATTGTTTTCATCAAGTAATGTTAATTTTTAATTTTGAATATTTTATTTTAATTTAATTGTGTTAATATTTTTATTAATTAATCATTTGGTTTTTAAATATCAATAACAATAATTGACATAATCAAGATTTCATAAATATTTACATTGAGAACTTAATAATAAATAAAATGAAATGGACGTGTCATAACTGTTTTTAGTCTAATAATACTGATAATATTTCTTTAATTAATTTAAAAATTAAAATAAATTTAGTATTTATAACTCATTTAATATATAAATTACTAAAGGAATTTTAATTTATATAATATCTAACAAAACTTTTCAGAGAGTTTTATTAATTTATTTATTTAACTTATTTTATTTTAATTTGTTCTTAAAAAACTTAATAAAATGAAAGCTTAAAACCCAAAACAAAGCATGTCGTGACCAAATTTTTGACTTTATATAAATGAAATAATAAAATATTTTCAAAGTGAAAGTTTCCGTAAAGCTTATTTTTTATGCATTTGTAGATATTCTATTCTAGTAAATCAGAGGGTCTACCAAAAACAGAAAAGCTTGTAGAGGGGTCTATGGAAAAAAATGTTTGAGAAACTCTGGAAAAAATATTTTTTCCGGCGTTTGCAAGTATCATTAAGCATGTAGAATGCTATATTACTAATGGTTAGCTCTTTCTGACAATAAATGACATATTCGCAAATGTTTTGATTCTTTAGTTTTATAAATTTTTTTTAAAAAAAATATCTTGGTGGTTAATGGCTTAATCTAAATTACCCGTTAAAATGTAATTATATTTTATTATATATAATAATTTGTCCCGTTATTTTTAATGAAGATAAATATTTTAATGAAGTAAGTCAAAGATTCTCAGCATTTCTTTCCTCGTAGAACCCTATTAATCATCTACAAATCCCACTGTATACCAAGTGCCCCATAAATATGCGACTTCTCGTACAGATTTGTATTGTATGTGTAAGGAGAATATTAAAATATATATTTATTTAATTATTAATTATTTATTTAATTATATTTAATTTGTATATTTATAATTATCAATGTTGGATTGCAATGAGTAAGAATTACACTGTAATGAATGCATAAATTATAATGAAATGGTTCAACAATTTATAATGTTGTTTGAATAATATATACTTTTTGGCATTACATTCAAATGGAACATTCTAATGCTAAAATTATGCCATTATAATTTTTATAAAAATTTAGGGTCATAAACGCATGCCCGTTTTGTATGGTAGCAAATAAAAATTTGAAAACGGATTTGTTTAAATTTATAAAAATATTAATATTCTGCATAGATAATCCAACGGTAAGTAGTTAAGAATTGCTGAAGAAAGACATTAAAGGTGTTGAAAAGACACTTTGGAATTCACAGAAAATTAAAATATTTGATACATTTTTCGAAAAAGTAAAATATTTAATATTGACTCTACTAGTGAATAATTTCTATAAGGATCTAAAGTCGAAATCACTACAATATAAAAAATGATGATAAATAAATCTAGTTGAAAGTTTAATAAAAAACAAATATTTCAACAAAAGTAGAAATGTCCATTTAAATTTTTCATAGTGTATAAAGAAGGGCAGATTATTTTTCATAATTTATTTCCATATTTATAACGACAGGATAAATTATTATACAATTTTCATAGCCATTAAATATTTATTTGTATTTCACTATTCTGTTGTTTCAAATCCTTAAATATTTTAAGTTGTGTTAAACTTGGAAATATTTTTTGATTTTAACATTGTGATTTAAATAGCGAATGTGACGAATATGTTCGCCATTAAACAAAAAATAACATTTTTTCATGACGAATTTATTCGTCAAAAACAGTTTTTAAAAATAATTTAATTTAGTTTTCTGGACAAGAAGTTTCACTGAAAAGTTAAATATCTCTATATTTTAATTATACATTTAATTTCATCTAACTACCTTTATGGGTGTCACATATAAATATTCGTTATATAAATAATTGTTTAAATGTTCATTATATGCTTATGTTAGCTCTTTTTTAAATATTGAACTTGCTGTGATCCTATTTTATGAATCATAAACACCAATAAAATTATAATAAAGTGCACAGTAAATAAATTTTGTAAAAATTAAATTAAATTAAATTATTTATTAGATTTTGAAAAAAAATTATACTTTGTTAAAATGAAGAACTGATTTATAAATATTTGACATATATTCCAGTTTTAGTTTTTACTAATGCTAGAAAAGGTTGGCGGAGTACGAAAAACTCTAAAATCAAGCTGAATTCATAATGTATTATATTTGTATTTTTCTGTAGACAATGATTGAGATTCGTTTGAATTGTTTATTGATAACTCATAAACATTCTAAAATGAGTTTAAAATTATTTTTAAAAATATCGTGCAATTTTTATAAACATTTATTAATATAACTATCTTTAAATCTTCATCTTTTGAGAGAAAAATGTCATTTAGCACTTTCACTTTTAAATCAATTACCCCTTGTTTTTTGTATTAAATGAGAACTAAAGATTAACTAATTATTTCTTACATTGAGATTAGGTAACAATGTTCTTATTAGGTTTTTCAATCTTTGTCTGTTTGGAGTTTGAATATTTAAAAAAAATTACATTTCTTTAGATACTTTTTTCTATTTTCAAATATTATTTGTGTTTACTCAAATAAAAAAAATTCTAAAATGTAGGAAAATTGATAACGCTTATTACAAAGCATAATGTAGCTCAAGGTGAGCAACCTATGGCACGCGTGCCAGATTTGGCACGCAATGGATTTTTCAATGGCACTCAATGCACCACTATAAAGTAGTCTAGGTAATAGCGACTCTCATACTGCTAAAGGCGGTTTCACATATATTCTCTAATTTTATTAGATAAAAATATATATTTGTATTGGTATTGAAATGATATTATTTTGCTTTATTAAACACCAATTTTCCACATAACGTCAAATAATATCATAGGCATGTGTTACTGTGGAGCTTTCAACGAGAGGGTAAACTTTATGTTGTTTGTTTTTCATTTAAATATATTATAAAGATAATTTTTCGATCAAATTATTTTCATAAAGAACTGCATTATTTAATGTGACAGACATATATTATTACTTATTTGTAAAAAAATAAGATGACACTCTGAATTAATTGACAGCGTGGCTTGGCAAACCACAGTTAGAAAGTTGCCGACCCCTGGTGTAGCTTCTAATTGAGCCTTGATTTAAAAAAATGTCCAAAACTTAATTTGGAGTTATCTTTTAAACAATTAAATGTCTTAAAATTCATGATTATATATAAAAAATACAGACATAATTTATTTTAAAGTGTTTTAAATTTTTACGATTTATTTGGTTTGTATGTTTTGGAAAATTAAATAAATGTTATTTATTTTAAAATTATTAGGTTTTAAAAATTTAAATTTCAGCATTATTTGAAATTTTCGTTTAAGCCTTTCCAAATCAATTTTAAATTTTATTCAGAAATATATCTAAAATTTACGTTGCAAAAATATTGATATTATTTTTTAATTCTAAAGAATTTTCAAATTCAAAAAGATTCTTCTTTAAATTTTATAATTTATTTAGATTATAATCATTTTATATTATATAATTCATCGTAAATCAAATGAAATTATATCTGCGGAATTTGGCAAATATAATATTATTGTCATTATTTTATTGAAAAAATTCGAATCCAAAATGCTGAAAAAAATTATGAATGATTAGGCCGAAGGAAAATTAATTCACAGAGAAGATTTAACAAAAAGAATTTCTCACTTAAAACGTATCAGTATCACATTTAATATGCCAAAGACGTAGTCGGAAAAATATCTCATTTTTGTAATAATTTTGCAACCCAAACTTTATTAAAAATGCAATGGGAAAATTAATTTTTAAATATTTTGTTAAAACCAAACAAAGAAATATAAATTTTCAATCGGAAAAAATAGACAACTAAACACATGACAACAGAACACACGGCTATTAAACGCATGGCAGTAGAACTCATCGGCAATTACACAATTGACAAGTGAACTCCTAGTATAGATAAAATAAATTATTAAGCATTCATTTGGATCATTTAACCATCTTGAGGGTCTCTAACTTTTGTATTATAACTCATTTATTTATGTGACTAAATAATTAAAATGTTTTAAACAACTTAAGATGTTTTGCAGGAAACAAGGATAAAATATAGTCATTATTTTATTTTACTAGTTAATTAAAGAGTAAAATAAAGTGATTAATATTTGGTTCGAAAATGATTAATTTTATTGTAAATATAAAAATTTGCTCATTTATCAATTGGTTTGGGAGTGAAATGTACATTTATTCATACTCTTTTTGCGAATTTTGTTCAACTGCCTTGCGTTCATAACCATATGTTGTCTGGCTCTATAAGTCAAAATGTCTATGTAAGTCACATTTCTGTTGCCACATACAAATTTTAAGAATCGCCTTCCCAATCAAAACTTTAACCCATCCATATGCTTTATAAGGTCTTTCTTTTTGTCTTTCAGTAAAACTAATATATATTGTTAATTATTTGTTTGAAATGCAAACTTTTCACAACTTATAAGATATTTTTTTGTTTTAAATGGAAATAGATCTATAGAATTTTTAAATACAAACCAAAATTCTACTGCTAGTCCTACAAATTTACATATTAGACTCATCAATTCTATAAATTTTAAAAGTATGAATTGTTTTAATATTATCATTTACTTTATAAATAAAAAAATCAACACTTTTAGATTGTTATTTCTTAACGAATTATCATTTTAAAAATTTATTAATAATCTGATTTTATACAAAGTAAAAAATAATTTAAATATTCGAAAGTAAATATGCTTTTATTCAATTCAATTCTATTAAATTTTTCATTATATATTAAAATAATAAACAAATTAATACATAAAAATTGAAATTAATAAATTAAAAATTAATATTTAAAAAATAAAATTATGCATACTAAAAATCATAACAAAATTAATTGAATTTGAAAAAATTTTTTATATAATTTTCATAAGAAAAAAAATGATAAATTGTTTTTTGTTGACACAAAAAATTATTAATTTCAAGGATCAAATTTCTAAAGTAAACAATTTCAATAAACAATATTTTATTATAAAAATATTCATGACGAAATGATTGTAATAATTTTAATTATCATAATAATTTTTACCTTCATATTGCTCGTCTGATAAGTGTAATTCTTTTCGTTTATCTTTGCTCAGTTTAGTTGATTTTCTAAACATTTTTGTTTCTGAATCGAATTTCAATTTCGCTCCTTGGAGAAAGAAAAAAATAATGTCAATATTGGATTTCGTTTTCAATTATGAAATTCGAAGAGTAAATCTGAATTTATAGTTCATAAAGAAATAATTAGACTGCATATATTGAAAAAAACATCCCAATTTTCATTGGATAAAAGCGACACACTGATTTCTGATAAACTATCGATCGTGTGCCTACATGTAATCTGTTGAATTTTCGTGTGTGTGCGCTCGTGCTTGTGTGTGTGTGTGTCTATTTCTTTTTTGGAGTTACCATTTATTTTCGTTTTAGAAAAAAAAGTGCTGCACGACATTTAGTTGTCGAAAATGATTTCATGTGTCACATTCAGATTGGGATATTAAATGATAAAAAATTTAAAATGTATTTCACAAGGTAAAGTTGAAACAAAATGCTTTTTAATTCTTCAGCTAAAACCACTGTTGAAAATAGTTTTATTTCGAATATTGTAAACATTAAAATTACAGAAAATATTTTCAATATAAACTTATATTTTCCTGATTTTCTTATTGTTGAAATCAGTTTTTAATCGGACAAATTTAATGTTTAATTAATTTTAATATTATTCGACAAAAAACCAAGTTGATAAAAATTGTATTTGCCTACGAAACACAGGAAAATAAATTTTGGAATTATAGTTCTAATGAAAATAAATTAATAAAAGAATAATTAATGGAAGTTTCAAAGACCATATACTTATTGCCGCTAATTTCTAGGGAGTCTCAGAAGATGAAAATGAAAAGCTTAACGTATGAAAATACTTGCGTAACATTATTAGGATACATGTTAATATATTTGACATTAAATAAGCAAGGCGATGATTTTATTAAAAGAAAGCGCCATTCAAATACTCGTTTTACGACATATTTCGGCAGGTACACTGTCCTCATCAAGTAAAAAATCTATCAAAATAATATGAGTTTAATTTATATATCTGAAAAAACTATTATTTTTTAAATATTTTAAGGTAATTTTTGTTTTAAATCTATATTAACTTTAAACTTCATATAAAAAAATAAATTCACTACAATGAAAAATCTCAAATCAATTTTAAAACTTTTAAATTGAAATCATTTTCTCTAAAATAAAATAATATTTATTATTAAAATTTTAAACGCAAAAACAACGTTAATCTATTATTATTATTATTATTATTATTATTATTATTATTATTATTATTATTATTATTATTATTATTATTATTATTATTATTATCGGTTGAAATATTTCATATTTTATGAATAAACATTGCGGAAATTGGCCAACATTGTTATTAATTTAAACTTTATTTATATAAATGATTCCGCCATCAACAAAAGTAAAGATTTTAAAGTTATTAAAGCAAACCTCTGCCAAGGTCAAATGTCGAAAATCCAAAATTTAATAATTAAGTTTTGATATATGTATTAACATTTTTTCTGAAATGAGAATTAGATTTTATAATATTGAAAAACATTTATTAAAATTGAATGAATAACTTTTATTTTTTAAAAAAATTTAAAAGTTTTTATTGTAATTTATTAAATCTATAATGTTGGTAAATCTAATTTGAAAAATAATTTTGAAATTTGTTTAAATAAATATATTTGTTTAATACAGTTGAGTGAAAGAAAGCGAAAGTATAATTAAATTTTGGTTATGAGTGATCAGGGCTGTTTATTGATCGAAATATTTCATTTTGCTGAATAAACATTGCGGAAATTGGCTAATACAGTTATTTATTTAAACTTTATTTATTATTATTATAAATGTTCAAGGAAACGCAATTATAATCTTTTCAATCATGTTTTGGGTTGGTAACAAGAACCTTTCGATTATTTATTTATTAGAAAAGTCCTCTTAGTCTGTGACAAATAATTTTTTAAAAATTAGATGCCAGAACGATCTTATATATAATTTTTAGTGAATTAATTAATTCATCAAATGAATGTTAATTTGATTTCACTCAACAAGCAAAAATTGGTGAAATATTTCTATTCTGTAAAATGTAACATTTGATTGATAGATTTACGGGATAAATTTATTACTGTCATTTTCTGCGGATTTTGTAATGACCAATATATAAAGAAATTTTTGTGAAAATTATTTTCTTTTTTATGTTTCGTTTTAACCTTGGTAACACGGTAAGCAATGGATGCGCCACATCGGGTATCATTTAAATCTAATAAAAATTAATTAATATTATATTTGCATTAATCCTAAGGTAATTAATTTATTTGGTGTCATGGAGGTGATGTCAACGATATCGTATATGTACTTTTAATCTTTAAAATTAAATAATAAGTTTTTATTTAGTTTTACCATAAATTTTTATAGATCACTGAAGAGGGAGCCTGGTTTTCCGGAGTTATTTTGGTTTTATTTTTTTAATAATTCTAGGTTATTCAAACCCTCGAAGCTTACTGGCAGCCTGGCATTCCAATGTTGGTGTCAATTGACAAAATTGTTGACAGTTGCAATTTCAAAACTTAAAATATGGAATTCGAACATTAAGTGTTACACTTTTACATGTCTTATGAATTATTATCTAATAATTAATTTTGATTATGTCAGGTTTTGTCATGCATTTATGTCATTATTACATACAAGATTTTTTCACTTTTATTAAATCATTCATATATTTGTCTTGGCTTTCGGATTCAATTTTGCGCTTTCAACTTATTACCATTCAACCTGAGTTTGGGGTCAAAAATGACCCCAAAGCAAATGATAGATTTTAAAATTTCTTGGTACACCTAATAATGGAATAAAAATTTCATTGTAAATTTGTTATTTATGCTATTTTTAAGTATGGATTGGCAGTAAAATCAGTGTCTCTCAACCTATGTATTGCGAGATTTTAGGAAAATATTTAAAATTGCCAGGGTTCATGAACTTTGCAATTATTATGAAATTTTTAAATAAAGTAAAATAAAATATTTTTATAAGTCAACAACAAAAACTGTAATAATCCATACACGGCAATGTTAATGAAATTTGTTTAATTTATCATTATAAAACTCAAGTTTTCGCATATCAGAAGTGGCTTACTGAAACACAAGCTTAACACGTTCACGCCGCTCGTCAAGTTTATCTTGCTATTTTGTTAAGTGTCTGTTGTTCGATCACATAATAATTAACAAAATTTAGCATTTATTGATAAATTAAATTATTCAATAAATATAACTTCTAATAACAAAAGAAAACACAATTCTGAAAATCAAAAGTTTCAAGATCACTGGGAGTTCGATTATTTATTTATTATGAATAAAGGAAAACCTCAGTGTTTGGAAAGTTTACAAACCGTAGCCATGGGTAAAGAATACAGCATAAAGCGTGAATAATGCATGGAAAAAAATATTCTTCATGCAAACTGTAACTCTACGTATAGACGAAATTGGTGAATATATAACCAATAAATTGAAAAATAAAGTAAACGATTGCAGCTATTTTTCTGTAGCTTTGGATGAAAGCACATATATTTCTGATACAAGTCAAATGCTTGTTTTTATAAAAATTGTAAATGAAGGTTATAACTAGTAGTAGGATGTGAGCCCGTCAGATACAACCCCCTTGGCTTACGTAATTATTACATAACATTTGACCTCTGCATGCACTGTTGCTACCTGTAGATTGACCTCTGTCCACTAGTTGCTACCTAGTAATTGACCTTTGGTCAGTGACCTCATGATTACATAACTTGACCACTGGTCAGTACACACTTATTATGTCACTGGTCACACTTATTATGTCACTGGTTACACTTATTATGCCACTGGTCACTACTCGGAGACTGTTACCTAACTGTTATTATGTCACTTAGTTGTGGACCAACACACCTACCACACACCTACCTTATTATGTCATGCAGTTGTGGACCAACACGCCTCCCTTTTAGAACCTTCCACACACTTACCTTCTAGAACCTTCCACACACCTACATCCTAGATACTTCCACACACCTACCTTCTAGAACCTTTGGTTCTTAAACATTTCACACACACACCAATCCATACCCACCTATCCATACCCATCCATACCCATCCGTACCCATCCGTACCCATCCATACCCATCCATACCCATCCATACCCATCCATACCCATCCATACCCATCCATACCCATCCATACCCATCCATACCAATCCGTACCCATCCGTATCCATCCGTACCAATCCATACCAATCCGTACCAATCCATACCAATCCGCACAAATCAGCGCCCAACACGCCTACAACTACGTCTACGACTAAGTCTACGTAGACTTAGCAAAATCACTCACTAGTACTATTCAAAATTTTATTAAATATAACAAATTTGTTTTACAGTGAAAAGAATATGCTCAACATGAAGCATGCAATTCATACTGCAATCGTAGTAGAGAAGGATGAATTCAAATGTAAGTTATCAAGTATTTGATCAATCAGTCTCTTCTGCAATCGGCGTCTTCTGAATTTTCTTTTGCTTGATCTGATATGATGATTCATCGGCGTCGTCATCCGGCATTGCAAATATAAATTATGCAGTAATAAATACTACGAACTAAGCTCTGATTTGATTTTCTAAGTTTTCTAAATTCTATTACGACTTTTACAAAGGCAAAAGTCAGGTTAATAATATTGAATTTAAAGATAAATTACGAATGTAGTCTGAATCATTTCAAATAAAAAAAATAATTCTGAATTCAATGAAAAAGTTTAAGTTAGTTAAAATATCCATAATTTTAAATTAATTGCAGAAGTCTGGTAGAATGCCGTGCATATGGTAATACCATATTTTAGCTGAGTGCAGGATATTGCTCATTGCACATTCTTTGAGCAGACCTTCTGTTTGAAGTGGTTCAATGCCAAGTTTACAAATAAGATCATAAGTTGATGGAGGAATCGACCCTAATGCCCCAATAATACAAGTGTAAAGCTCTACCTGATAATCAGGTTTGGCTACCTGTAATTCACTCTGAAGCAAGCTATATTTCTCAATATTTGCCTTATCAGTCAACTCAAAATTTGAAACAGAATCCACTGGACACTTAATATCAATCATGAATATTCTTTTTCTTTCAGTATCAGTTATTATAAGATCGACGCGTTGTTTAGAATTCAGGACAAGAGAACAAGAATGGTCAACCACGACAATAAAATTAGGATTTTTTAGATTATTCGTTATTATTTTTAGGCAGTCATTGTGTCTCTCTAATGTCAGTATTTGGTGAATCTTACATGACTGTAAGGCATGAGACATAGTTTCATCCTCTTTCTCACAACGTCTACAAAGTCTAGAATCCCCTTTTCTATTAGGCTTTGCATTGATGTTAAGTGTATTAGTTCGCGCTCGATGTATAAAGTTCCATGCAAATTCGCCAAGTTTACTTTTAAAAATTGCTTTATTTATTTGAGGAGATAATTTTATAGCCGCTGCAATCATGTCGCTTTTATTGCTCAGTTGCCACTTTTGCATATATGAGTCGTACAATGCAGAGTGAAATATCTTAGAAATTGCTTTTCGAAACTTAGTCGTAAGTATGAAAGTTCCATGACTCTTTGTTATCAGATATAAAAAAACTTGCTCTTTAACAATTTGAAAAGATACGGAAATTGAGTGTTCTCTTTTAAAGTAAATTATTGAAGTACGTGCACGTTGAAATCTCGTTTTCTTTCCACTATGATTCAATTTAGTTTCAGCACCATTAATTCAATCAAAACTTTGTTGTAATGTAGGCTCTTTGATTCCAAGACGAGGACCCGTTACAAACTTTAGTGAGTCAATATTAACTTTTCTCGAGTAATCGCAATTGGAAGTTAAGAGTCGGAAAAAGTGCACAATTGTTTAAGTATGATATTCATCAAGCAAATCGACACACGAAGCTCCACCATTTTCAATTGAGTTGTATAAATAAACTGTCTCAGAATTGTGCGGCAAGTTCAAAATTCTTCTCAGATGGCCACGCAATTTACTTGAGTTATTGCCACAGGAATTAGTATTTCCTTGAGAAGCTGATAAAGCCATAGTTTTAATTTCACGTGTTCGGAATGCAAATGTTAGTCGAGAATGAATAAAAATCTTGTAGGCCTTGAGTTTTTGCCAACCAAATAAACCGGAATCTGCAAATTTTTTTGTGTCACTAACAACTTTATCAAGAATTGCATAGGGTTTTATCCTCGCCTACTGGAACACCAAGATATTGATAAAATTCTTTTGACAACAACTTTTTGATCTCCTTTTCATTTATCAAGATCTCACCATTGATGTTAACTCTGGGAAGCTGCATGTAGCCACACTTCTCCGGTTTTTATTCAAATCCTATTTCTGTAGCAGCTTCAACAGCAACATCAACAATTTTTTGAAGGTTCTCGACATTGTTTGCAACAAGTGCAATGTCATCTGCATAAGCTAGAACTTGAACTGGCGAATCACCAATCATAAATGGTTCAATACATGATCTACTTATTGCTTCAAGAACAGGATTAATGGCAATCGAGAAAAGAATCATTGAAAGAGGACATCCTTGTTTAACTCCTTTTTTGATTGAAAGATTAGGTGTTACAATTGGGCCACAGCTGTAGAAAGCTTGAGCGTCGGTGTAAAGTAATTTGACAATAGTAATAAACTCTCCGCTAATGCCAATAGTTTTCAGAACACTCCACAAGTAGTCATGAGGAACACTTCCAAATGCGTCCTTAATATCTAACCAAGCAATAGCTAATGGGGAATTCTTGCTATATTTCGAATGCTCAAGTGCAGAAGAAAGTAAAGTATTGAATTGTGCTCGACACAACCTTCATGGACAGAGCCACCCTTTTGCCCAATATGCAAAATATCGTTACAAATCACCCATGATGTTAGGCGTGTAGTTAAAATAGACGCAAAGACTTTATAAATAACAGACAGCAGAGCTATTGGTCACCAAGATGAAACTTTATCATAATTATCTGTCTTATCAGGTTTCGGAATTAATATAGTCTTGAAAGTTTTCCAGCTAGTCGGAATGATTTTACTACTGATGATTTTATTAAACAGGAAACTTAACAAAATACCTTCAGGGTCAAGAAGAGCAAGATCTTTGTATTGAATACCATCAATACCCGGTGAAGTGTTATCAGCTCTCTTTAATTCGTAAATAACTTCAAACGGTAAAATATCTACAAGATTGAGAACATTTGTCGTGCTTCGACAATCTTTAAGAATTTTATTCCATGAATTCGATACTGGGTCCTCGTGGCTAAATTGGTTCAGAATATCCTGAATTTCAGGCCTGACAGTGACTGGTAAGTCATTAATAATTTTATAAAAAGTTAATTTCATATTAATTAAAAATTCTGATCTACTTTTATATTTACTTATTATATTTGAGTTTTGTTTACTTCCTAGGTATGGTTCGTGGGATTTAATTTCAGTGAAATTATTTAAGTGAGGAATTTGTCGAATAATGCTTTCAACTATTTGGTTAACATCAGCATTTTCAAGACTAATAATTAATTCAAATACTTTATTTTTACGCTGTTGTAAGTCAAATTTAATTGTTTCTTTTGCTTTTGTTAAAATTTTCTCTTTATCTTTGTTATTGATCTCAGAAACAATTGGAAGAACAGAGTTGATAATTCTTGCTATTTCTCTCAAATTAATGTTTTCAAGGGACATATCATGCGCATAGTTGTTGATGAAAGTACATATTAGAATTTTACTGAGCAAACCTGAACCACAAACATCATGTGGACATTTGCCTGCTCTAATGGTACAACCACGTGAGTTTCTTATTTCATTTATTTTAGTAACTAATACTTTACAAATAAATGTATAGTTTAGGCTGACATCAAGTGTTGTTGGATCCAGAAAGTAATGCTCGTCAGTGTTATAATCAATTACCATTAGTGTTTCCCGAGACTTTGGTGAAGCTAAAATGGCAAATACAACTTTCGCGTTTTGGAGGCACTTATAATTCAAATGTTCATTCAAATAATGAGTACAATCATCAAGAATAGCAGTACACATTGTGAAACCCAAAAGAACGAAGTCTGTTGATAAACTTAAATTATTAAAATATTTTATTAAAATGCTGTCGGTAATCTTTCCATTTATTAGATTTAAATTTAATGAAATTTCAACACACTCTTTAGCGTTGATATCATCAAGTAGCTTATATATTTTATCATGTTGAAAATCCCGATCTAAAATCAATTTTTCCAAAAACACAATGAAAGCAGTGGCATGAAAAGTTGGATCATCTGAAATGAAGCAGCGGTGGAGAATACCATGATTTATTTGAAATTTTATTTTCATACTCAAGAAAAAACTATTTAAATAATCCGTAAAGTTTTCTCCTATTTCGATTAGTCTATCAGAAATATCAGTCTTTCGAAAATCGAAAATATTACAAGTCACACGACGGGTCGAATAGAGAAGTAAACACCAATACTTTTCATTGGGAATTATGCTAATGACATGTTGAACGTCTTTGAACTGCCGAAAGTTGACGTTCTCAATGATATAATTATCATTTTGGGCTATTAAATTGATAGTTAGATCCAGAGAAAGAACAAGTATATTAGTATTGCTTTTTAAACCATTTACTTAAGAGGAATGACACACATGACTTTTGAAATTTTGGTTTAATATTAATACTGTTATTGATGTTTCGTTTTTTTTTTCAAGAGTAAGCGCAATTTGTTTTTTTAAAATTGATTCCCATCAAATTATTTTTAGGAAGGCCCCCACCGATAACTTGGGATACTTTGTTTGAGCCAAAAATTTGAAAATCATGCACCTCTCGTCTTATCCCATCAATAAAATTGTTAGGAAAAGTGTCCGAATCTTGACTTATAAGAATTGCATAAGCACAAATAAAAGGACCGCAATCAAAACTGTTCTCTTGATATATAAGATTTTGGAAAGGGTGACAAGATAAGCCACTTGAAGTTTGAAAATCTTATTTAAAGCAATGTTAATCTTAAGAGTAGCTTGTTTATTTTTAAACAGATTTCTATTTGCAAATATTGGGTCAATAAAATATGACTCAAGCAACGATTTGCTGTACACAAATAAAATCCAATGGGCATTGTTTATATTTAGCTGACAAAGAATAACCTCAGCTTTAAATACTGCATCTGGAATTGAGATAATATTTTCTTTAATGTCTGAAGATAGAATACTAATAATAAAGCACGGTAAATGTGCAAATGTAGGATTACTGATATGCCGTTCAAGGTATTGGTCAATGTCATCGTCGGTAAACCACACTTTTGGATCACGAAGTTTAGTATTTTTTAATTTAGTGCATTCTGCATCAGTCTTTTCAGAGATTGTGGCAGATTCTAAGACTGATGCTGGCACGTACCTTCACTTGGACATTGCCTTTGACACTTTTAGGAGCGAGTCTATCATACTCAATCGGTTAGTTTTTTCCGAAATTGTTTTATTAAATAAATTAAATAAATTATTTATTCTTTTAATTGTAAGTGGTGAAATTATATTTTTTAACTTATCAATTTCGCCATTAAGTAACCACTTTTTATATTTAATTAGTTTTTCTTGACAACTAAATTTAAAATAGGAAGTAGAAGGAATTTGATCAGTTAATTCAGACCCCCATATTTCAAGAGTATCAATTATCAACGAATTGCATTTTTCACTATCAATAATAGAATGTAATAGTAAAACATTACGGAAATAATTTAAAACATAAGTACCATATGTTATGTTACTAAAATATTTTATATTACCCATTAAGTTTAAATAATTTAGGTGGAAAATTATTTCAACAATTTTATTTGAAGAAGCAGGTAATGAAATAAGCCTCTCAAGTTCTATATCGTCTTTAGATATCTTAAATAAGTCGAATAATCCAAAATTAAACATAACATCAGAAGCATTGCTTAAATCGGGTTCTATTTTATTTGATTTTTGATTTGTAATGAATTTACCACCAGAAAATGAAATATCTTTTGGAAATTCTTTATTTACCTTTAAGTGATTAATTAAACTACTTATCTTATCAGAATCTTTGTGCATGCCTTCAGTAAAGAACATCTCTTTAATCTCTGGAAAATCAAAATAAAGTTTATCAAGCTGCGATCTTGTTAAATTAGATGACCCAATATTAAAAGATTCATTATCAGTATCTTCAGAAGTTAAAAGATCCTTCATAATAAACTCACCATCAGCATATTTTAAGTCAGATTTTACAAGAAAGTATGGTAATTGTTTTTGAAATTTTAAATTATCCAAAGTTTTATTAATGACAGCTCTTTTATGCAGTTCGTTTTTAATAGAAACTGTTTCGGCTAATTTATTTGGAAATACAAATAAACATTTCTTTATTGCTAATGGAGCTTTAATCAGCTTGGAACAATAATTATCAGTATTAATAAGGTTCGAAATAATGGTTTTATTTTTATTTTGAAAATTTGTTGATTTTGTAATTATCTTTTTAGTAGCATCTGTTTTTTTAATTTCACTTAACTTAATTGAAATACAGAGATTGCCATTTCTATAGAATAAACTATCACAATCTTTTATTTTAAAATTAAGTTTCGATTTATTAATCAAGGAAAGTTCATAATTAATAAGATCAAACTTGGTCTTAGAATTTTTCGTTTTCAATAAACTTATGAAGCATGGATAATTATTAATAATATTACGACGCTAATTTTTATTTAAAATACGTGAAAGGTAATTGCAGTTAAATCTTTTCATATTTAAAGCATCCTTAGTTTTAGTAACTTTAAAATTTTTAAGCTGTGTATTAATAGGATTTAAAGGACTATTTTCTGCATTTTCTGAAACAAGATTATAATTAGATGAGATATTTAAGTCATCATTATTATCGACATTAATTTTATTTAGTATATTTAAATTACAATTATTATCATTAAAATCAGAATTACTTAATTTATTCAAAACAGTATCAAACTTACTATTCATTCGCAAAATGTGCTCTTCAAGTTCCATTAGCTTCGCCGAAAGTGGCAATATTTTGTTTGAAAGTGCTTCCTTATCACATTCGTCGAACGATTTTTCAGGATCCATTGCATTCGTTGAAGGTGGTAATTGATTATCACGAGTCGATTTCTTTGATACTAAATCCAACGATAGATCTGGATGAATTGGCTTCGCCGAAAGTGGCAATTGATTTTGTCCATTTGATCTTTGAGAAATAAAATCCAATAATTGCTGGGAAAAAATTATTTGATTTTGTAGAATTGTCTTGAAAATAACAAGTTCTGATGAACTATTATTCAATTGATTTGATGCAAATTGATCTTGCACTATCGGAAGAGATTGCGTCATCGTGTTGCAAAAAAAATAAAAATGAGTAATGTTTTAACTATTATTATTATTATTATTATTATTATTATTATTATTATTATTATTATTATTATTATTATTATTATTATTATTATTATTATTATTATTATTATTATTATTATTATTATTATTATTATTATTATCATCATTATTATTATTAATATTAATATATAATAAAAACAACTACATAAAACTTTTATTATAAAGAAATAAAGAGAAAACTTTTAGATACTTCAAATTACGACACGGCACATCTCTTATACTCGAGGATACTAGATTCAGTGATAGGAAATTTTAAAGACGAAAGTAAAGGTTTCGGGTATAGGGAGTGGGTTTTCTTAAGACCAAAGTGCTATAGTTTATTAGGTAAATCCGACACAATGAGGGCTAAGGGGGTGAAGTTGTTGGGGACTGATATCAAACATCAGTCGTATTTGGATTGCTACAATAAGAACGTAGTATTCATAGTGTCTCAAAGTAGGATAGGGACGCGGAACCACCAGCTGTATACATTTAGAAATAGTAAAATCGCTTTGAGTAATAACGATGATAAGTGATTATGGGTGGGTAAAAATACCAGTATTGCATTTGGGCATTATTTTGGGGTTACTGCCATAGATAGTGACCAAGTATTAGTTAATAGACAAGATTTATTGGATGAGCCGCTTTTCGGTGGTTCGAGCCCCAGTTTTGATGACTCAACAGAATTCAGTGAAGATGGTGATGGGCAGCTTTTCGGTGGATTAAGTCCCAGTTTTAACAATGAGAACATTGATATAGACGACGTGTTATTGTCTGATTGAATTAAATAAATATTTTTAAAAATCAGTTTTTTGTTAACTTTTTAATTTATTTATTTGGAAAACTTGTAATAGTTTTTATTATGAAAATTTGTTATAATTTTCATTTTTATAATATTGTTATTATTATTAATATTATATTATATTTTCATGGCAAAGTCCCAGCGTGAAGAAACACGAAATATAACTTTATATTTGTTTTTTATATTTGTTTTTATATTTGTTTTTTATATTTGGAAAGTTATTTTATGTATATTTATTATTAGTAATTAGTTGTTTTTATTAAAAGTAGTGATATTAATAATAATAATCATAACAATAATAATAAGTATTAATAATACATGAAATTTTTAATTGTTAATTGTATTTTTACATAAAAAAAATTATAAAATAATCATTAAACATAATAAATTATCATCAAACGCGTCTTAAAATAAATGTTCAATCCTAAATGCTTTAGCTTACTGACTATTTGTTAGTAGTATATTACATAACAATTTTATCAAAATAATCATAAAACTTTAATAATTTTCATGAAAATTTAAGTTTAAAATTACTATGTATATATATATATTTAGTTAATTATTAAAAATAAGTCACTCAAAACTTAAATTTGAACACAGGATTTACAATATTTTAAGAAAATAATTCAACAAGTTTAAAATTTCAACTTAACTAAATATAAAAAATTATACAAGATTTACTTTACCAATTTGTATAAAATTTTAAATTTTCATCAAATAAAATATACATATTTATATTCTATTAAAAAATTTAATTTTGAAAATAATTCGCCTACGATAGGAGTTGAACCCCTTAACGAATTATTACCGACAGCACTGATGTAAGAATTTGAAAATAACTCATTCAAGATAGGATTTAGACATTGGATTAGTTTATGAAAATAATTAATAGGATTATTTACATGTAAATACTTAACCAAATTCTATAAATTTATAGCAAATATACTGTTTCTAATGAAAATTCAATATTTTGATAATAATTCACCAAGTTAGTCGGATACTAATTTACAAGTTCATTCGACTCTATAAATTATTAGCGATACCATCAACTAAATTCGTTGTGTTTTTAGTGTTTTTATGAAAATAAGTCGCTGGGTTTACAAATGAAAGTAACTGATAATTTCGGACATTAAAGCTTTATGTAGCCAAAATTGATTAAATAACCATTAAAAATTCATCAGGTGATACCTATTAAATATTTTAATAATTTATGATTCAAACTAGGTATATTATAATACTTTTCGATAAATTTATGGATAAACTATTACATGGTTTGTTATAAAGTTATTTAAAAGGTTAAGAATTTTAACCCTAAATAACGAAAGAAGACACAATTTTAACCCTAAAAGATGAAATATAACTTTGAACCCTATGTGATTAAAATGTTATAACATTATGTAAACCAATAATTACTAAATACCAAGTAAACACATGTCTTTAATAAAGAGTAGTTGGTAAAAAACATACATATATTTAATATTTGTTGACAATTTTTAAGTACCAGTTAAAAATGGTTTGAAAATATGAATAAATATTTTAATTTAAAAATATTAAATTGAAAATCTCTATTGAAATTAGATTAAAAAGTATATAAATTTGTTAATCGTCAATTTAAATAAACTCGTAAAATTATTGATTGATTAAATGCAATTGTTAATTAGAAATATTATTGACTGAACTTATTTTTTAATAGAAATTTATTCTTGAAACAACATAAAAATCATATTTCAATATCTTTTCTTTAAATAAATTTTGAAAAAGTACAAACCAAATACTTGATTTGGATTGGCTGTTACTATTGGTATTGACAACGACACTAATTTTCTATAAATTTAGTCGCTAAACACAAAATACTAATAAATTTATTAAAATTATTACAGTTTTCTTGAAAATAATTTGAAAACGTACAAACCAAATACTTGATTTTGATTGGTTGTTACTATTCCTATTGACAACGACATTATTTTTCGATAAATTTAATCGCTAAACTCAAAATACTAATAAATAAATTAAAATTATTACAGTTTTCTTGAAAATAATTTGAAAACGCACAAACTATTTTTCAATAAACTTATTATTTAACTAAAACCGGTTATTGAAAATACTAATAAATTTATCAATTAAAATAATTACAATTTTCATGAAAATAATAATTTGAAAATGAAATTATAGAATACTTGATTTTGATTGGTTAATTCTATTTATTACAAATGACAACGACTCAAATTAATTCAAATTTTAATGTTCAAATTATTTTCTAAATATTATTGGTACCACATTGATAGGAAATCATACTATTCAATCGAACATAATTTCATTAATCTTTTTAAATAAATCAACAAAAGTCATTTAAAATTATTATAATGTTGAACTTGTTGCTAATCACTGACTTATTTAAAACTTACCCGAATCTAATTATATGCATTGTAAAACGCTACCACAATTCATTACTCTAAAGTTTCCTTATAAAGAATACCTCACCAATGTTTCGAAATCTAAAAAAGTTGTAATTATAACAATTCAAGCAAATAGATCGACTAGAAAATTTTCATGTACAACAAATATTGGTTAAATTGACTATTAAATGTCGTAATTTATGGTTACCGTACAATAAGAATTTGCCTCTATAAAAATAAACTAATTATCCTTATTATAAGTTTAACAATTTATTGAACTACACATACTTTTCTTCAATACAAAATTAATTTATCAGTATAAGAAAAACAATATTTGTTAGCATATTGATAAAAATTAATATACTTTAATGTCCAAATGGATATCGAACCACCTTAAAATCTTCGATAAAATTTTAATGAATTTCTATCATAGTAGCAATAAATATCACAAATCATCGACAAAAAGGATAAATCTACTCAATCTTTGAATTCATCTTCGATTCACCTAAAAACTATCATGTTACCAGTAAAGATTACATTAATAAGCTACAATTTACTGACAATAATTCCACATATAAAGCTAAATTATTGATTTCTCTACTTTACATTGGATTTAACCCCTAAAGTGACTGTAATTTAATGAATTACCACATTGAAATTTGTTTACATAAATCCTGCAATAGCTAGATTTATTAAAATGCAGTAAAAATCTTTAATGAATTTCTCTTACATGCAATAGTAATACACTAATACCCCAACTAAAAATTTGATTAAGACTTTTGATTAAACTTTTCACTTTTATTTGGTAAATTACTGATAATTTCACGTAAAGCTATACATTTATTTGTACATACTCGATATTTAACCATAATATCCTCCTTAAAATTGATATATTACTGATAATTTCACGTAAAGCTATACATTTATTTGTACATACTCGATATTTAACCATAATATCCTCCTTAAAATTGATATATTACTGATCATTTTCATTAAAACCCCTACATTTATCGATACAAACTCAACATTTAGCGAAAATATCTACTTTAAATCGATATATTACTGATCATTAAAAACACTACATTTATCTGTACATACTCAATTTTTAGCCATAATTTATCCCTTAAAATTGATATATTATTGATAATTTTCATGTAAAATGTAACATTAAATGATTATTTCTACTCAATATTTACCTTTGATTAATTTCTTTTAACACTGTATAAAATGATATACAAATTATTATTACATCATAATAAATCGATTAAATTTCTCACTCAATATTTCCCTTAGTAACTTACTACATCTAAACTCGATATTCAAACTTGTAAAGCATACTAGAATTGATCAAAATCCCAATCCATAGTGATAAATCTAACCTTTCAATTATATCTAAAACTCTGAAATATTCATATGTTGGAATACTCTCTCTAAAATTGATGCAGTTCTCTTAAAAGTTTACGTCAAATTCTCAATAAATTCTTTAGTAATATCAATTGAACTTCGATTAGATATAAAATTCATGAAAACTATATCGAAAATCCTAAATTTAAACTAAAGTATTTAACAGGCTCTATATTATACTAAGTGGACATATATGATAAATTAATATACTAGCTATTATTCAATACATTATTACAAGTTTTAGTCTAATTAAACACAATTTCCATATTGAAGCCAATTTAACGATAAAAAATATTTAATCGAATATCAAAAGTTGATAACTAACTCTTAAATAACCAAAGAAGTAGTATTTTCAAATTGAATACTAGTATTAATTTTGAAAAATAATTTCTTAATAGTTTTAATGTCCAAAATTTTGGTTTATTTAATTTTCTTATTCAAATTTTCCCTCTAAATGATTACACAAATTTCTAAATAAGTATCATTTGCGTATATGTACCCATAAAATTATTTAGGAGGAAAAATTTTTCCCGGGAGGTGTATATGTCTTTGTCCCAGCGGGCCACAATCCCACTACTTATAATTAATTTCAAAATATTAATAATATTTAAATAATTGTAGGGCCACGATAACATCAATAATAATATCAAAAATGTATTCAAAATAAATCCAACAAATTGGTTTGAACTTTGTATTCGATTGTTGGTCAGTTGATCACGGAGCGTTCGATATCAAGGTTTTGCGTTTCTTCAAGTATTATAGTGTTGTAAATAGAATAGAGTTGAGAAATGGCAATGTGAGAAATGTTTTTAAGAGAAACAATAGTTTGTTATTTGAATAAGTTTCAACAATTTGGATTTCAAAACGAATTGGAAACCAAAACAGTAATTTCACAGATTGAGAAATCATTGAAGAATGACTGGAAATCTTCATGGGTTGTTTGTAGAGATTTAATTTTAATAACGTGTCGATCATTAAAAATGCCATTCAAAAAAAATAAAATATGTGTTATTTTTAATAACGCATTTGTTATTTAACTTTCGAGCGAAAGTGCAACCCAAAAATTTACGGCAAACTTATTAATAAAAGGTTAAGCTCAAATAAATTTTTTTAATTATTAATTACCAAACTCTATGTTATCATAAAAAGTGAATATTGTTGCAAATTGTATGACGTAAAGTTTACGGCTCGCGCTTGCTCGTGTTAAAATAAAATGCGCGCACGCTCAAAGAATAATTAAAAATTAATTAAAAATTAAATGTTGCAGGCACTAACCAAATTGAAGTAGGTAAATCTAGTATTAGAAGATTTCAGAAACATTAAACTATAACAAAATAATCGCACTCATGGAGGAAATTCATTAAGTAAATGCCTTGAGCAAGTTCTTATATTCATGCATTATCTAACGTATCATTTTATATTCAATAATAATTCTTCAAATTTAAATCATATAATTCATAAATATTTTTTAAATATATTTTTAAACAAGTTAATAATAAGGTAAGCCCTTGCCTCAAAGTATATTATAAATCGAAACTTATTTTATTTATTAATTTCTTTCGATTTGCTCAGAAGTTGGCTTTACAGTTTGTAATGCTTTACCGTTTTTACAGGTCTCTAAACAACGAGATTTCTACTCCCAAGAGATTTATCGGGTGATAAATGAAAGAGCCTTACCATCCAATTTCAGCCGAATTGATAATTTTATTTTTACTGGTCAAGCAGAAAAATTCATCTCCCACATTTTTCAAAGAAAATTGATCCTGTAAAAATTTAAGAAAATACAAAATTGATTTATCCCTTCTCTTTCCTATACAAACTTTTAATTCTTCAACAGTCTTTGGTTACTGATGTAGCCACAATTTCATCATTGGCAATTTTGCATGAAATTGTTAACTTGAAAAATCCTGAAAATCAAGTTCTGTACATTTTTTCAAAAGGTTTGAGACATTGACAGATATAAACTAAATATTTTTTAAATAAAATGAATATATACGAAGGAAGTCGACAAAAATTGGTATAATATAAATAGTGGTCGGTTCGTTAGGTTTTTTCACTGTTTTAAAGATTATTTTTGAATAACCGCATATATCGTTTTGGAAAATTAGATGGCATGTTAATTGACAGAGGAAAACACTTTGAGGATTCGCTGATGTGAGACTTAATGCAGAAATTTGGAGAATGACAGGAGTTTAGTTCAACATATAAAAATGAAATTTACTTATAATTGAGTTTTGTTTAAATGCACCACTACAGAATTAGACCGGATTTGAATTCTTTTCAGGTTTGTTATGACCGAAGAATAAATTTTATTTTAAAATGCAGAAGGTTTTAAAGAATTAGAAGATTAAATTTTAAAGTCAGTCTAAGACAATCAAGTAAATGCAACTAACTTAATGAAATTAAGAGATCAGAGTTAAAGAAGATTTTCAATGTTTGAAAAAAATATTTGCCAAGCTAGAGCTACATAAACGATAAAAAGGATCCTATAAAATTCTGTGATTTTTATCATTTAGCAAAGTTGAACTTAAATTTCCGAATACATTGGATAGTGATGAATATTAAAATGATACTTATTAAAAAATAATTTATTTTAAAATTAGTGTACAATTTAATATTGTTTAAAAATGAATGAAAATATTCATACTATCTCATTTAAAAAAAGCTCGACAAATATCTCAATAATAATAATAATAATAATAATAATAATAGTAATAATAATAATAATAATAATAATAATAATAATAATAATAATAATAATAATAATAATAATAATGATAATAATAATAATGATAATAATAATAATGATAATAATAATAATAATAATAATAATAATAATAATAATAATAATAATAATAATAATAATAATAATAATAATAATAATAATAATAATAATAATAATATTAATAATAATAATATTAATAATAATAATAATAATAAATAATAATAATAATAATAATAACAATAATAATAATGATAATAATAATAATGATAATAATAATAATGATAATAATAATAATAATAATAATAATAATAATAATAATGATAACAATAATAATAATAATAATAATAATAATAATAATAATAATAATAATAATAATAATAATAATAATAATAATAATAATAATGATTGTCGTCATCATTATGCTTATTATTTAAACATATTGGTTGCACGTCTTATTAATTTAGATATATTTTAATAGTGCATGTCTAAAATAAGAATTTGCACCAAATCCATTCCGAAATAAAAGTTAATCTATAATTTAGAAAAAGATATATATTGAATATCAATTAAAAACTCCTAAAGTTCTAGCCACCTGGATCTGTGAACTAAATGTCAATAGACAAGGACAGTGGATATATAGTATTTGGACTGTCGGCAAAGCAGAGGAAAAAATTTCCAAGGAGAAAATTTCTTGTCTCCTTAGTAGATAAGCGAAAGCTGAATTATTTCAAAAATGGCAAATTATTTGTGATTACAATTTTAATTGATTTTTAAATTTTTTAGATTTTTAAAATTCTTTAGATTTTATAGTTAAAATACTAGTTAACATTTCATATTTAATTATAATTTTATTTTCCTTTTGATTAAAAAATAACCAAGCTAATTTAGCTCTTTTCATCCTTGAAATAATATAAATATTTATTCATTGAAAACTTTTAATTTAGTTTATATTTCATATATCCCGATCGATGAAAGGCATTAATGGTAATTATGTGAAGAGCTCGTTGAGTGCAAGTACGATGGAGTATATCGTTAAAAACAAAAAGCAGAATATTACGGATTTTATGACTTTAAAAAACTTAGCTAAAAAAATATAAATATCTGTAAGTTTGACAAAGGAAATTGGATAGTTATTTTTGACCATGATGTGTATGTAAATAAGTTGAATGATTTGTTAAATTCTCCTCAGTTTGTGAAATTGTCAAAGGGTCGGAAGAATGGAAAATTGTCTCCTCTTAAGAATGAAGAGTTTTTACAAAAATGTTAAATGGTTTTATTGAGAAAAAGCTTATTAATGAAGAGGTAGGTAACTCTATTCGTCCAATAAGATTGCAGCCAGCAAAACTATATGGGCTTCCGAAAATCCATAAAGATGGTGTACATATGAGACCAGTCTTGTCGATGGTTGGTACTGCCCAGTATAAAATAGCAAGGTTTTTAGATGGATTATTAAAACCGTTAATGTGATCAGAGTTTGAATTTAAGGATAGCTTTGAGTTTGTGTCTTGTATTGCACAGTTACAAAAACGAAGTATGAATGATGTTATGGTTTCGCTTGATGTCTGCAATTTGTTTACGAATGTACCACTGGTTGATAAAATTGACTTATGCTGTACGTTGTGGGATGAAAATGATTCTGAACATCACATTTTGGATAGAAGGGCATTTCGTAAACTTCTTGAATTTGCTACTTCAAATGTCAATTTTCTTTTCAATAATGAATGGTATCAACAAATAGATGGAGTCGCAATGGGTTCTCCTTTAGCACCAACGATGGCATCAATATTTTTGACTAGTTTGGAAAAGAAAATTGCTTCTTTCCAATTTTAGAAACCCTTTGTTTATAAAAAGTATATGGATGATATTTTTCTTGTATTAGAAAACCAGAAACATGTAGAACCGTTTTTGCATTTTATGAAGAGTTTACATAAGAACATTGTATTCACGTGTGAAACGAAGAGAAATTCATCAATTGCATTTTTAGATTTGTTAATTCAACGCAAAGGAAAACATTATGAGACAGAGATTTATAGAAAACCAACTGATACTTGTCTTTATACTTCTCCAGAATGCTTTTGTGAATTTAAGTATAAGCGAAATATGGTTAAAGGATTGATTTATCGTTCATAGTCTTTATCTTCTAATTTTGCTAATTCGGTAAAAAGTGTTGATAAATTGGTTGAGTTGTTGATAAAGAATGGGTATTCTAAATCATTTTTATTGTTGATGATAAAAGACATTGTTGATAAATTGATTAAAAATCCTAAGGATCTATGTTTTGGAAAGTCTGAGTGTAATTTTACAAATGTGTGAATTGAGTGTTGATCTAAATTATAGTAAAAATGGATATAAAAAATTGAACCTAAATATGTGTTAGTATTGCCATACTCTGAAGGTTTTACAAATTATAAAAGGAAGTTAAGTAAACAGAAAGGAAATTGAGAGTATAAGATCGTTCCTAATTCCTGTAAGGTACGCAATATGTTTATTAATAAATCAAAAACTCCGGTTGGATTGTGTTCTGATCTCGTTTATCAATTTACATGTAATGGGTGTAATGCCACATACATTGGAGAGACTTCCCGTCATCTCTGTACTCGAGTTCTAGAGCATTGTCTATTGAAGGGTTTGACCAATATTAGTGAGCACAATACAGGCTGTAAAAGTTGAATATGAATGTCTGATTTTAGAATTTTGTTGAAAAGTTTTAATAATTATTGGGAACGCGTGATATGTGAAGCATTGCTGATAAGGTCATTGGATCCAAAGATTAATGTGCAAAGTGCTGTGACTACGAATGTTTTAAATGTTTTTAAATAGTTTAAGTATGTTAAATCATTTTTATGTATTATTTTTTAAAAAAAAACTTTTTTTTAATATTATTAAAATAATTGAATTTTTTAATTACATTATTTTTAAAAAAATTATAATATAAATAAAAATTATAATATGTATACAAATAACATTTTAAATTAGTTAAAAGTTATTTGAATATATTTTTTAAATATTTATTTAATACAAAATTAAATTAATAAAAATAATTTGTTTAAATTATAAGTTAATTCATAATATTTTTAGTTGGTTTTGAGTACCTGAAGATGACAGTTACAATGTCGAAATATATCGTACAAAAAGTTTTTTATTGGCGTTATCTTTTAAATAAATTATTGCCAATTTTATTTAATTATTTATTTATATGTAAATATGATTGAATTTGTTTTACCTAGTACTGAACGTCAATTGTAATTGTTAACGCCGTCTTTTTAAATAATATACCATCTCGTCGATTTTCAGAGTTATCTGTTTTCTGAGAAAAACAGAAATAAATTATATCATTTATAAATTGAATGAGGCATATGAAAATAAAGCGACATGCAAGGCGAGTTTTTTGTAATTGGATTTGAAAGATTTCCCTGACAGAAACCACTTGTTTGTTGAAGAAAAAAGTGGACGACCACAGCAAATTTCCGAGTAAAAATTCGAAAAATTGAAGATTATTGGGACAAATTACCGGCAGAAAACTACCATTTATAAGTATGTATGAGCTTTACTGGTTCAGGACTTTCTATTTACACTACGTAAATAAAGAAAATAAAAATTTTATCTATGCAAAATAAGAAAATGTTATAAAAAATTATCATTGTAATTGGAGTAAATTATTTTTGTTGCTGAAAATGAAAAATATTTAAATATTTGTATTGAAATTTTTACAGTAATTAGTAATTTAAAATTATTAAAATCTTTTAAATTCTTATTTTTATTCATTATAATAACTTTCAAATAATCACAAGATTTTCACAATATTTATTATGAAAACAAAACTGCCAATAAAATAATATTTTGTTGATCTCAGAGCCAAAATTAAAACAAAAAATAAAAACAAATTAAAATGAGAATAATGAAACAAGTCACTGTACATAAGCACGCACCACAAGAAGATACCAAAAATTTAATGAAAAACATATTAAGTAAAACAAATTAAAAATATTAAAATTAAATAAAAACAAATAATTAATTAAAATCATTAAAAAGCATACAGCAGCAGATGGAAACATATGAAAAATAAAATAAACTGCCAAAACCTTGCAAAATAAGGTTTAGAAAAAACACAGGCAGAAGAGGCGACCAGAAAATAGAATATTTGGGCCAAAAAGCAATATTATAAGAAAATGATAATAAAAATAAAATACAACAATAAAATAATTAAATATCAAAAAATAGAGAAAAATGCATAAAAAATAAAAAAAAATAATTTAAGATTAATAAAATAATTAAAAAGCCCTAAAAATGGCGAAAAATCGCGAAAAATCGCTCATTGGTCGCACACAGGCAGAAAAACAGTATATAAACAGTGACAAATTTCATTATTTTCAATGTTGTTATAATACATCACTTTACAATCTTACGGAATTCATTTTGAAAATTTTCCAAATCTTGAAAGTAAGGAGTTTTTATTGTATTAAGTTTTCTTTGGATGTTAATGTAAATTTTATATGTAAAATTTTTGATGTTTATAATGTCGTCGATTAAATGCTTTTCTATGATTTCATATATTTAATGATTATTACATATATATTCGAGTCCCTCATAAATATCTATACTGTATTGCAATAGCTCTCGATTGGGCAGATCTAGGTCCGGCTGGTAAATTAAGTTCCCTAGTTGTGATCGTGAGTCGCGCCTTATCGAAACCTCGGTAGTCCGCAGTAGGGTCTGGCAAAATTGCACAGGACCTCCAAGCAGGGCATCGTTGAACGACTCGTAACGGCCTCTGAAAATCGGCCGAGGCGAGCAGAAATTAAAATCAAGGGAAGAGCGACCTCAGTTGGGGGAATTAGGAAAGATCGCATGGCGATCTCATAGGAATTTCAATTTTCCAAATCTCGAATTAAAATAACAAGGGAATCGGGCAGAAGGGATAGAAATAGTTAATAGAGAGAAGTAATAGGATAATAATGAAATAAATTAATGAAGTGTCAGGCATTTTTATTTTTGCTGAAAACATTGTACACCCAACATAAAAGCAAAATAAACGTCAATTACCATCAATTTGTCCGCGTAATCACTCTGTCTAAAACATCAAGTGACATGAAGTCTACTAGAACCACAGTATAACTCTCATGATTTTACATCTGAAAGAGGCGAATCGCCCGCAGAAAATAGTTCTTAAGATAAGAGTTGACGGCAGATGAGAGAAACTTGATAATAAATTCCAATAATTTCGCAATAGGTACTTAAATTACATCCACACTGTGGTAGAGATCGCGAAACAATTAGGATAGTGAAACCCACTAATGTCGTAGTTAGATCAGGAGAAGTAACCCCGTAGTGAATGAGTTAGCCATAATGAGGTCAGCTAGTTCTTGAGATTAGCCAACTGTACGCCTAAGATCTTGCGCTTGAAAATCTCCCATATAGCAAGAGTGAATCTGTCCAGGTAATATACGCGAGAAATTAAGTCAACGAATAGTGAGGCCATAATGAATAGGAGCGATCGGTAATCCCAAACGGAAACCCTACAACAAATAGGTCAATAACTAACGCGACACCAGAACTACTGTAGGAATCTTCACGTATCGATAGTTCGATCGATACTAACACAACTGAATGCTCCTGTAATGATTTACGCAGTAGAGATTAAAGTAAAATCATCCACCAATACCACTGTCGACGCCATATAGCATCAGCATGAGTTTTTAGAAATTGCTGACTATACTATCGATCGTTGTTAAATTCAATTGAGTAACTATCATCACTCTCCTACTATGACTAATCTCATCGCAACGCCGCTATTAACAACAACACTGACATCATCGTTAGTAATTATTTTCATCATCCATGCTAGTGTCATTACCATAAACCTGATGACCATAAATCTCTCAAGTAAATGTCGCAAGCAATTCTAAATCTAGTATCATTGTTAGTACTAATTATTATTCTTATTATTCTTATTAATATTATTATGTAATATTATTAACATCACAATCAATACCCTTATCTTATTGTTTTCAATGCTCTCAATAACTAGTATAGATATTACCACTTTCCTTTGTATTAATAAGTCTCTCAATAACTAATATAGGTATTACTATTTTATTAATATTAATTATTATGATCATTGACTAAGTGCCAGTAATGACATTCATCTATACACTATCCCTAATAGTGTTTGATTTACCCAATATTTCATCATTGTTCTTCATAGTGCGCTTACTAACACGAACGAAACAATCCTTAGGACCACCAATACTAATAATACTATCCAACGCCTAGAGTCTGTTACGATTGAACCCCCTTTCGGACCGAATTTCCACCCTATCCTCGTTTCTGACAACTCTTTAGGTAGATTAACTCGCCTTTCACATTCGTTTAGAAATAGATATTAGCTCAATGGCAAACATGAACGATCTTCCAAGAATTCCCCGCCTCTCTCCATCAGTGGTTGCACTTCGTCAGAAATTAGAAGAGTTGGAAAGTAATCACGAAGCTCTCAGAAATAAGTACAATCGGTTAAAAGGTACATGGGCCTCTCCTGAGGCGACCAAGAAGCTATATCAAAAAATCACTTGCCTATCTCGAACTCGAGAAGAGCTAATTACAGAATCTCGCAGCCAGCGAGTATTAATCAAGGAGCAGAGTACGACACTCCGACAGATATTTACCGATGCTGAACTTCGAGCTCGCATTCCTGGGAGCATCTGGGCCCGAAGTTTGAATATCATACCGGAGTAACATCTCCCGTTAGAAACAGCTCGCCCAGTTTCTTCGACACCTGCCCCTCAAGATGCCGAACCTTCACAAATTCCCGTGGTCGAACCACATTCAGGAGCGACCCGACGACGACCCAATCGAAATCGTCGTCGCCGCATGGAGGCAAACCTCCTCAGAGCGACGGAGCCAACCAGCGCTCCGTATCGGATCGATGACCTTCCACCTCCTTATCAGAAACTCGAATTCCCTGATCTCGATCCCGATGTGCTCTATGCACCCTCTGTAACCTTCTATTCACCCGCTCGATCCATCCACATCAACCTCTTGGATGACGAAGGCGAAGCACCTGCAATAAACCAGTCTCTAGATCGGTTGGGTCTAGATGTAAGTGAAATCGCAGTTCTCACGGGTACCGTACCCAGGAGTCTTCCTCAGCTCGATGAGCCTGGACCCTCCACTCGTGTAGAATCCAACTACAATGTAAATCCTCCTCCTTACCGACCAGTAAAACGTCGATGTTTGCCTACCGACATTGACGCGGATGAATAAAATCAGCTCCTCAAACTCAGTCGTCTCTCCCTGAAAGGTTCACGAACGACTAAAGTGACAATGTTTTCTGACGGGTGTAATTCGAGAGATATTGCACAAACCATCTCAGTGTTCTTTCCCAAATGTTGTATAAATATTTTAGTTAGTTAATAAAATATTATAGTCTTATTTTCTTTTCCGTCCAAGTACGAGTATTTCTTAGTATAATAAGGGTAAAGTAATGGTGGTGGTTTCATAATGAGTCATGAAGAGAAGAGGTAGTGCAAAATCGCCGAAGTGTACGGATTACATCTCACAATTTTCAGCTCAGAAGGGGTAACGGTTATGGGTTCAGGGGTATCAAAGTTTTAGTATAACATGCGTAAGTCCTTCTATCGGCAGCAATGACCTGGAAAGCGAACGTCCTTCGAGGAGTAGCACTAGTAATAGCGCTCACCTGCTCGAATGGCATTCGGCTGTTGCGTACAGTACCAACATGATTTCGGTCATGGGTACGTAACGGTTATCCAAATCGTGCGGCGTTTTGGGAAAAGTGACCATAGAATATAAAGGTGACAGGCATACCATCAGGACATGAATTAATCGGCAAATAAGTTTCCCATGCGACCAACAATATTTCCATTTTCGATCGATTGGCAGTTGCTGTAATTGCGAAAATAAAACCAAATAGTTTATAAATTTTAAATTTTTATTAATGAACAAAAATATACGATATTCTTATGAATATTTATTGTTATAATCATAACAAAATCATGATCACAGTCGTTGGAACGTACACATAGACAAACATTGACATTAGATATAACATGGATAAATATAGATGTACTAAATGCATTTTATTTCGAAAATATTTTACTGACAAGTTATAATTAGATAACTGACGAAACACACAGACAGACAAAAGCCACATTTTATATATGTATATTGTAAATAATGTTGACTCAAAATTACATACACAAGCGCAACGCACTCAAGTTAGATCGTTAAAAACCGCATTGATGGTAAGCTAGAAGGTAACACCCTAACGTAACCCCTGGTGTTCACACCAGCTCACCTGGAAAATCGGTAGGGAAACAGAGTGCAAAGCAGAAATCTTGAGTGTAAAGCAGAGACAACCAGGAAATGCGGAACGGGCGCGAAATTGCCTCTTCTGGATCACAATGAACGCGACAAAGACGCTTGATAAATAAATAGACGTGCTGACGAGGTTCGAATATGATTGTAATGACATGTGACTGAAATACCTTTTCATCTGAATTTAAATGTTTTAAATTCTTGTGGTTGAAGATTAGTCGAGATTGACCATCCATGGAAAAATGTGATAAAATAATGTTGGAAATAAGAATAAAGGGACTTAACTCAACTGAAAGATGAACAAAGCCCTTCTATTGACAACTCCCTGAACCCAGGGTCTGGACCAGGATAGTCCTGGAACCTCTTGTTACAATACTAAAATAGGACTACCAATATCGTATGTCTAGGTTACTCAAGAACATTCCGTCTAGCCTGATGTATCCTACCACTTCTTTACAGTGTATTTTTGGCCTGAGAGATAAATACTAATTTGAAAGCAATGAATTTGAAGCATTGCATGTACATCCAAAGTACGAATAAATTTAATCAAAACTAATTTACGCACAATCAAAAATATTAGAGTGGGCAAAGGCCATAAAATTCCTGTGAAAAAAACGCAAAAATAATTATTGATAAATAAAATTTACGAAGCGGAAATCGTTCAATTGAATAAAGATTCTACGGAAAATTACTGAGATATACAACTGATCTGTTAAAATATTCAAAGTCTTTTTGAAAAAAAACCTTTAAAAAAATAATATTCTTTTATATAAAGATATAATTGGTTTATTAAACATCTAAACATATTTCAATGAATCATTTAAAATTACAATAAAATTATTTAAGTGAAATGTATATTATCTATAAATTTTTGAGTTTATAAATAATATTTTATATAAGAAATATTATTTTAAGAATTGTTTTAATAAAGTTATATAGAAAACAATTTTCAAAATGCTAAAAAGTTCATTAAAAACATTATCTAAATTAGGTTGGTATATTACGTAACGACGTATATTATGTTAATCTGATTGCTATAGGAATTTTAAAAAATTTAGCGTCAAAATATTGTGTTTCAACTTCTTCAAATACACCATCAGTATCCTCATTTTCAAACACACGTTGGAATTTGTTTTATTTTGTATTATTTGAATGAATACATATTTTTAATAATTATTGTGATAATTTAAGTTGTTAAATATACTATACATAATTTTAGCAACTATTCGTCCAACGGATGAAGTGGCTAAAAGTTATTTATCTGAATATGGGTTATATGTTGCATCTTGTTTACCGAAATATGTTCAAAAAGTTCAAATAACCACATCAGATGAACTTGAAATATTGATTCATCCCACGGGTGTTTTACCAGTAATGTCCTTTCTTAAGGATAATCACCTTTCTCAATTTGGCTGTCTTGTTGACATAGCTGGACTAGATATTCTTTCTAGACAATATCGATTTGAGGTTATATTTGATTCTTTAAAATAATATTTTATGCTTTATAAACTATTAAATATATTACAGTCTCGATTTCTATCAATACTGTAATAGGAATTTGTCTAGAGAAATTATAATAGGTAAATCAATGTAATGATTAATATTTCATAAAACTCTTCTCTGCTTAAGTCATCGGATGTAAAATTTTGAAAAATCTTTATCATTATCCCCAGGGGTTCCAGTAATGACTCCTGTTTATTTTTCACATCAAAAGAAAATATTTAAAATTTTTCACCATTCTTCGTACGCTGCTATTTGCATTATTTCGCAAATCATAGTGAGTAGTGATAAATCAATCAATTTGAACTGACTTACATAAATACTTTGAAAAATTTCGTGAAAAATAAATCAATTGGAGCTGAATTACATAAATACTTAATAACCAAAGGATCCAATTTGAAACCATCGAAAAATATTTTTTGACAAATCAAAATGATTTTAATCGGTCCGCAGTGCCATATGCTCATTGCTTAACTCGTTATTTTAAATTAAAATTTTCAACTGAGTAAATTGTTCATTTGTTTTTAAAAATAAGCAATTTTTTATTACACTAACTGTTTGGAGTGAAATGTTTTTGGTTTTTTATAGTTTTGCGTCTTTTAGTAAAAGAAATATTTAAACCAACCAAAGCAAGGCAAATATCGAAAAATCAAAATTCAGCAAAAACGTTTTAATTTACTGATTTTATTCAAATTTAAATATTAAATTTTTTTATAAAAATGTTTTATTCATGTTTAAATGTTGGCAAATTAAATTTTATAATGTTTTAAAAATTGGTTTAAATTATTTCATTTATTAAAAACATTCGTGGGAAAGGAAAATCAAACAGAGAAGAAGCAGATAGAGAAAGATTTGTGAATTTTGGTTTATGGGTGGTCAGGATCTTGTTAAGATCGAAATATTTCATATTTTATTAATAAACTTTGCGGAAATATGCTTACAAAGTTATATTATTATTATTATTATTATTATTATTATTATTATTATTATTATTATTATTATTATTACTATTATTATTATTATTAATTATTTATTATTAATATTATTATTTATTATTATTTATTATTATTATTTATTATTATTATTTATTATTATTATAATTATTTATTATTATTATTATTATTTATTATTATTATTTATTATTATTATTTATTATTATTATTATTATTATTATTATTAATTATTTATTATTAATATTATTATTTATTATTATTTATTATTATTATTTATTATAATTATTTATTATTATTATAATTATTTATTATTATTATTTATTATTATTATTATGATTATTATTATTATTTATTATTATTATTTATTATTATTATTTATTATTATTATGATTATTTATTATGATTATTATTATTATTTATTATTATGATTATTATGATTATTATTATTATTAATATTATTTATTATTATTATTATTATTATTATTATTATTATATTGTGTTCATCTTCAAAATGAAACAGACAATAGAATAAAAACTCTAATAGTGTTTTGATCTGCTAGTAGACCCGGACAAGTCTTTGGCAATTATTAACCATAACTTGCAATACCGGTATTAAAAAATGATACCGATATTAGATGCACTATCCAAGATAAGCTAGGTTTTCTGGAAATTTTCAATGTTTTGTTGTGATCAATTTTTTGTCAAATATATTTTAAATTAATAATTATTGTTATATAATAATCATTTCCTTTCTTGATTTGCCTTATATAATATATTATAAATAATGTTTGCATTAAATCAAATCTAGCATTTCCTAACGTGTAAAGGAAAATTTTAAAAGGATCGAAATTAATGAAGTAATTGATAAATTTGTTTCATTAGAGCTAAGAAACATAAATACATATTACATTGCCATTAATGAATTAATATATTATTGTTATTATCGTTATTATTATTATTATTATTATTATTATTATTATTATTATTATTATTATTATTATTATTATTATTATTATTATTATTATTATTATTATTAATATATCTACTCATATTTAGTATATGAACATTTTTCATTGTGTGAGGTTATATAGTCATCAATGGACATTAAAATCAAATATTTTAACTTACATTTTAATATTTAAATAAATTTAACAATGTTCAACTAAGTTACTTTATTATTTTTCAATTTCGAATGTTTTTTAATTTTCAAAAACCTTTATTGAATATATGGTAAAATCAAATACAAAAAAAGTAAAGTCCTTTTTCATTGGTTTATATATTCCTAAAACGAGAAACAGAAATTTTGATTTTAGTAAAGATTAATAAATGACTGGTGATTCTGAGTTTATCAAAGATCTCTTAACGATATATAACACATTGTTTTAAAAATAATACATTACCTGTATTAAATCCCCATTGTAAACATGTGAATGCATTTAAACCACATTGAAAGTGACTATTTTATATAGTATATCAACATTTTTATTCCGGGAGATTTTTATTAAAGATTTTTTATGTTAACGGACTTTCAACTTATCGATCAAATTCTGATTGGATATCATATTTTAATTGATATGTATTACAATAAAATGTTGCTATTTTACAGAAGCTTATTTGGTTTGTAGATAGTATATATCCTTTTGTCTCTTCGATTCAACAGTCGAATTAAAGTAAAAACTTACGCTGATGAATTGACTCCGATCGATTCGATTTATTCAGTGTTTAAAGCATCTAATTGGTTTGAAAGGGAAGTTTATGATTTATACGGAGTTTTCTTTAGCGATCATCCTGATCTCAGGAGGATTCTTACTGATTATGGGTTTGAAGGTCACCCATTCAGGAAAGATTTCCCTTTATCTGGTTATGTTGAGGTAATTTTAATTATAAAATATTTCTCAATATTATTGATTTTTATATCATGTTTGATTTTAATTCTCCTATATTAGGAGAATTAAAATCAAGCATGATGTAAAAATCAATAATTCATTATGAGTTAAAAATACACATTAGATTTATTAGAAATACAATAATATTTAATTTTGTTTTAAATCACTGAAATACACGAGGAGACACTTTGAGAAATTATTGTGAGAACTGGGTTTTTTTAGAATTAAATTTCATGAATTTTATTTATTACGGATAAAAAACAACTTATTATTGTTTATTTAATAAAAGTTATTTTCACTTATCCACACTTTATTTCTTTAAAATATAGAATAATGAATTTTAAGCTTTTAAAATTATTTCATCGAATTATCTAGATATACACTTACCCAATTTTGATTACGAATTTGACACTCCTGGAAATTTTATACTCCCTCTGTCCCATTATACTCGATATTTTTCTCCCTTTTTCTTGTCCCATAATACTCGATATATTTTTATTAAATTTGTTTCGTAAAAATCGTAGTTCTGCTACACATAAGTGCATAAAAACATGTATTTTTGTGTTGTGGGGTCACTTGTGATCTGATTGTTTTTCGTTTGTTCAGTAGCACATTTCGAATTTTGCCATTTAATTCAAAATACAATGTACTCTCGATTATCCGTTCATGGATTATCCGGTTTTCGGATTATTCGTGCCTGAAAATAAATATTTTTTAATTCAAATTTAATTTGATTGATTTTTTTCTATAACGATTATATTATTTAATTTCGATCTTGAATATGCGTGTTGTTTGAAAGAAATACTTATAGGACACACAGAAACGTCGCAGTCTCGTATATTTGATTAATTGTAATTTTTTCTGTGTGATACTATTTTTCTTGTTATATGTAATCTCAAAAATTCATATTTTAACCGTTTAAAAATGGAGAAAGAATGATTAACAAAAAAATCAAAGAAAATTTTACTCGCAATAAAACAGAAACTTACATTAATTGAGAGATTCGAAAAAGGAAAATCCACGTAAAAACTTTCTGAAGAATATGGAATTGGTATTCAAACTGTTTGAGATATAGTCAAACAAAAAAATAAGTTACAGGCCTTTGCTATAGATTGTGATAGTTATGCAGGTCCTTCGAAACGAAAGAGTATGAAAACGTCGACATTCGAAGATTTAGATACAGCCATTCTAATATGGTTCAATCAAAAACGAGCAGAGGGAATACCAATTAGCGGCCAAATGTGCAAATGATGTTCTACGATATAATTTCAAGTGTTCCGCGAAACAATCAAATGTACAATACAATTAAAAATTGTTTTTGAAGAAAAAAAATCAATTCAATGTAAAATTTACACATACCATTCGGCTTTGTATGAATAAAAATATCTTTCGGGTTAAAATTACTTCTTGGAAACATAAAATATTATTGCAGTTATCAAAATTCTGCTTAAGCCGATTGTAGATTAATTTTAGATTCCACAATTAAAATCTGACGTCGATACGGATGTCCGGCGCTTGCGTGTTACTCTACTCTTTCGCTACGGGAATCCTCTTCAGCGAATTAGTTGAGAAACGCGCTCGACATCCGCATCTACACTTAAATTGTAGAATAGGCTTTAGAAAAAGATCTCTCTACATATAATTAAATTAAAGCTATTAATATATTCGCGTGTTAATGTGACTCACACAGTTCAAATTTTAATTCTCTCTATTTGCATTTTTTTTGATTTAAATAAATTTAGGTAAGTTTTGCACCATATTATTTATTGATTTATATTGCATTTATATTTATATTTTGGTTTCAAAAAGGTTAGCAACCTCAACGCCCCCTGTTTAAAGTTTATGATGTATTGTAGATATTCCACCTAAAAATATATCAGAGTTTAATGTTCCTCGACTTCAAAAAGTTTGAGAACCAAGAGACTAACTCGTATACGCGTATCTTTTAAAAATGTTTGGAGTCACTCATTTTAGTAGCGTAATTTTATTCGTCCTTTTATTAAATTAATTACTACGTCCGTTCCAGAAAAAACCGAGATTTTTCAATTTGAGTTAGTGGTATAACGCGGATAATGAATAAACCAAACACGAAAGTTAAAAAATACTATTAATCAAAGAAGAGAATTTCTAACACCAGTATGTGGAATGTGGATGGATGCACCTCGTGCTTTCATTATTTCTTGGATGACAGCAGATTTCGTTCCCACAAACTTTTCAATGCTCGTACTGCGTTATTCTTTATCAACAACAGAGCGTCCAGACCCACTTTGATGAAGTAGTGTGCTGCTTTCAATAAATCCATCGTGAAGTTCTTTAACGTAGTTTTTCCCCATTTCGAAAGCCTTTTCAAGTTCTATCATTTAGTATTCCGAATCAACTTTACCCATTTTCATAAGCAAACGTTCATAATCAGAGTTTTCTCGTCATTGTTCAAATGTTTCGTCATTGTTTCTTTAGTAAAATGATCAAATAAAACAAAAGTCACTGCATATTAACAACTATTAAATATCGATAACTAAAATACCTAATAATAAAAACCCGATTTTTTCTGGTACGGAGGTAGTATTTAAAATAAGGTAATTTTATTGTAATTTAATTTATTTTCGTTTGAAAATTAATACAATAATATTTTACTAATTATTTCATATCAATTTATATCCAACACGATGGACTTAATTATGGCTCTTCCTTTTGTTAATAAAAGCAAAAATGAATTCAATTGTTGCAGAATTATAGTCTTTCTTCAGTTAGTACAACCATAATTGTTTGCTCTTTTTTTTCTCATTTCACCACCATAAATTATTCTATTTTATTATTTTTATTTATTTTATGTAATTTGCATTCTTACATTCTTAATTTAGTTTAATTGTTTTATTTACTTTTCAAACTGTTTTACTTTACTTTGTTTGTAGCGGTGTATTATCATTGATCTTAATTTCTCTTTGTGCAATCCATGTGTTTCAGACACATTTAAATAAATTCTTAAATCTCCAGTTCTTGCCCAATAATAAAGGACTTCATAAAAACATAAAATTAGCAAACTTATTGATAAAATTTAAAAAAATTATGATTACAAAATAATAACTTCAAAATTCAAAAAAACTTTTTTGGGGTCTTTCGAACACATTCATTTTTTGATCACTAGTTTGGTAGGTGTTATCTAATGTAAGGCAAGTTGGTGTGTTACTTATATTGTACAATTAATTAAATTTTTTTAAATTATAAAAAATGTTCTCTAATAGAACCCGGTGTATTATACAAATAACTAATTTATTCATCTTGCAAACCCATTTAACCATTTGCATCATCGCTCTAAATGCGCGATGTACTTTAAGAATTCGACACGCTCAATCGACCGCCTGCTATACATCAATCACCACAAGTCATTTTTGTCCGTTCTAATTAGAAATAATGTTACAGGGTTACTAAAATTATTTATTTTCACCATACCCTTGGGGAGAAGTAAAACAGTAATTGATTGCGAATTATTCCGTCAAATTACGCAAATGGGTTAAGTATTTGCACTTTTTTCTTCATGAATTGTTGTTATATATCATCCATCTTTATTACTCTGATATTCGTAGGAAAATTTGTAAAATATGAATCAAATCTTTTTAATTATAAATGTACAATCAAAAACATGTTTATAAAATTATATTTTGTTGTCCTGGAAAATTTAAGGAATGTTAATTTATTTAAGTTTTATTTATATCAGTGATATTCTTGTGAATAACCACAAATTTTCGGCATATATAGTAAAATAAATCTCATAATTTTCTTCCGAATTAAAACAGATAAATGTTTTTTGTAATCCAGTGTCTTACTTATTAATTATAAGTACCGTAAAATCTTTGAATAAATTTATTTTCCTTGTTGTCAAATATACAAGTATTTTTAGAACTGGACTCCTTTCTAGCCATATTCATTTTAAGCACATAGTGATTTTATGAATTTAATCTTTGAAAACTAAAACAAATCTCTTAATTTATTTACTAAAATTAAATCACATGTACAGAGATCGAAAATGCTCTGGGTTTTATTCCAAATCTTAAACAATAATTTGAATTTGAATTTTTAGAAACCAGAAAATTATAGTGAAAATAATTTTTCAAAGTTAATAATGTTTTTAATGTCTTCCGAAATATTGTTAATTATTTTGCGATATTCGATGCAAAGATTTAGCAGTCTTTCCCAAGTTTCTATACTAATGTCGCTTTCCTGTGTGAATTAGATGTTTTTTCAGCGAAAGAAGTATTTGATGTATTGTTTCTATCTTGCTGATATCAAAAATTTTAAAATTTAATAGAAAGATTTTTAAAACTCAAACTAAAATCAATATTTTTTTGAACTTTGTAATTTAAATATGATTTGTCCTCGTGTGCATTTTTAACTACACTTGCATGGAATGAAAACTTATTTCAAAATTCTCGTTTCTGGGCTATTCTTTGTTGTATTTAAGACTAAATTGACAGTGTATTAAGTTTCTCACGAAAATTTTCTCTTTATTTTGAAATTTTCAGTAGAACTTTGTGGTTTCTAGTTTAAAATATAGAACACTTTCTCGGAGTGTACGATGGAATTAGAAATTAAATAGTGGAAATTTGTTTTCTTTATGTGTTCTCGGTTTAATAAGACACTATATGAAATTAAAATCTTTACACAATTTAAAACACAAAAAAATCGAAATTCGAAATGTAATTTAGAAAAAATATTTTGAGGTCAACTTCACCTGTAAAGCTTAAGATTTGAAATCATAGATTTGACTCCCGAGCCTTTTTGATCTCTACTTATTCAATAGCACCTCGGTATAAGAGTATTTTTTTATCATTTGATTGGTTTTCAAATTTAATTACTTTAATTAAATGAAACATTTATATTAGAAACATTCGACCCTGAATTATTAATTTTTAATAAAAAAAAATATACATCAATATTATTCTGCTAAATCAATTAAAATTCGGTTATTAAAAAGATAACAAGTTTTTTAAAAATTATTTTCTTATTTAAAATTTTATAAAATGCCAAAAAAACAATTGGAGATGAAAACTGGTGAGATGAAATTGGTAAACTGTTTCTAAAAATGACAATTTTTGCAAGAAAATTTTTTATGAGTTCCAGTGACGTATGTTCAATCAGAAATATTATTTAACAATTTACATAACCAGCTCCTTTCAAAATATGCACAGTTTTGGCTTTCACCTTGTAAATATTTCTCTCTCGATTAAAACCACAAAGTTTTTCATTGGTTGATTCTTTTTGTAACCAGTCTTTGAACCCTTGAATTGATTCTCCCGTTTCATCTTTATATTATTTTCTTTTTAATCTTATCAGTAAAGCATCTGGTACCTTTTTTAAACATTGTTGAAATAAACCTTCGTCTTCCGGGTATATTGCCATGTCAATGTTTATTAGTCGAACTTTATTGCGTCTAACAATCTAATAAATGATTCCAGATCTTTGTGTTCGTTCTTCCGGACTGGGTTAAAGCGATCAATCTAATCTAACATGTGAAGATAACATCGGTCATTGCCGCCAGATCTTTTTTCTATCATTTCTCTTGCCGGCTGATATGCCATTGAAGAATATTCAAGATTCTCAATCATCTTTAATGATTCGCCTCTCAAATAATTTTGGAGATGTAACATCTTTTCATCATCTATTCCATCATTTATAATTGTTTTGAAAGCTGCATAATAATTTCTATATTTGTTTTTGTAAGTTTTTCTTAAAGATTTATTTGGAATTTTCTTTAATTTCTTCGGATCTCACGGGGTTTTCTGTTTTTGTTTCTAACTATACTCTTGATTACTGTGTAAGTTAACTCCATTTCTTTAATATCTGCTTTAAGTACCATTTTAATATCAGTATTTAATTTTATACTCATTTCTAGAAATCGTTCCAATTTCTCAATATTTGCATCTTTTTCCTCTTCATATTCATCTACCCATACATGGTATTTATCGTTCTTTATATATTTTTTCGTTGATAATGCCGACTTAAGAGTTCTACTCTTCTTCAGTCATTTTAGTTCTTTTTCTTCATTTCCTACACATAGTCTTTAGTGTTGGATCTTTTACAATACCATAATCTGAATTTTTTTTTGTTTTAATTCTTTATCAGTAAAGATCAATCTTTGTGAGAATTCCTTCCTTAACTTCGACTTTCGCTTTGATATTTTCAATGGAATCTCTAACTTTAATGTCGAGAGTTATAGTTTTTTCCCTTAAAGTTTTAACAAAAATTTGTAAATTACATAGTGAATACAGTGCTTCTTACATAAATTACTGAAAAGAGTATTGGGGCCCATAATCACCTTTTCAAGTTGCCAAGTACTTTGGGTACCATACCCCTATTAATATTTACTTTAATAAACATTCTTTTTTTATACATAATTCCTATAAATTCCGATGTTGAACTTTATTTTGGTACATTTAATTGTGCTAATTGAAAAGAATATATATAGATAAAGAATATTAAACGTTATTTAAATATTTATTAAATACCCTACTGGTGCTTTATTATTAATTTGTGGAAAATGTTGCGAAAAGATATTGGGATACTGTAATTCAAATAGGTTAAAAAATTAAAACCAGCAAAGAAGTTATATAAAAAATAGTCGAATCAGTAATTGCATGTATTGGGAAATTGATATAATTTCGTGTTTATTGAATCGATGATGAATGGAATTATATTTATTGGCTAGAATTATTATCCCAATGACATATAGATTGACAAGATAATTTGGCTTATAATTGACACGAGAGTTGGCCTGTGAAGAAAAACCGTAGCGTACTGACGGTTACTGTAATGATGGATCGATAGTTGACACAGCCGATGTGCATTTATTAAAGCGAGCGCGCTGATTCGACTGTCGCATTCGAGTGAGTGAGGGGTCCTATATAAATGTATTCTCAGTATTTTGATAAAATTATGTGCAATTTTTTTAAATGACAATCTGTCTCAATAGCATTAACTTTGATTTGAGGAATCGATACTCAAACGGATGATGAATTGCCCATGGGTAAATGTGGATGGGATATTTTCTTTCCCTCGTTTTGATATGATTCCAATAAATTAATTCCTTTGATGTCACGACTTGATTAATAATTCAGTGGCTAAACTTTGCATTTTATTCCATATTTCTTCATTATTTATTCTATCATAAATTATCATTAATTTACTGTTTCTCGAATGTTTTTAAAAGTTGATTTTGAATTTATTTTCTCGCATAACAATGTGAAATCTTAAAATATTCTTTGTAATGTAAAACGCCGAAATGATTTATATTTAATCATTTACATTTGTTTATTTATTTTCATAAATTTTTTTGTTCAATTAACTGAGTTATATATAATTATAATTATTCAAACTTTAAAATAACTTGTCGATAGCAAAATCATTTATAAAATATTATTTGAATAAATAACTATGTAAGCCAATTTCAGCAGTATTTATATGAGAGAAGACTTTTGTTTTGAATTAATCAGGACCTATTTCATTCCAAAATATTTCATTTTATGAATAAACACAGTGGAAATTGGCTTACATAGTTATTTATTTAAACTTTAAATTAAAATATTTAGAAAATTAATTATGGCAAATCAAATTATATGTTGTCATTTATGGAATTCGATGCCCAAATTATTGTAACAATAGAAATTCATAAATATATTGTGTTTAACGATATTTGATTTATTTTTCTTCTGATCGAAATTTTATTGTATTCAACACAAATTTTAGCTTTGCCCTAATCAAGTATTACTTATCAAATAACACTTATTAAATAATTATAACAGATATTTCCAATAAATATGCCTCGTAAAATAATTAAAATTAACAAAATGTCAAATAAGTTTATTGAAGTAAAGCAGAATATGTACAACATAATTCGAGGACCTAGACAATCAGCATAATCAATAAAGCACGCAGGCAGTCATTTTACGGATATTGTTTAAATATTTATTAATAAATAAGAATTTTTGAATGAAATATAATAAAGAAAATAAATTATTAAGAACACAGTTACAGTAAATTCTTGATAAATATCACACTTCAGATCTATATTTATGGATGAAATGAATCAAAATATTTTTCTTAAATGCTTTAACTGTCATTCCTTAGTTTTACGAATTAAATTGGATTTGTCTTTTTCTATTGATAATTAATTTTATTGAAAAGTAATTTCTCGTTTTCAGAGACAAATTTTTGTAAAATAAGAAATTATTTCATTTGTTATTACCTTTATACGACCAGTTTATGAATATATGAATTTGATTAACCGCACTTTGACTTGTTTTAATGGAAAACTGATAATAAACGTCTGCTGATAAGAAATTACGAAGATAATAGCAGATTTTGTCAGCCTATATATATATATATATATATATATATATATATATATATATATATATATATATATATATATATATATATATATTAATCATTATTGGACTATTTTTACCAATCCATGCTTATCTAGAGCAAAGTCTTTCTCAAAGTGGGCGATAACGCCTTGTGGGCGTTGACATGGGTTAAGAGGGCGATGGTAGATTTGCAATTTCTTTTACTTTATATTTTAAATTTCACTAAAATTAAAACCTACCTACTAAACAATAACCAATAATTAGTATATATTTCTACCCTGTATGATGGTATAAAAACTTAAAATACTTAATATAGATTTCGTAGGATAGCCCGCACGCCGTACGCAATCAAGTTGTAACAAGTTTCTGTTAAATAACGCTATTGGAGCAATCCGGTAGCAATTGTTCTGTACCATTAAAATTTATTTACATGTAATACATTTTGTATATTATACAATTAATTAAATAATCTTTAAGGGGCGGTGGTAAATCCAATTGTGTCTTAAGGGGGTGATGGTTAAAAAAAAGCTTGAGAAACCCTGATCTAGAGAATCTGAGTTAATATGACTGAATGATTGTTGCATTTGGAAACATGACACTTGTTAATACTCAAATAATTGGTTAGTTTAGTCAAAGTTCTTGTGTTAATATAAAACCATATAATTAATATAAACTATTATATTATAAATAAATAATTAAATAAAACTTTTCGTACGATATATTTCGATAGCATAACTATCATCTTCAGGTACTCAAAACCAACTAAAAATATTATGAATTAACATTTAATTTAAACAAATTATTTTTTATTAATTTAATTTTTTAATAAATAAATATTTATAAAATATATTCAATTCACTTATAATTAATTTTAAAATTTTCACTTATATTCTAATTTTTAAAAAATTAATGTAATTTAAAATTTTCAATTATTTTAATAACATTAAAAAAACAAACATGATTTAACATACGTAAACTATTTAAAAACATTCGTAGTCACAGCACTTTGCACATTAATCTTTGGATCCAATGACCTTATCAGCAATGCTTCACATATCACGCGTTCCCAATAATTATTAAAACTTCTCAACAAAATTCTAAAATCAGACATTCCTATTTCACTTTTACAGCCTCTATTTTGTTCACTAATATTGGTCAAACCCTTCAATCGACAATGCTCTAGAACTCGAGTACAGAGATGACGGGAAGTCTCTCCAATGTATGTGGCATTACACCCATTACATGTAAATTGATAAACGAGATCAGAACACAATCCAACCGGAGTTTTTGATTTATTAATAAACATATTGCGTACCTTACAGGAATTAGGAACGATCTTATACTCTAAATTTCCTATCAGTTTACCCAACTTCCTCTTATAATTTGTAAAGCCTTCAGAGTACGGCAATACTAACACATATTTAGACTCAATTTTTTTATATCCATTTTTACCATCACCCAGATCAACACTCAATTCACACCCATCCGACAAATTACATTCAGACTTTCCAAAACATGGATCCTTAGGATTTTTAATCAATTTATCAACAGTTTCTTTTATCATCAACAATAAAAATGATTTAGAATACCCATTCTTTATCAACAACTCAACCAATTTATCAACACTTTACCGAATTAGCAAAAGTATTATTATTATTATTAATATAGTTAAATATTCATAATTTTAAATTAAGTTTGACTTAACTTATTGATCGAGACGAGAGGAGAATATTAATTTTTAACATCCGTCATTACTGAATTTTTTCGAGTACCCTGGGTATAAATGTCCCGTCATTCAGTTGTATAATTAATTGATGATCACGATGTATTTTATTTGTTTTTCTGGTCATATGTCCAATCGATTTTTAAAGTTTGAAGGTTGGCAGTACATGTAAGTAACTTTGACACACCCGGGAAGTATAGCAGCATAAAAAGAACGTGTATTTTAAAAATTTAACGTAAGTTCGCGTTGGCCCTGGAATTTGTTTGAGGACAAAAGAGGTTCTAGGGGGAAATATTTTGAAGGGAAGCTGCAAAGGTTTTACCAAAATTTTTAATTTCGTTTTTTAGTATGAAAATATATTAATTTTGCTAATTCAAGTTTTTTGTGAAGATTTCTAATTAATATTGTTGTCATTTTTTGTGTGGTAGTGATTCGTTTAAGGTTGTTAACAACTACAATTGCTATACTAATATGAATTTTGCTATTTATAGTATCGTTACGACGACACTCAAAAAAGAGTAGTTATTGAACCGATAGAACTAGCTCAAGAGTTTCGAAAATTTGAATTTAATTCTTCGTGGGAAAATTTTCCTCAATTTAGAGATCTAGAGAAAAATAAAAGTCATATTATTGATTCGACATCTGTGGAAAAACCGAAAGAAATTGAAGATAAAAAAACTGAATAGAAATTAATAAATTTTATAATCTAATCGAATCACTGGTCGATTTTATTAGCTGGAACTTGTTCGTTTTAAATATTGTAATAAATACTTCCTTGATTTTCTTTTTGACTAATTTATTTATTTGTTTAGTTTTGTCAATTATTTTCGGTTTTCATAGAATAATCTCTTAGAAATTAAGATTCGTCACTGAAGAGCAAATTATTTGAATGGACATTTTTGTGAAATTTCAAAATTTGATTTTTTCAGACATTTTTTATTGTTTATATTTTACGATATTGCTAGACTTTTGTCTATTGGAACAAAATTTTGAGATTAAAATATGCAAAATTCTTTTAATTAACAACTTAATTTTTGTATAAATAATTAAATGAACGGCAATGATTTAATTATAAGGCATATTCAAACACGGTTTACGATATATTTCGACAGTTCCTGTCATCATGAGGTAGGGTGGAAAAACTTTAAAATGTTATTGACTTAATGTTTTTAAATTTAAGTAATAATTCAATATAGACGTTATTCAATAAATATATTTAAAAGTTTTAAATAGAAATTAAAAATATTCCAAACTATTTTAAAAACAAAACTCTATGATACACGTTCCGAAAATTTTTCTTTCTGACATGTCTATTTTAATCAAACAGCCTTTAGTGTGTTCATTAATAGTGGGTTATCCCTTCTGTTGACAATGTTCAAGAATCCAATCTAACAGAATATTTGAACTTGTTGTCTTTGCACGAATTTGATATGATCTTTAAATTTAATTATCTCAACTTTATGATAAATATGCACTAGTCAAATTGCATTCACGCATTTTTTTCAAAAATTGATCTTTAGAAGGCTTTAATTTTGACCGCATCATTTATTTAATTATTTCCAAATTTGTAATTTAGTAATGTAGTAAAAGCTGTTAACAAATGTCGTCTAAGGTAGTCTGTGGGAAGTAACTATTTTTAATAATTTAGTATTGCAGCAAATGTGGTTGACAATTGCCTGAAAACAGTCTGAGCAGGAGTATAAAAGGAGAAGGGAAAACATGAAATAACCTGTGGTCGAAGAAAACGAGTAGTCTAGTTAGGTCAGTAAAAGAGTCTAAACCCAAGTAAAGTCAAAAGTTATCTATCAGAAAAGGTGATCCATTGGATAACCTACCTTAAGGTGATCAAATTTATTCGGTTGTTGAAGGGTGAAAATAAATCGCAAATTGTAATTACAAAACGTTAAAATAAATCGGATTGAGTTGTAACTGTGATAAAGTGCAAATAAAATTATTCTGAGTTGGGTTTACTTATGGGTACTTTGAATTCGAAGGTAAGAACAAAGCCAAGAACTTAACTTATTGCGAATCCATATTGATGGGGTGTACAAAATTCACAAAAGTAAAAAGGAAAATCAAAAACATTGATATTCAAAATAATAATTAAAAGTGCAAAATTAATTAAAAATTTAAAAATAAATATTTAGCAGGGGAAACGGGTAAGGGCGGATTCCAAATGGCTGGATGAATCCAAATATAATAAAATCATATCGAAATATTTAATAAAAATAGTAATTAATTAAAAATTAATTGGTTAATGGAAAATCCGGGCCGTCAACAAAATTATTTAATTATAGCAAACGATATTGGGTGACGAAAGAAACCGAGAACAAAAGGGGAAACCAACACCATTGTAATTATCGTAAATAAATGGGTTAAATGGAAACCCCGGAAGCCTTGAAGTAATATCCAATTTAGTTTTAGAGAGATAGATGTCAAAAAGTGCCAAAATCAATTTGATTTACAAATAACTTATTATGAGATGGGTATAAAAGCAGAAATAAAATCATCAAAATCGCTAGTGTGGTCGAAGAGAATATTTTATCATAAGTTCAACGAAGGTAATAACTTGAGAAGGGATGTCAGAAAGTATCATTTAGTGTCAGCCAAACAAATTAAAGTTTTGCACACCATACAGGGACATCTCTCTTTGGAAGACGTATCCCTACGCAGTGATTTGTGTGAATTTGTGCAGAGTAAAGTTGTGAACTGAATCTATATTTTTGAAGGTTGTGAATAAAGATTTTAAGTGTAATTGCATTGGATATATTAGAAATAAACCTTTTTGTGTTGGGTTAATTGAGTTGATTAAATAAGGACACCAAGGAGTCAGACCTAAGCACCAACCTTTCATCGACAACAACCCAACAATATTAATTTTATTCTTTGCTTACCAGAAGAGAGATTTACGATTGGAGAATTTTTCATATCGAAAGAAGACTGAATCAAGTATATCAACATTGTGAAGATTAAAGTGTTTTTGAAATTGTAAAGATTTGAAGTGTTGTTGAAAGTATATAAATTGTAACGAAGTGTGATAATTTAAATAAGCGTTATTGTGTTGTTTGTTCGAGTTATTTAAATAAGGACACCGAGGAGTATGAGTTTTGAAACTGACTTTCATTTATAACCCAATAAACTGTTAAGTATCATCTCTAATAAAAGTTCGTTCATCTTGTTTCTTGATTGCGGTCAAAAGAATGAATTTACTAAAACGAGCAGCCATTACTACTATATATTTCTTTATGATATTCCTCAATCTGTATGTTATATCTATAAAAATCTGTTCCAGAAATTTAAAGCCGTATCTCGGGATTCATATTTCCTTTGTTTTTATATGATCAATATTTCTCTTTGAGGAAATTTTCACAACATCCTAGACACAATTGAATTTTTTCTTGCATTTTCGGCCAGTAAAATATGTTGGGTAGTATTAGTTGTCTGTGGAATATTAAATTAGTAATTATTGATCCGATTACAAGGCGTGGTAATATTAACGAATTTCAGATTATATAAACTTTTATTTATCAATACAATCGATTACCAAATTACAATGGCGAAACTAACTGCAAAATTAATGAATACAAAAAAACACAGAATGTAAAACACCTTTACACTTTTCAATACCTTTTGTATATTCTTTGTGTATACTTTACTCACATTTCGGATCAAAGTCTCTTTCAGCCAAATTAGCTAACCATGTTTGAAATTGTAGACTGATTGACGTTTCTATAGTGTTCCTAAACACCAATAATTTGTGGTCGATACAAATTATGAAGGTTTTTCATAACATGTTCATGCACAGCAAGAAGTTCTTTTTGATTACACAGTAGCCCTTTTCACGTACTGTTATGTGTCTCGAACCATAAGCTATTACATTTTCATTGTTACCGCTCTAAAAAACTGAAGAAGATTATTTAATAATCGAAACTTTTTTCAATACAATTATTACTTTGCAGCAAGGGTTATTTTATTATTCACTTATCTGATATCTTAATTTATGCTGCTACCGAGGAATCCTCGGTTTACAATAATAATAATAATAATAATAATAATAATAATAATAATAATAATAATAATAATAATAATAATAATAATAATAATAATAATAATAATAATAATAATAATAATAATAATAATAATAATAATAATAATAATAATAATAATAATAATAATAATAATAATAATAATAATAATAATAATAATAATAATAATAATAATAATAATAATAATAATAATAATAATAATAATAATAATAATAATAATAATAATAATAATAATAATAATAATAATAATAACAATAATAATAATAATAATAATAATAATAATTGGAAGAAGAATTAATAAGAATTAATAATAAGAAAAAACTTTCTTCTGCTTATATGATGCATGACCTACTTTATTTAAAACCGGTTTCTTTAAATATGAATGTATTATATGTGACAAACTTACAATGTATATTTACATTTAAATTGACTTTATTATATATGAATATTATTTTATGCTTACTATTTCTAATAATTTTGATTAATATTACAAGAATAATAATAAGAAAATTTTGTAATAAATTTTATTTGACGTGGCATACCTTATTTAATATAAAAATTTAATACTCATTTAACTTTAAATCGACCTTGGAATAACCTTAAAACAACCTTAATATACTTACTTTATTGATATAATTACTTTCTTAGTTCATAATGACTTTGATTTTTCAAGTGATCATAAAAAACCCTGTACCTTTTTTGGCACTTAAATTTAAATCAAACAAAAATTTATTTCAAGTTAAACTTAAATTGACCTTATTTTAAAAATATCGACCTACTTTTTTTAGTGGAGGAAAGGTTCATCTATATCTAATAAGTGTTGGTTTAGTACTAAGTTTTGTTTGAATGGATTGGAAATAGCACGCAAACACAACATGCAGATTTAAAATTAGACCCATAAACATCTAATAACCACCTTGAAATGCGAGAAAGACATAATTAAAAAATAAAAAATTGAAAAACATTAAAGTAAATTAAAATAATAACAAATGCATCAAGATCCACACGAAATGACATAAAAATAACATAATAACAAAAGATTTGACCGAAAAACTGACAATTTACGTAAAAGAAAAGAGTTAGTGAATAAATTGAATAAAAATAAAATAATTCTAGTCAGAAATATTTAAAATAGAAGGTTAATGAATAAATTGTCAAATAAGATCGAGAAAATAATAAAAATTAGAATTATAATAAACAAGTAATATCAAGGTCAAATTTTGTTTTATCGCATGAAAATTAACACACAAGGTTAGGGTCACAGAATAGGTATATTTACCAATCCATTTCCACAGAATTTTAATGCATTCCCTTAGTGAGCAAGCCACTTTTCTTTAGAGAATTCATGAACTCAAGGATCAACTATCGGCAATAATTTCCACAGTACGTACTCAAGCACCTTATATGTAAGCCCTACTTGAGCGTATGTGTTGGAAACCTTTTGTCGTATGTATGAATGTATGCCAAGAGAAACATGTTAATGTACTGATCTGAAATATATGATTTAATGAAAGAGTCTTAACCGTCGAAATTTTTCTGGCCCACAGCCACACAACATACAAGATATTAAAATAATACATAACTAGTCACCCGTGAGAGTTCTGTCGTGCGTAACGACGGTCTCGAACGTAAATTCATATTCGTTTATAGGGGCAGTTGAGAAGATCGAGAACTAGTCTTTTGACTGGCTCTCTTTCACCCATCTCCCGAAAAATCGACCAAAAATCTAATTTACAAATCGGCTAAACTGATTACACCGAGTAGTCCAGTGGACACTCCTAAAATCTAATATGAACACAAATTCCTTAGGATCAAATTGAGAGGCTCGGGAGGTGGAAACTCGATATCGATGTGACGAAAAGCAACTAAATATATTAAATCTGACGAAAAGCAACTAAATGCAACTAGATATAATTAAACATAGTTAGGATAAATATAACTAGATGTAATTAAATGTAAATAAATATAACTAAAAAATAACTAAATGTAACTAAATGTAATATAATTAGATGTAATTAAACGCAATTAAAATAAAAGTAATTAGATGTAACTAAATAAAATTGAATGTAACCAAATGAAACTAAATGTAACTAGAATGCCCAAATAAATTCGTGAATAACGCCCCATGCTAAGACCAAAGGGTTAAAGTTGACAAACGATGTAGCTCCCCAGGTAGTAATGAATAACCGCCGTTAATTACGCACTATAGTATTATGATAAAGAAAAATATTAAGAATAATAGTTATAAACCACATTCAAATTAGTAATATCCTGAAATAAAATTAGTAAAATCATAACAATAAAATACAAATGACAAAGTAGATATGATATTCTCGCAGAAATAAAAGTTAAAAGACACAAACTTCAATAAACCAATTTGAATTAGAACACTCGCAGTAGAATCGTGACAATACTTTCATAGCGAACTTAAATTCATAACATCCAAACTGGATATATATAATGAACGGCTAAGAATTCCCCAGAGAAACTATCGAATAAATTGACCTAATACCTTTTCACCGGAATTAGGATACATGACATAACCATAATGATCGAGATACAACCATGAAATATTTCTAAATAAAATTAAATCAACACGAATATCCATTCCTGAAGGAAAAGACCACGAAACGTAAAAGGAACCATCGAGAGTTTGATCATAAAGGATTTGATTAACCAATTACGACAACGCGTGTGTGATTCACCCAGTGAACACTACCAGAGATAGCGAAAGCATAGAAATGACGACTCCTGTAAACCCAGAGTAGTAGAGGGATGGAGAGGGATCCAGTATTCGGGAATCAACTGAGAAGAGAGAGAACTCTGGGATAAGGAACCAACGAGCACGATTTTCGATTCTGTCGGAATAACACCAAGAACGACATAACGAACCTAGAAACAAATAACCAGAAACTGTTAATATCGGAGAAAACCTGGAATAGAATCGCACAAATAATTTTTATGAGTTGAGAAGCGTGATACTCCATTGATATAGTGAGAAGAAAACCTCTTAATTTTGTATAAAATATCCCTGATAAGAATACCAATCCACTCAAATTAGTGTCATAAAAGAAAATAATAAACCAAACATTAGTCCACTCACCATAAACTTGATTGCAAGAACAGCGACGCCTTCTGCAGATAAATCCAACCGTTGGTTTTCTCTAGTCAACCGGAGAATTGATTAAATGAATGAAAATAAATAGACAATAACTGGAAATAAATTATGCCAGCTTAATAAATAAAAATAAAAGATTATAGTATACTGAATTAAAATAAATAATTACACCCGAAATAATGAGGGAAAATCGACCAATCAAGCGGCGATGAACTGATAACCCTTCAGACATAAATACAGAGCTCAAATTTAATAATTAACACATAATATCATGTCCAACCAACGAAAATTACACTCTGAAGGTAGACACAATACAAAGGAACGGATTGGAAACGGACGCCGAAACCGGCTATCACCTAACGATGGAGGCATGGAGAAGGACGCTATCGAACTACAACGAGGTACTACATCTTTTATGTAACAACAAGTTTTCCTATGTAATTACGATTTATTTTCACCCCATATGACTGACTACGATGAACCTTACTTTCATGACTAAACAATATTTGACAAAAAAATTCTTAAAAATAAAATTTACAATTTAATATTAATTATATGGATTGTTTAGACCGCAGAGATCCACACGGCGGATGGAGTGATGACTCCCGACTAACGTTGCAAGTACCGGTTGGTTCTGCCGCACAATACCGACAAGCACTATGGGATCAAGGATATACTCTGGCCACGTATGGTGAATCTAGCTGGCCCCGACGACCTAACGATCGTGAAGATGAAATCGAGTTACTCAGTATAGCAATCAAGCGAGAATCGGATAGGAATATGGCACGAGAGGCTCGCCAACTAGCGGAGTTCACCTTGATGCAGATGGAGAATCTAGGAAGGAAATACCACTTGAAGGCGAACCTAGCCAGACGGCGGCTGGCATGCGTGAACAACGACATCGTGAACGGCCTGATTCCAAGTACCGACGGATTCGCTCCAGACTATGGGGTTTCGTTTGAGCTGGACGACCCGAGATTGGTAAACATGACCGCACCAACAAAACTGATTCTGCCGGAGCAACTAATCCAGCCAGTTCTTCGAAGTCGACTTGGACCAAGGCAACAAGGAGATCACGCATACGCCAGTCGACACACGCAATGGATATTCAGCAATCTTTGTCGCCGAAACATTCCATCCAAGGGTCGTGACGGACTTGGAAAATGATCAAATTTTGTATTATATAATAAACGTTAATGGTTAATCTTTGGCTGTTTGATTTGTTTTACTAAACGGAATAAACTCCACGGTAATAAAAGTGTGAAACGAGTTCTAATTGTTCTATTTAGGAAAGCATGACTTTATGATATAAAACATAAATACGGCAGGGAAGAGAGTTATAGAAGTTCAAACAGACGTTGACGAATTAATCTAAATAAATAAGTTATCATGAGATACGTAGTGAAAGATTTCTTGGAATTAATTCTACTCGTAAACATACTTAAGTCAGTGGTGGATGAAATTAATTAATGTGTCAAAACCCTCTAATGCTAATGCTAATTATTCAAATATTTTTCAATTCAGGAATGGAGTCGACAAGAGTCCTCAGTCGAGAGCTGAAAGATCTTCGACGAGAAAACATGAATCTACATCGACAGCTCCTACAGCAAAGCCGAGAAATTCAACAAATAAAAGTCACTTGGGCAGAACCGACAAAGATGAAAGAGATTTATCAGCGTCTCACCGCTGCCTAACAAGGGTGGAAGGACGAAAAGATGCTCAACTTAGCTCAACGGACTCAAATAAAGGGCTTGGAAGTCGCTCTGTCAACGTGCGAGGAGGGAGTGCGGTGACATATTTCTTAGTCTTCGCCCCGGCTCAGTTGGTCTATCGCGACCAGAATCCATCGAAGCATCCCAACAAACGGTCCCACCCGCACGCCAGGCCAGGAAGGACTGAAAGATTACGAAGACGCTCCCAAGGCGAAAACAAATAAATGATTAATTCGCGTTTCAATACCAGGACTCATTTGATGATAATATAATAAAATTGTGTTTTGATATTTTGTTTATTGTTAATAATTAGTGTATATGAGTAAAATAAGGAGGAAGCATTCAAGGGACCTAAAAGAATAAGACGGGCAGAAGCCTTCTAACGGCAGCCCGCTGAACCCGACATAAGGCTGGACCTTAGCAGTTCTGACATCGAAACTCACCTTTGGCGGTCATGTGACCAATAGTTGCAGTTCCAACGTTGCCTAGCAACGGGTAACCATTGGCGGATGTAAAATATTGTATGTGATGGGGTCAAGGTCACGAATACCACTAACCCCATATAAGTTTGGATCTATCTATTTATACCTATCTCTCTCGACCAAAAAACATCAAATTAGCTAAACATTTAAATAGTATTACCAAAGAATTAATTATTCGCCAATGCGACAAACATCACAATTTTATGGATGAAAAAGAAATGTTCCAAATGTGTTCCAATCTTTACACCCTCTGAATTTTCAATGATATTAATAAAGACATTGTAACATTCATGAAAACTCCATTAACAAATTTTACTGATTCATCTTTTCATTAAGTTTTACAACACGGATTGTACGGTTTGCCTGTTGTATTTTAACAAAGTGTTGATTTTTACATTAATTAATTTGCAAAATTTCCCATTTCTTATATTTTTTGTATGTATTATTGTATATCCTCATAATAATTTGTGTATATTACAGTTGACGGATTGCTCAATTCCAATTAGGAGTAATTGCCTTGTCCTATAGTGTTTCAATTGCTTTGTTCTATACAAGAAGTAATTGTAAATCCTACAATGAATTATTCACAATGTCTTACACACACACATACACATACACATACATATATATATTGTTCCTTTCGTTAATAATCAAAATGTCAACCAACTGCTTTTTCCGAGGGGGCTACTGTAATGTTTAAACAAACTATTAGAACGAGTAGTCATCGAGAATAAAAAATCAACGATATTTTCTAAAACAAATTTATAATATTTTGAATTTATTTGGTCATTATTACACATATTCAATTATTCACATGGAGATCGATTCTTCAGAATTCCGGATAAATCGAAAAAAATCCAAAAATTCACATTTAATTTAGTAAGTTATTTAATAAAAATTTATTTATGTGAATGTAAAATAATAAAAAAATATAAATGAAAAATAAACCTTCCGAGCTAACACTTGTTTTCTGGAAAATACAGTAGATGGTAACTGATTTTAACTTTTTAATATATATATGCAGGTCAGATAAAATATTATGTAGGTCACAGAAAAGTGTTTTAATAAATCCTCTAAAAAGTAGGAGTCCACTGGCTCGAAGTTAGCCAAACAAGTGTCGGGGTAGAAAAATATGTATATCAGGTGTAGATAAAGTGCCTTTATGTGTGTAAGTAACAAAATTTTAGGAAAAATTAATTATTTTGAAGATACATGTAATTTAATTAAAATTTATGAAAAATTTATAGTTTATTGCTCAACATGTGCGTCTGTATATGAAAATATCGATAAAGGGCAAAAATTAAGGAAAAAATTAGATATCTTTTAAAAAAATACATGTACAAATTAAGCCTAGCTTGTCGGGTTAGTCAACCACCAGCATATTTTACAACCTTCAACGGCATTATAAGCGAAATAATTAATGTGTTTATTACTAAAATAAAATAATTATTTGTAGAAGCATCTGACTTGCTAGAAACCAGCCGCCAACCATGATGGCCACTTTGTGAATAGAAATTTAAATAAAATGATAAAGCGGACAAATAATTGCTTTATATATTTTGAATCTTCCCAGAATTTATTTTCACTGATTTTCTAATAAATAAATTATAATTATTTATTATTGTTGTTTTATTATTATTTTATTTATTTTTATTAAGTGTTTTAATAATTATTTTTAACTATTTTTCATTATTATTAATACTATTATATCAAAACTGAAAATATGTAAATAAATGTAAAAGATCTCATAATTAATTTGATATTTAAATTTTGTTTCTTATTGTTGTTTTCATATACAGGTGCATAAACATGTTGAACCACAAAATACATATTTTTCATCAACTTTAACTAAATTACATTTATTTTCATAAAAATATTTAATTTTTCCTTAAATTTGTCGCTTACACACATGCACCTTCACCATCACTTTTTGTACCTTTGATATACACATTTTTCTACCCAGAAACTTGTTTAACCTTTTTTGAGTTATTACGTTTGAGTTGAAAAATACTTAAAAATACATATAAATACTAGTTTTTTAGGAATTCATAAAATTGCTCAGCAGAGAGTGGGATTGAACCAGCGGGCTCCTGATCTAGCTGATTCCAATCCATCTACTACAGAATATGATTTAGCAACTTCTGTTTCTGTTTCCTCATTTTTTAGGAGAAAATGTAAATTTTTGATTCTAAAGATAAAGCCTTTTTTCACTGTTTTTCCTTAAACTTTCTTTCGATTTGATATAATTCAGAAGTTCTCCGCAAATTTTTCTTAAAATGAGTAAAGCTCCGTTACTTCAACAAGATCTATTCAAGATTCAAAGAATATCTTGTCTAATGCCATTGCTAACTTCACAAATATGTGACCAGAGGAAAATTCTTTGAAAATCCATTTATGTGAAACCGTGTAAATCTGGAAATAAATCTGCTGTCTAAATAACCTTTTTCGTGTGTAATAATTATTTTAAAATATTTAAGCAATGAAACAATTTATAATTTATATATAATTATAATCGTTTGATCATTATGATGATTTAGCCGGAATATGTCTTAAAAATGACATAATTTTATTTGGCTGTCCATGCGGATTACCGGAAGTTTTTAGAATAAAATTGAATATTTTATGTTGTACAATGTCGAAGTTTAAAAATTCAACTTTCTATAGTTATCATATATAAAAACATAAACCGGTTTTATTTGATGGAATATTTCATACAAAATTTTGTTCTTTTTAAGCTGCAGTTCAAGTTTTTTGTTTAAAATGAACTAAAGTCTGAATTGGAGTGAAGATAAAGGTGATCGGAATTTCTTTTTAATAAGTATTTAAATTAGGAAATGCCATATATTTCAATTTTAAATTTTATTGCGGTGTTTGGCTTACTATGTCCACAGAACAAATAATAATAATATTAAATATTGCACTATTCATTAAAAAATTGTCCATGTTTGTCATATATATTTAAGAAAAAAATCTTTCTTTACCTTAACTTGACAGATAAGATCTAATCAGGTCACACGGTAAGCCAGATCAAATTAATAAATGTTTGACCAATGAGATTTATTCCTATATCTCGCATTGTTAATGTTCTTTCAAAGAGTAAAACTGATCAATCCCGAAAGAATAAATAGGATGTTAGAATTTTATTCAATTGCAACAAAATTGTTTTGTTTAAAAGAAGCAGAAGATTTAATAAATTGTGAACGGTTAATTTAAAAATGATCTATGATTTTAATAGGAATAAAATATTATTTACATATTTCTTATTACTTAAAAAATTTGTGTTAAAACAGAAACCTAAAAGATAAAACAGAACGGTGACGAAAAAGAACCAGGAACAATCATAACAATGAAGATAACATTACATTGATTAAGAGTATAGAATCCAATCCCGGGTAACCAGGAATTTTTCCGGCATCGAAAACCTGTTCTGATGTCATATAAATACCTGGTTTTCGATTCTATTTTTTTCATTTTTTTTAGCAACAAAATGTGTTATAACAAAATGAAAACACAATTTAAAAGTTTTTCTTTTCCACACACACTTAAATTAATTACTTGTACGAAAAAGAGACGACAGAAATATGAAAAAATATATAATTGTCTCAGAAAATGAATGATTTGCATAAATAATTTCATAAATTTGAATAAAATGTTTAAAAAGAGACGAAAATAAAAATGTAACCCCCATTTACATATGCAAGTAAAAATACAAATTACTAGCATGATTGTTGTTTACGCATAAAATTCTCACGTGTAGACACACTTATCGTGAAAGTAATTTTATTATAAAATTTCTTGTATGATAAATTTCATGCCAGATAATGTGCTAGAAGTGTGACATTTAAATTAAAACAAAATGGCCGGGACTAAAATATTTTATTAAAATCTATTGAACATAATAAATTCATATAAATTATTTGATTGTTTGTAGAATATGTATTCTAAAATAAATTAAAGAATAAGTTTACATCAATCATTTTTTTTAAAAATTTTAATTAAATCAGATTTGAACTGACAGTAAGTATTTATATGTAGTATAACAAGATTTGATTTTATTTTGTTTTTGTTATAAAAATAAAATAAACCCCCAATAACCTAGACATGTCAATAAACGCTAAATTTGAGTTGTGCAGCCAACTACTTATTCAAAAAACTCCAGTGTGGGAGTATTTTTATTGTGAGACTTCAGGTGAGTGTGCCAAGTGCAAAAAGTGTGAAAAAATATTGAAGACATCTGGTGGAACAATAATTTCTCTTCATAAGCACATGACATCGATTCACAATATTGTTACAAAACCTGTGAGTGTGAAGAGACCCGCATCTCTCTCCGAAAGTGCAACACCACCAGCACCACCAGAAAAGCGATTACATAAAACATCGATTTCAAACTACCTCATTGTTCTTGATAACAACTCCCTCGAAGCTGTACTAGCTCGTATGACAGCTTTCGATGGTTCACCATTCCAAATTTTCATAACATCCGTTGAGGTGGGAAACCACTGATGACTCGTGGCTTTGATATGCCAAAATCGGCTACTACTATTCGAAGCATGGTAGTGCAATATTTGATGTCTTCACAAAAAATGTAATTCCGTACCAAACGAAGAAATTGATGATGATGACGATGGCTGCGATTCAAAATGTGAGAATGAAGAAGATCAAGATGACGGATTTCAAATTGTTTGAACCGAAGCTGAATCAGAAGAACTGGTAAATAAGCTGTATCCAATTATACGTAAAATAAGAACTATATTCAGGTTGTTTCGTCGATCACCAACAAAAAACGATGGCATTCTTCAGAAATTCATTAAAAAAGAATTTGGGAAAGAAATTCAATTAATGATTGACGTAAAGACACGATGGAAAGGCCTTTATCTTATGCTCGAACGTTTTTATAAAGTAAAAAAACGGCATTTTAAAATCCTTAATCGATCTCAATTGCAACAATTTCGTGAGAAGAAAATGAATACGACATGATTAATTTATCTGGTGACAAAGCTTGGACCTATAAAGTTAGCTGCGGAAGCTCTATGCCGCCGTAATGCAAATTTAATATCAGCTGATGCAACGTCTAAAAGAATACGGTCAAAAGAATGAATTTACTAAAACGAGCAGTCATTACTACTATATATTTCTTTATGATATTCCTCAACCTGTATGATATATCTATAAAAATCTGTTCCAGGAATTTAAAGCTATATCTCGGGATTCACATTTCCTTGATTTTTATATGATCAATATTTCTCTTTGAGGAAATATCACAACATCATAGACACAATTGAATTGTTTCTTGCATTTTCGGGCCAGTAAAATATGTTGGGTAATATTAGTTGTCTGTGGAAAATTAAATTAGTAATTATTGATCCGATTAAAAGGCGTGGTAATATTAACGAATTTTAGATTATATAAACTTTTATTTATCAATACAATCGATTACCAAATTACAATGGTGAAACTAATTCGAAATCACAACAATCCGTAATACGTATTTATTTTGAGTCTTCGGAAAAAATCCTTAATCGATCTCAATTCAACAATTTCGTTTTTAAAGAAAATGAAAACGACATGATTAATTTTTTGGTGAAAAAGCTTGCACCTATAAAGTTAACTGCGGAAGCACTATGTCGCCGTGATGCAAATTTAATATCAATATTTCCTTCATAATCAACAATTTAGGCAGTAATGAATTGGTTCTTCAAATGAATGAATGTTTGCTGCAATATTTGCATACATGCAAACAAGATAATGGCTCTGGAGAATTTGAGCTAGACTCACTATTAAATTTTGCACGTCTAAGCAATAAAATGATTTTGACCATGATTACTGACATCAAAACCACACAGCAGCAATCTGTCATCTGAATCTGACTCAGAAAATGATTTCGTTGTTAACGAAGCTCGATTGTCTCTGGAAGAAAAACTCGATAGAGTAATTCACAAGGAAGTCAATTCTACGATTACTCCGCAATTAAGAACCAAAAATCTTATAACCAACATTATAAAAAAAGAATTGGCTATTTTTGAAGTTGAGGCTAATCGTGCGAAGAACCTGGATAGGTGCTATGATAGCCTTAATTCAATACCACCTACTAGTGGGGACTCAGGGTGCGTGTTTTCTGGTTGTGGAAAAATTGCCACGAAAATTCTGTCACGTCTAAACGACTAAAGTTTGGATGTTTTGTGCTTTCTCAGATCATATTTTAAACTGGAAGCAGGAAAGTAAAGGGGAAGTTAGGAACCAAAATATAAATAAAATTGAATAAACTTTCGATTTTAAATATATTTGTTATTGAATTTATCGTTGTTATTTATATAAATATCACTGTTGGTTATTAAATTATTTCAATAAAAATCAAATCGAATAAACTTTATAAAATGCAGAGTGACACAGATAAAGGTCTAGATTTCATTCTTCAACCCCTCTTAAAATAAGAAACGGATACCAAGGAAATACTTTGTTTATAATAATGTAGAATGAAGCATTTATATTTATGTAGTTAATACATTCTGTATGCTTTTCCTCTTCGTCGAGCAGCCGGTTTAGTCGTCCCTCGCAGTTTGTGAATACATAATCTAATATTTGAGTTCTGATGAGTCTGGATGTGCTTTTGATATTTTACTGCAGAGGCAAAATATCAGCTGGTTGCGTAATATAAACTTTCTTTATAAGAAATAGTCACACAGTCTGTCAGCTGGAGAGTGATCAGATCAAGGTATATTAGCAGAATCACGTCTTTTCCACCATTGGAGGAAATTGCCGTTTAGTCAGGAATCAGGTATAAATATCAGGGTTTGTTTGCCTTAACAGTTTTTGTTGAAACAACATCTTTAGGTAGTTCACACACATGATGGTTTCATCAAATAAATAGCTAATAGAATTTCTTTCCTGATATGGCAGCCTACACAGTAGTTTTTGGTGAATTTAACCCGTTATAAGTGAACAAATGAGGATTAGAAGTGCCCAGTATCAGGGGTTGTGTCTGTTAACATTATTATACATATGAAATGATCTAAAAATATCCGATTTCCAAAATACTGTGAATAGTTAGAGATCCTTGTTAACGACCGCAAAATTTATCCGGCATGCATAATCTTCCTCACTGAAGGACTTCACTATGTTCATTTTATAGGGACGCTATTTTGTGCGTTTTAAGCCTCTCTTGACCGATTCTCGACTAATTTCAATCGAAGCCCAAGCACGCTGTTGTTAAAAAATAAGGATTCTCTTTAAAGGGATTCGTTACTTTTTTATCAATATCATCAGATTTTGAAAACTTTTTCTTAAAATAACAACACGCAAAACACTAAATTTTCATCATAAATATTTTCATTATATAAACTCCGTAGATTTATTCTGAACTATCCGATTGGTTAGGATCTTGAACTGATGAAGACATGCTCTGCAAGCACCAAGAACTCCTACTTTTGTACTCCATGTATTATACTTTATAAGAGAAGCAAGAAAGATGTTATTTGGAACTACACAGATATGAACTGATAAATAATGAGACTGAAAAATGATTTTTTTTTAAATTAAAGGTTTTATTAATTAAAAAATTTAATTTTTCTTAATTTTAAGCCCCAATAATGGTGTACCAGACTTACAAAGATCTGCATTTTCGGCATTATGCATGTAATTGTCAAGGAAGCGGATAAAGAAATGTACGCTGTGTACGGAAAATTATCATCAATAACCGAATAAACGGCGCTGAAACGGTACGCCAAATTTAAAAGAGGCAATCCTCAATCTTCAGTTCTAAATTTATTTTCTCTCAAATTTCTTAACTACTTTAAAGTTTTTAATGAAAATTTAAATTTCAATATTAGAAAAAATTGTTTTATAATTTTAATTTTATAAAAATATATTAAATTTTGTATAAAAGTGTTTTTTGAATTTAAAAAATATTTAAGTTTTAATATTGAAGATTTTTGAGCTTTTGATTAAAATATTTCTATTGATACTTTTTATTCAACTTATTCAAAGCAATCCTTTAAAATTAAAAAAATTAAAAATAACCCATTTCACTCCTTAACATTAAAATAAAATTGAAATAGTCAATTATTTTCATTTTTATCTAAAGTTTTTTTAAGAAAAAAATACAGAATCAACAAATTAAGAAATAATAATAATAATAATCTCAAAAAAATAAAATAAATTATCCCTGACTATTCAAGATTTATTCTGATATTAAGGAGTGAAGTAGTTATTTATATTTGAATTTTTTTTCTCCTATGTCACACAATTTTTCGGAACTGCCAGCCTCAATTGTTATTTAATAAAATTTGCTAAATATGAGGAAATTTTTAAAGAAGATGAACAAAAAATATAAGATTTTCATTAAGTCTGGCATCAAAAGTTTGCAATTATTTATTTTTTATTTTACATTTACATACACTACAACGGAAAAATCATCAATTTTATTACTAAATAATATCTAACGGAAATTTGAAAATATTTTTAATTTTATGATTTAATGGATATTTTATTAAATAAAGGAGAACTATAATTTCGGGTAATTTGCTAAAAATCCAAAAAATTATATGCATAATGAAATCGGCATATACAAACAAAAACTTGATCAACAAAACAATTTAATTTAATTCATTTTTGAAATTGATTCAATAAAGTCGGTAGTTGTTTAAAATTTGTAATTGGAAATTGAAATAAAAGCACCCAAGTTATAAGCAATTCAAAATGGGGAACTTTACAATAAATATATAATCTATCCAAAAAAATCTAATGTGCAATTTTTAATCAGAAAATTTAGAAATTCACGAATGTTTCCAATGGAAACATGAAGATTTTCCTTATGAAAATTTATTTCGCACGAAAAAACTGATAAATATCGCGGCGCTCCACTTTGAAGTTTCTTTCATCAATTTTCACTTACAGTTTTTAATGTTTTAAAACGATTTGTGTTCTTTAAAGTTGTTTTTACAATATCAATAGACTCAGAAATATTTAAATATAATATTAGTAAAACATTTACATTAGAACCTGAAAAGGGAAGCAATTCTGTAATAATTTTTTGTCACATTGACTCAAATTAATTTATGATAACCATATTTTGATAATAAATATATTTTTAAAACATATTATTATTATTATTATTATTATTATTATTATTATTATTATTATTATTATTATTATTATTATTATTATTATTATTATTATTATTATTATTATTATTATTATTATTATTATTATTATTATTATTATATTATTATTATTATTATTATTATTATTATTATTATTATTATTATTATTATTATTATTATTATTATTATTATTATTATTATTATTATTATTATTATTATTATTATTATTATTATTATTATTATTATTATTATTATTATTATTATTATTATTATTATTATTATTATTATTATTATTATTATTATTATTATTATTATTATTATTATTATTATTATTATTATGCTTAGTCCAAATTGTCTTCATCAAATTTTTGATTTATAGCATAATTCCAAAAATGTGACCATTGTACTTAAGAAGTAATTTCGTCCATTAAATGGCGATGTCTGAGGTACTTTATTTTATGCTTCAGACCCCTGGAAGATTACTTTGGTCTTACGAAAAAAATGTCTAGCGTATGAAGAATGAGCAAGAAAGTATCGAACAAATATGAATATTTCTCAAAGAACTCTATTAACCAGATGTGTAATAAAAATTAATCAAAGTTATTTTGTTGTCAAAATTTTTATTAATAAAAGCAAGCTAAATAATTTCCTAAAACATTGTTACTTGTTCTTTGAATCTTCATAGAATCTTTGAGTACAAATGAAATACATAAAGTAATAATTATAAATTTATTCAACAAAAACCAGGAATTGCAAAAAAGACATACAAATAATAATTATGCAAAAAAAGTACAATAAATCAAAAATAAATTTGAAGAAAATAAAATGATTTGTTCATTTTGTTCAGAAAATAGAACTGGAACTTTTAAATCGACTTATGAATGCTCTTAGCATTTTTAAATTTTATGGGCGTGGCATATGATATTTGATATCCTCTCTCTCTATGCTCAGATACCGTCTTTGTCGAGATCGAAACGCACGAATTGAATTTGGTTTCTGTTAAATTCGCATTTATCCATGTTGATTTTGAGTCAAGCATCTTTAATTTTCTGTTATAAAGTCTGAACATGACTTTTATGTTCCTCGAGACTTCTAGAAAAAATAAGTTTATCATCAACATACGCTAAACAGAATGCCTGTGAATCCCTGAAGATACTATAGGTGCATCTTTAAAATGTCTAGGAAGTGTTTCGTAGCCCAAAAGGCATCATATTGCAATGGAATAGTTCAAATAGAGTGATTGCTGCTGTCTTTTCTTTGTCTCAGATTGTGATTGATATTTGATTATATGCTTTGGCCATTAGAGGTTTTGTGAAATATTTGCTTCCTGTTAAGGCGTCTAGAATGTCTTGAATTCTTTGGAGTGGGTATTTTTCGGGTATTGTGATACTGTTGATTAGTCTATAATCATCACACGGTCTCCATGAGCCATCACGTTTCTTTACTACCACCAGCGGTGATGCCCAACTGCTGTTGCTTGCTTGAATAATGATATTTTCCAGTAATCTGTTAAACTCCATTTTGGTCGCCTGCAGTCGTTCTCCGAATAGTTAGCGGTATTTTTAAGAGATTGGTTCACCATCCGAATTTATTCTGAGTTGAACATTGATAGCTTTAGGGCCTATTCTTTGAATCAAGGTTGGATATTGGGTCCAATTTTGCTGTGGGAATATTAGTAATTTCGGAGTTTTTTGCCATAGCAACGTCGAGTAATTTGAAATGAGCTTGTTTTTGCAGTTGACTGATAGGTTGTAGTGAGATAAGAAAAATGCACCGATAATAGGCTTATTGAAACTTGCCGTGGCAAATATCCATTTGAAAGGTAATCGAAAACATTGAATTTCGAGTATGATTTCCTTGTATCCATAATAATTTATAATTGAATTATTGGCGCTGACTTGTGTCCGGTTTATGAAGACCATTACAGTAATTATTATTTCACTTGACCAATGTTTTATTTTTAACCTAGAATTTGAGGAGGGTGTGGGCCAGGGCCGGATATGAGGCTATTAAAGCAATTGCGTCCAACAGTACCTCACAGATCAATATATATTGTTGGGATATAAGCCATAATTTAAACAAAAAGGATAAAATTGTGTAAATTAAAACAAAATAATTAATGTCGTTTGGAAATTGTCAATATGGCTGCTGTAACATAAGCACACACCGCAAGCAGAAATCAAAAATAAAATAAAACAAAATAAAAACATAACAAAATTAAATAAAACAAATATTAATTAAAATCATTGAAAAGCCTACAGATGCAGAAAGAAACACAAAACCAAAACATAAAACCCCCAAAACCTTACAAAAGAAGGTTTAGAAAATACATAGGTGGAAGCGGCGACCAAAAATTTAAATATCAAAGGGTAAAAAGAGAAACAATCAAAGAGAATGGTTAAATTAAAAAAAAATAATAATAAATGAAAATTTACGAAATATTGAGAAAATAATATCAAAAAATAGAGAAAAATATGGAAAAAAATAAAATATTTAAAATAAAATAAAACCAATAAAACCCCCAGAAAAATGGCCGAAAAAGGCTCAAAATTCTCTGATTGGTCGCACCCAGGCATGAAAACACTATATATATGGCAGTCATTTTCATAATTTCTAACAGACAGACTTTTAGACAGTCAGACAAAATTTTTTAGACAAAATTCTTAGAGACGATTGTGTAGAAAATTTTTATGCCAACTTATGACAATTTTTCAAATCTGGTTGCATGACTGTGGATTGTAAGTATTGTTATCTTGTATAAATATATATTTCGAAGTTAAAGTTTTGTTATTTTAATTTTATTCTGGATGGTCGTGGAATCTTTTGGTGCCACTGACAACTCCCTTAAAATCTTATTTATACTATGTATCGAAATAGCTATCGGGAAGGCAGGTCGATGATCCGACTGGCGGATTTAGTTCCGTTAGTTGAGATCGCGGGTCGAGCTTTCCTGAAATCTCGGTCTGTCCGCGACGAGGTCTGGTCGAAAGACACAGGACTCTACCCGTAGGGCACCGTTAAACAACTCGCAACGGCTGATGGAAACGTCGGTCGAGGCGAGCAGAAAATTTAAACTCATGGGAAGTGCGACTTTAGTTAAGGGGGATAAAGTTTTGTATTGGAAATTTAAAATATTGTCAGAAAATTAACCGGAAAATCAAGTAGAAAAGGATAAGATAGTGTAGGAACATAAAGTTGAATGCATTTTCCAATAGTTGAATAATATAATGTGGCAGAAGAGAGTAGTCTTTGTTAAAGTGATCGCAGAGGGTTGTAACTACTTAAAATCATGGGAAATGTACCGAGAGTTAAGGAACTGTTAATCAAATTTTTAATATAGGTAAAGATAAAAAGTAAACTAGGATGAAAATGTAGTCGACACCATGATTAAACAAATGAAATAGGAAATTTATCAAAAAATAAGGGAGGAACGCTGCTCAAATTTTTGAAGGATACCTATATAAATAATGGGTAAAGATGACGAATAAGTATGGAAATTGTAGAAATAGACGAGTAAGAACAAGGATAAAGAAAGAGAAAGACGTAAGACCTTCCATCGGCAGTCAAGAACCCGAAAGTGAAAATATCATGAGGAGTAGTTCTAGAAATGGAGCTCACCTGCTCATGAATTTTCAACCCATATGTACAATACCAACATGGCAATCACCATGGGTACATAGGAGGGATAGAATAATAATCTTGATGGCGTTTAGGTGGTAGATACACCAAAACCCTAGAGAAAATAAATATTAAAACTCATATATGTATAAATATATTCAACAAAATGTAGATTTTTTTATATTTGGTACAAATTTTTTTAATTTAGAAATTTGTTTACTTTATGAATCATGACTTTTGAATTTTATAAATGGATTTTGTTTTAAATAAAGATTTAAAACCTATATTTAAATATTTAAATTATAAATGTTAATTAATTTTTTTATTTCAATTTTGATGATTCTCGGGAAAAAATCCAATCGGGCCTTACACTGATTGGATCTGACCATTTATTACCGGATACTTTATGGGTAAATAGCGCCTATGGCAAACACCGATCTTGCATTCTTCTCCAACATTAGGTTACTTACGTTTTTTTTCTAAAAAACTACTTTAGAATTGGGTAAACAAATCACACAAGTTAAATCTATTTACACTTTATTACAAATTTATCTTTCTTGCTTTAGCTGACGCAAATTGTCAAAAAGTCAATTTCTTCGGTTATTTCTCATTCTATGCTAAGTAAAGCAAAATCACATAATCGACTTTGGCCCATCGAGGCTCTCAAATATGAAAGTATCAATTTTAATTTGCTAAATGATCTTTCGCAACTGGCAATAGAAACCGCGATTGTCAGCAATATTTGCTATGCTGTACGCATATTGGGAAAAACTGAACTATAAAATTAAGTAATTGTTCGGGGCTTGATATTTATTCGGTACGGCTTGTTAGCAAGCGCTCTAAAATCCAAGATTTCTTCATATAATTCTTGCCCATCCACATGACAACTGTGGGCTTCTCTAAATTTTTCACAGCGCTCTTTCAAGTAGCTTGTTTCGGCTTTAAAACACAACCCAAATGGATATTTTCATTTGCGTATTTATATGTTAGGCGCTTTTTCGCACCCCCTTTCAGTTGGCGCCCATGACACGTGCCATGCCTGCCATACCATAGTTACGCCTCTGTTCATATTTGATACCGAACCAGAATAGAATCAAAAATAGAGAACTATTGATAAATATTATTAAATGTAATATTATAATATTTATTAATTCAAATTTTATATTTTGATAAAAAAAATATAAAAAAATAAACATGATGAAAATACTCGATATCAACTGCCATGTTTACAAAATCTGTCAGATTACATTTTATAAAAAAGGCATGATTATATCTAATGTAATATAATAAGATATCACTCATAATAAACGCAAATATGAATAGTAAAATGACATTTTGATGAAGTTAGATTTTGAAAAGTGATGATTATTTTTAATAATACTAATTATTAACATATATAAATATAAAATATTGATTTTTATAATGTAATTTATAAAATATTTTACGACACTGAACTTTTTCATTGTTTCAATGTGGGACAAATGCTTTATCTGACTCGCATTGTCTCACAACAGTTTTTATTATTGTTTTTTTAGATTTAGAATTTTTTTAAATTTTAATAAAAAATGGTCATTGAAGAAGAATGTCAATGGGAAAGCATCGAATCGAAATTGAAATCTTATCCGACGTTGATGGTGCTCAGAATAACAAAACCACTGATAATGAAATTATTCTGGTGAATATGGATGAGGCTTCAGAAAAGGATGAAGAAGCTGAACTATTGTCTCGAATTAAACAAGACAAATCAACATTTATTGCTGCAAATTCTTAAGCAATCACCGTATCGAATGCTTCAATAGGCTTCATAAAAAGTACTATAATTAATTTTTCGATATTTGATTTGAATCTTAATTATTTTGTTCAAAAAAATCTGGTTTAAAATAGAATCATCCTTTGGATTATGATTTGTATGAGGGTTCTAAATGTGTTAATAATCACAAAAAAACCATAGAAAATCAACGGTTTTTAAAAAAATTTATCCGAAGGATTTGAGTTATACGTGACTCACATGACTCCCATAGTCTTAGTGGTATTATATGTACCTGACGGTGACAATGAGTCTGTCGAAATATATCGTAGTATACTATATATGTTGGATTGGCGCTTTATTTTATTTATTAATTCAATGTCAATGTTTTGTGATGGTTTTAATCAATTTGAAAGTTACGCTTTGTTTGTTCCAGTGTTCCAAAGAAGGATTTTGGAATTGAGGAAGAGATGTAGAAATCAAATGAATGAAAAACTATCAATAATTGAATTAGCTTGTTTGATATAAATAGTGAGGTTTGTTTTTGGGTTTGTATTTTGAACTATAGGATCGTCATCGTGTTTATTGATAGATTTCAAGTCTTACTTAGACGGTATTCAGATCTTGGTTATGAATTTTTGTGTCATGCATACATTTGGAATGACTGCTCGTCACCTCCGTTCTCAAGTTCTTGATATATGTGAAAAAATATGTGAAATATTTAATCTTTTATATATTATTTAAAAAATATTAAAATTAGATATTAAACGCGTGTAAAAAAATAAACAAATAAAATCAATGGTTTGTTAACCACGCTGTTGTTCTTTGGCACGTGTTTGTTTGCAAAGAAATAAAAAACTCATTTTCTTTTTCCAGTTTTAATAATTATTGGGAACGTGTTACATGATAGGCGTTGTTGATAAGGTCATTGGATTCAAAGATTAATGTGCAAAGTGCTATGACTACGAATGTTTTGAATATCTTTAAATAATTTGAGTATTTTAAATTGCGATAAATTGGTGTTTCTTTATTGTTTAAATTTTTTTTAAACTTCAATAATATTTTTATTATTTCAAATTAAAATTTATAAGATCTAATTTATAAAATGTTTCATTATTTTAATACTTTATTATAATAGAGATAAAAAGTTTAATATTTATAAAGACATTTAAAAATTAGTGTAAAAATATTTAAATAAAATAGTTAATTTAATTGAATATTTAATTAATTATTTATTAAAATATTTAATTATAAAAGATAATTTATTTAAATTATATAAATAATCCATAAAATTTTTGTTGGGTTTTGTGCCTGACAATGACAGTTAAATTGTCTAAATATATCGTACGACGAGTGTTTGATTGACGTTTTCTTTTAATAATAATAATAATAATAATAATAATAATAATAATAATAATAATAATAATAAAAATAATAATAATAATAATAATAATAATAATAATAATAATTATAATAATAATAATAATAATAAAAATAATAAAAAACATAAAATTAATAAATCTCAAGTGATCTATATGATTATTATGAAGCAATTCATCAATCGCTCGTACAAAAAATCACAACAAAAAACAATTGACTATCACTCATCATCACTTTATCAAACAAATTTTCTAACCGAATTTGAAGAGTTTTATCTTGAAGTATTTAGAGAAAAAGACTTCCTATTAAAAGTCAGGGAAAATCGCGAATTCAGATAACACTGGTAACGGTGACTGAATCAAGAGCAAATCAAGTGTGGCATTGACTTTGTGACAAACACGATCATTTCAATCTTAATTATGATGGGATATTTTCAGATTGAACTTACTGATACTAGGAAATTTGACATTTTCTACCGTAACATTAGTACGATTACCGGGCGGAAAACGTCAAAAGTCAACTCAACTATCAAAGAAAAATTGGCGGCAGATTATTATTCAAAATGATATTTAAATGATTGTTTAAATTTCATTGATTGTGAAAATCGCATTACAATGAAATTATTTTTGTGAAAGTTGAATAAAATTTTAAGCATTGATTGAAACTGTCTCTTACACCACTCCACCCCATCGCACTTCTGGGCCACTCTGAAGTCAATTTTCATTCAGGATCTGCTAAAGGAAATGAGCTTAAGCCGTTAAAATTGTTATTTAACAAGAAATATTGGTAATTTTGGGGAATGTTGAAAAAAATATTAAAAAATTAAAATATTGAAATCGCCTAATTTTAATTACGATTTTCTATTATTCCACTTTTATATTTATATTTTCTTCATTGGATAATGCCGCGGCTGCTTTGTGAACCTGTGAGCAATTCTATTGGTTAGTTCCACCATAAACCTTTTTTAATTTTAAATACGCAAGCATTCGGATAACTAATGCTATATCTGTTTACCGATGTGTAAAATACTTGCCTTTTTGTGTTTTGAATTTGGCAGTTTTATCAAGAATTTCGCTGAATTTTTAAAATAATAAAATATTTGCTTGTAGAATAAATAATTTAACTATAAAATAGAAAATATTGTGTTTTATTTTTGTTTGGAGCACGGAATTTTTTTGAACACTAGTTCACCGAATGAGTATTTTTATCAGTCAGATTCTTGAAACCTCTGTAAAAAATGTTTGTGTACATTGAAAATTGGAAGAAATAGTCGTCTGAAAGACTAAATGTTTGGAGCAATCGAAAATCAGAAAGTTATATAGCAGGTTGCTTTCACACTTTGTAACTGCTAATCAGTGGTGTTTTGCTAATTTTTTTTACCGGAACGCGTATATATAATTATATAGACAGGTCCGATCCTGGGCAGGCGGCCGCTCTGTGCGGTCTCATGTCCCAAATTTAACGACCGGGGGTGATTTTCCATGATAATCCTGGTGGCGACGTTTTTTTTAGGTCTCAATGAGACCTAAAAAAACATAATAATAATACATATAAAAATTCGTCAAAAATTAGAAAAAATAATCAGCAATTCTTTTTAATTTTTTTTTCAAAACGTCAGCCAATTCTCGTTATCAGAAATCATCTTTAGTTCCGGAGCGTTCCGGCTCGACAACACCACTGCTGCTAATATAATAGAGAAATTGCTTGTGAAAGAAGAATCATTTTTTGGATATCATTTGAGTAATATTCTGACTGAAGACAAAATAATGTCTACCTTAGACAAAGATCTATAACAGCTTGATTTTTTTAATAATGTTCTCAATGTTTTTACCCCGTTTGATTTATATTTTTATATTTTAGTTTTCACTTTATCATTTGTATATTCATCTCCAAAAATGTCAAGACATTCGAGGAATATCAAATTTTTAGACAAAATAAATAATACTGACGAGGATGGTTCGGAAGATGACCAAGAATGATTTACCGGAAAATAATTGTTACTTATTTAACAACGATACTGACCAAAAGAATTTCGTGCATATACGAGGACAAAAAAGAAAGATAGTTCTGAAAAAGAAAACGAGGAAGAGATTGAAACTGATACAGGTGGAACCTTTTTTAAATATATGAATGGTCTAATCGTGGAAGAGCATCAATTTATAATATTTTCAAAGAAATATCAAGACTGACAGGATACGCTAAACGAAATATTATTAAGAGTCGGCGTTTTCCTTGACTATTGATCATAACATGATTAAACATTTAACAAAAAATACGGAATTAGAGGTATTTTAAATGTTGAAAACGAAATGGAATTTATCTAATGCAAACTTATACGTCATTTTTCTCGGCAACTATGAGCTGAAATGACTTTACAGAAATCATGAGATTTTTTTCGGTTAGACAACAGACATCATGAAGCCAGCGCTTACAAAACGATAAGTTCGCTTTGATCTCAGAATTTTGGTACAAATTTATCGAAAACAGTAAAAACTGTTATAAACCAGGACCATATCTTTCTATTGATGAACAATTGTTTCCAACAATAGCAAACGACTTTCTATATTTGGGAAAACGTGAAGGGAGAGAATTATCGGTCCGACTTAGGGAGTTTGTAACTTTGAAACTTGCAGAACCTTATACGGACTATGGAAGAAATATTACACCTGACAATTATTTTACAAGTGTGTCATTAGTGAGTAATCTTAAGCCTAAAACACTATACTTGTTGGAACTATTCGCAAAATAAAAGACAACTACCAGAATTAGCGAAACGAGCAAAGGATATTATGACATGCTTCTCGAGTCGAGAATCTCAACCACATATAAATTGAATGATTTTATTCTTACAATTTACAATAAAAAAAACCCAATAAAAGGTATTGATACTTAGTTCAATGCATTCATCAGTTAAAATTGAAAAAGGTGACATCCGGAGACAATTAGATTTTACAATAGCACAAAATTCTGTGTAAATATAACTGAAAATGCCGAGAAAATATTGTGTAAAAGTCAAAGAAGGGCTTTACAGGTATTTTTCAATATCTTAGATTTAGACGGGATAGATGCTTGAAGTTTTACAAAGAAACGATAGGTGAAGAAATATCAAGGCAAGAATTTTTATTTCAATTGACAGAAAAATTATTGTTTCCGTATATAAAATTTGACAAAGATTATGATGGCAGACTGATGATGAGGATAATTTTCTCAAAATATATTTCTTTTATTTGACTTTTTCGTGTTTTTATTTTATTAAATTTTAATATTTATTTAACTTTTTAAATTATTTGCGTTTACAGCTAACAATTAATTTAAAAAAATTAAATATATTAGATAAATTAAATAATTTTTTTAATATTTTGTAATTTTAAATAAAAATTATTTTTGTGTAAAACAATTTATTTAAACAAATCTTTATTAAATTATTCGATATTTTATTTAAATACAAATTAGTTTGCGCAATTTAAGCAAACTTTGTTTTTAAATAACATAATTTTAATAATTTGATTAACATTATTTACAGAACTTTGAATAAATTGATTAAAGGTTTTTAAAATAAAGGTAAAGTTTACCCAAAACACTGCCAATCTACGATTCACGTTGATAAATGCCACAATATAATGATGAAATATTATCAAATCAAAGACTTTTATATATACTCTGTATGCCAGACCCAAACTTCTGACACTTACCATAAATTTTATAATGATCATAAGGGGCACTTTACACAGTTTAATATTGATAAAAGTCCTTATTTTAAAGCAGTATTAAAAGAAAAAGTACCGTGGGTTTTAAGATATTTGAAAAAAATATTATTAAAGATAGTATTCAAATTGGGCTGGAGTACAATTATTTGAAAACATAATTGCTGAGCCGGATATTGAGTACGATTTATTACTGGCACATCAAATTAGTAAAGTGAATATCAATAGATATAAGAAAAATAGTAATTCCACCTTTTCTTTTGAAAAAATTGAAATAGTATTAATCGAAATGAAACAATTATAATTTCAAATTGGAATCCAGGTAAAATATTTAAAAGGACGAAGAAATCAAAATAGCTTGTATATCGAATCGTGCTGCTCCTATGATTAGTGCTTTCCTTGATAATGGTATAAAAACATTAAATGAAAAAATTGTCGAGTGAACTGAATTAGGAAGTAGTTAGAAATTAAATTGAAAAAAAGAAGTCAATTATATATCTAGAAGTCCAATATACCTAGATTATTATACAAACACACCTGCCACATGCATTGTGTAAATTTAACAGTGCAAGATGCCGTTTCAAGTGTAGTGCTAATGCGTGATTTTCTCCAGCTCATTCAAGATCTGATCATATTTCTCAGAGCCTCCTCCAAAAGAAACTCCATGTTTTCATCGGTTGCAGAGTGTGAGCAAAAGCAACTGCGACCATTAAGCTCTATAAAACCTTTCGTGCAATTTCTGGCATCCAGGAAACGTTTACAGCCATTGAAAAAACGTTGGAGATTATGGATGATGAATTCGTGGATAAGTTGAAAGCAAGTGGCTTTTTGAAGACTCTGAATTTGACTTCCACATTAGTCTGAAAATTGCGTTCTTGCTGTTCGAAATCACTGACAGATTGAGCAGCAGTTTGCAGGCAGAAAGCTGTTCTGCTGGTGATGGATTACGGCTAGTATGTGGAGCTATAGTCATGCAGAAAAGAGGATCGGTTTGACTTTCTGTGGAAGTCTTCCTTAGAAAGCGCAAATCAACTGGATGAGGAGCTACACAATTTCCTCGTCATTCTCAAGCACCCCGTCGGTTTCAGTCAAGCAAGCCTCACTTATTTGCCTCTCCAAAGGATTGTTATCATGTTAAATTTTTTAAAGTTATCGATTTCAGTGTGATCAATCTGAAAGAGAATATAAAATAAAGCTATGCCGGTGCTGGCTGCTATTGAAAATTTAATGTCAATTATCATGAGTTAGTGGATCAGCTTGACTTACCGAAGCTGCTGAATGAATTTATTCTGCAAAATAGAATTTGGAGATAAACCTTTGCACTATTATAACTTGTTTGGTTACTTGATTGACAGTTCACAAAATAATGCACTCGCAGTTCACCGTTGCTTCATAACTTGGATGTGATTAATGGTTAATAAAGTTTTATTTGAATTTGAAAATGAGATCGGGTTCGGGGAAACAATTTAATATAAATTTTAATTTATTGCTCCCCAATAATTAACATGGATCGACGCCACTGGTAATAAGGGTACCAAAAACTGCGCAAGATGTGACACAATTCACTACTTTTTTCGATAAAATTATCTTTATTTTATTTTTGTTTACAATTATATTGTCTTAATTTCCTTTTTTTTCTATTTACACAATTTTAATTCTTTTCTTATTAATATTTTTATTAGTTTTTTATTTCTCAAGATATTGCATCATATGTTTTGTTGGGCCAGGACTGGATCTTGTTTAAATGAATTGGAAGTAGCACTCAAATACAACAATGCAGATTTAAAATCAGACCCATAAACATCAAATAAACAACCTTAAAATGTGAGAAAAATACAATTAAATATAAAATCAAAAAACATAAAAATAAATCAAAATAATAACAAATTTGCACCAAGATCAGCACGAAACCAACATAAAAATAACAAGATAACACAAAGATTTGACCGGAAAATGGACAATTCATAAAAGTTAGCAACTATCGAATAAAATGGAATATTTTCAATACGAAATATACTATTAAAAAAGTAAATAAAATGAATTATTCATTTAATATACAAATTTGATAAAATAAGAATTAGATATTACAAATAAAATCAAGGTAAAATTTTGTTTAAATGCATCAAAAAGAACACGCAAGGTTAGGGTCACCAAACAGGTATATATACCAATTCATTTTCACAGAATTTTTATGCATACACTTTGTGAGCAAAGTCATTTCTTCGCAAGAACTACTCAAGCAACTACCGACGTTAAATTTTTCCATAATACGACCTCAATCACTCTTAGGTGAGCACTACTTGAGCATGTGTATGGAAAAATAATTGTTATGTATGCAAATGAATATCGGAAGCAAACGCTATGTATTAATTATGATTCGAAATATACGTTAAATTGATGAGCATGTTTTTTGTCGAAATTTTTCCGGCCCACAGCTGAAACACACTGCAAGTTAGTAAACTCTACATAACAACCGAGATGTGTAAGTGCAGGTTCATCCGGCAATATCTCGTGCCCGTGAAGATTCTGCTATGCGTAACGCTAGAATCCAAACGTCAATTCTTACTGTCTATAGGGGTAGATGGAAGATAGAGGAGTAGTCTTTTGGCTGTCCTTTCGTCATTCATCTCCCGAAAATTCGACATAAATGGATATTAACTCATCGGCTAAAAATCATTCACACCGAGTAGTCCAGTGGGCACTCATAAAATCCTAATATCAACATATCTAACCCTAGGATCAAATAAAGGAGGTGAGTGTGGGAAAAGAGCGGAAAATCGTTGCAACTTGAAAGTCTATTATCTAAAGTGAATAAACTAAAAGGACGACTTGAATTAAAAGCCTTAAATAAAGTATAAACATCAAATATCGACAAAGTTATTGTAAATAAAGTAACTAAAATACTCAAGTAACGACCTAAATGGATAACCAAAAATTTAAGTAAATTGTTTGAATAAAAATCTCAATAAATGACGAAAAGATTAAGTATCTAAATAAATAAATTATTTAACTAACAGCCCAGAGGAATAACAACAAAGTTCAGCGAATAGATGATTTCGATAAAAGTCTAATAAATAACGATAAGGTTAAATGAATAACATTGTTGGATCAAAGCCCCAAGAAATAACGACAAAAATTTATAGGTGATTAAATTCGAAAATTAAAAATCAGGGATAAAAAATACTAGGATTTGTTCCGTAGAAAATGGGTAGAGTACTCTAAAAAGACTTAAAATAAATTCACGAAGCACTAAAATAGTTACAACAAATCTTGATGAGTTCGAAACTACATAGTTTAGAAACTTAAAATAACATCGAAAATGTTTATAAATTATATAGAAGACTAAACAATAAACTATAATTTTGATATCATGCAACAAAGCTGTGATTAAAATTAAATTTCAGCATTTATAGAATTTCAGTAAAATGTTTTAAAATGAATTATTCATTCGTTGAGTTTTAAAAATTTTTAATTTTAATATTTATTTCTTAATAAAGGAATTTTTGGCCAGAAAGAAGACATTTAATAGTAATTCCAAAATTATTTTGAACATAATAAGTCATCCATGAAATGTGTAGGAAATGAGCAATATCCATATAGAAAAAAATACATTATGTAAAGTAGAATGTCACATAAAAGAAAAATATCTTTACCTAAAATGCTCACATTAAAAAATCAGAAGAAATTGGAAGAGATTTCATTATTATTAGAAGCTGACTGCTTATAAAGGCCAAACTGAAATTTTATTTACAACCCAAAAATACATTAAAAAATATACATTTTTGAGGACATTTATCAAAATAAATATATTTTTTAAAAAGAAATGAAAATAATTGCATTTAATGGAATGTAAAAGTATATTTCTATATAAATAACGATGAAAACATTCTACATGCCTCCTTTGTAGTAACCAGAATATACAGCTAAATGTGCTTGCTTCGGTGCTACGCATTTTACAGTTCGTTTTTATCCCTCGGGAGGTTTTCCAATGCATCTTGACAAAGAGCTTTCATTGGTTGAAGAATTTATAAATGGCTTTTGTACATGACTTAAAATTGTATCGAAAATGAAAGCCAAATCATATATATAGGATCTGTGAAGTCGTAAAAGGGCTAAGTTTCAATGAGTATATGCAGAATGGTTCTGTTTTTAACAAAATTACTATTAAATTAGGTTTGTCACAGTAAAATTTTGTTTTGAATGCATGTACCGAGCCACGTAATACGGCAATTATTTGGTTTTCTTTCCGCATAAATAGTGTTCAAAGATGTCAACAAAACTTTAAACTTTGATATCACCAACTCAAACTCCTTCCAACTTATCACAGCCTTTGCTTGGATAGATCCGTAAACGATACGAAATCAAAACATGATTTCACGGTTGAGTGAATTTATTATTATGTTAAAATCTCAAGCGTGTTGACGAACCTTTGACAAATGTGAGTAGTCTCGTTCAAGTTAAATAATTAATGCTCGAAACTGGTTTTCAAACTCTTCAGAAAACTTGAAATGAAATTGAAGGCCAACTGTAGCAAAGCTAATGAATTATGCATATCACAGTTTAATTGACACATTGAATCATGCATAAAACAAAAAATTGTCAATATTATTTATCTATTTCCGATATATTTCATGCAAAATGTCATGGATTTGTATTTCAATTTCCGTTTTCTCGTTTTCGATTTTCAGTTTGGTTAAGTAAGAATTTTTTTTTTTTTGAAAAAATGTCGGATGCATGTTTGACAATTGAAATATTTCTTATTCTCAGATCCGGTGTTTTAATGGTTAATTATCATTCATAATTGAAAACAGACCAGCGAATATTTTATTGGGGTATAGGATAAAGGTGAGTTTGTGAATGTTTTTATTGTCATTGGTAGACAATGCATATTTCCCTTAGGTGACTTAGGGGTGACTTAATTGTAAATTTTCTTTTTTCTTCAATTTTTTTCCCAATTCAAATAACCTGTATGGCCTTTACCTAGTGTCAAAGATGATAGGAAACTCGAATTCCGGAATGAAATTGATGAAGGGAAACAAAATGTGAACTCGTTACCATGATTGATGAATTACAAATTAAACTTGGGCTATGACATTTAGTTAATTAACTTTTGAATAAGTTGAGCTTTTGACGATTGAAATTATTTTAAATTATTTAATTATGATTTAAGATAATTAAATTTTAATTTGATAACATGGATTATTTTGGTAAAATGAGACGAGTAAAATTTAGATTGGTTAAAAAGAAGAAAAAAAATCAGGACTCAGTGTCCATAAAATATTAGAGTTTTGGGAATTATGATTTGATTGGTTAAAATTAATTTAATAGTTTAATTTTTAATTTGTTTTTCGATTCATGTCGACTATTTAAAATTTTATATACATTTATTTTTAAAAAAGTATACCCAGCACTATAAATTTAAAAATTTTTTTTTGTCGATAACGGGAATCATTTATATAAATATAATTGAAATAAATAACTTTGTAAGTCGATTTTCGCATTATTTATCATAAAATGAAATATGAAATATTTCGACTCAAACAAAATTTAACAAAACTTTCGCTCTCTGCTTTTTCTCTGATTGATCTTTTCTTTCATTCAACTATTTTCAAAATAAATATTTATTTGAACAAAATTTTCAAATTTAATTCACCAATATTAAAAGATAATTTTTATGAATTAAGTGAAATCAAGTAAAATTAAGTGTCACGTGTGGTTCAGCAATAAAAGAAAATTAAAATAAACAAAAGCCAGCTAAGCTAAATTACCAAAGCTAACAAAGTTTTTGAAAGAAATTGAAAAGCAAACGGAAACGGAAGTGGAAAGTCAATAATCTGAAGATTTGGTATGTATAAATCAGTCAGTAAAACACGATGATACCGAAGAAAATTGTGTTATAGATGACGCTTTTCCATAAAAAAAGTGTAGAAGTATATTATAAGACGTTAAATTTAAGACACAAATACAAAGATATCGTTCCTTCTAAGTCTCAAACAAGAAAGATTGCCATCAAATGTCACCAATTAATTTATAGAAATCTATTAATACTTCCATATTATTAAGATAGTCCACATATCATAAATACAAAGTAATTGAAATGTAAGGAATTTGAATGGGATGTTGATCCTTTCCATTACTTGCCCTGGCTAGTAATTAACATGCACGCGTAGCGAATCAATTCATAGCAATTCGCCGTGAGTTGGAATGTTATTTTAACTACTATAAGTTTGGCGCTACACAATATATAACTTGTTGAATGAATTGACAACTTACTGAAGATCACTCGATGTGCATTTTATATCGGCATTTCGTACAGATAGCAGTCGACGTGTATAGACCGCTCTTCCAACGCAAGTGATTAAAAGTATTTTCCAGAATTGTGATAAAATATATTTAAAATTTTTTAACACATAAAAATAATAACTTTAAACAATGAACGGGAAATTAATATTGAATAAAAAGAGATAAAAATACAAAAAACGAAAGAATCAAATTTTTTTTAAACTATAATACAGATATTAATATCTCGTCTGTACATATTATAATATCAATCAAAAATTCATTCAATTTCATTCTCGATTAAATTCTTTGGACTCTTGGACGGTTCTTCATTTCCGATCATTTGGCGGGCGAATTTAAAATACTCCCTTATCATGTTGACAGATTTGGAAATGAGGACATTTTCATTTGGAGACATTTTCTGACAATTTTCTGACTCTAATTTGATATTGGGATCAGTTCCATCGTTCATTCGTCCAAAATGATGAAAATTGGATTCGAAATTCAACGGAGACATATTGGAATTGACTTTCGATTCTGTGGGGTTGCAATTTGAACTACAAGATCTCAGTAATGATGGACACTTTCCTTTGCTGATGTGAAGCCGAACTTGACCTTTATTTGCAAATGGTTTATTACAAAAATGACATTTTGCTTTCTTTGATATTGTCGGTGGACTGTTTCGATGGATATTAACCCCATTGTGGAATTTGTTTGAACTGGAAGGATGATTGTGGTTTGAGTTATTATTTCCTAGGTCTGTCGTTGTGTGGAGGAGATTTTTTAGTTGTTCGAGAGGGTCACATTCTCTCTGATGGGAAGTTGAATTCGGAGTAGAATTTGTTTTTTCGTAAATATTTTGATTATTGTTGTCATCCTCTGTACAAATTCCGTGAGATTCATTTGACTTCAATGATTCTGAGTGAGATTTTTTAGAATTGTGAATCATCAGGACACTATTTGCCAGATCTTTTAAGGCGTCTGGAGTCAACATTGCTTGAGAAAGAGCTTGAGGTAAACCTAACAGTTCTCCTAGTTTATGATACCAACTCAAAATAGTTGTTGATGAATCAATTACATCATGGGGAGTGAAACTTTTACAGATGTCACTGTTCATGTAATTGACACGTTTCTTTTCATCACTTTGAGTTATAGACGTTGATGAGATCGAACAAGAAGCGTTAGCAGTCGTTCCAGCAACTAGCGCTTGCAACTGATTTAAGCTGTCACAGGATATGGGGGACTTAGAATGATTATAGTCTTTTGTCTGTACAGAATGTGATGAGCTTTTTCCTATGTTTTGCTCTTTATTTTGAGGAGGATTTTTTTGAATTGTTTCTACTAAACTTTGAAGACTCGAAAGAGGATTTTCATTAAGATCTGTTGCAAAAGATTGATATGACCTATAGTTGAAGTTGCTAAAGATCTCATCGATAGATTTTGTTTTAACAGAAGAACTGAAATCGGATTTTTCTGACTGGGAAGTTTTGTTTTCTGGCTTAGGTAACTTTTCGTTATTGTTGGTAGTGGATTTTGATGATGAAAGTTTAGTGTTACTTGAATGGAAAGAGTGATTTATAGATTTCGATAAACGATGACCCGAATTTGTTGAAGTGGTAATCAAAGACGAATTGATAAATTCTGCACTGATGGGTTTTGGGAGATTTTTTTCAACAAAGTTTTCAATTTGTCTTATCACAGAATCAGACCCGTTCAATCCATTAACTGTCGAATCCATATTGTTCTCTTTTTTGCATTCTTTTATATTATGATATGATTTAACATGACAGTCGCTATCAGGTTGGGGATCACTCGTTCCGGAATCGGCTTCCGTTATCTGTAAGTCTTTACTCTCTTTTACTGATTCAATTTTGGTAATTTTTTCTTGATTTTTGCTCTCTTTGTCATTTAGTTCATCGTCTATATATTTGTCGCTTTTCATTCCAACGTCTATTTCTGTGTCGTTTGATGAACTAATTGGGCTGGCGGATATTTTTCTAAATTTAAAGTTGATCTCTTCTCCAATATCGGAGTCATTGGAATTTGACCAAGTTCGCTTTATATTGCGGATAATTTCTCCTGGAGAAGAAGGAATAGGACTACTGGTAACAGTGGAATGAGATTTTGTTTTGTCGTTTTCATTGTTGAGATAGACACATTTCCCGGTGTCATTGTAGACTATTTCTGAGTAGTGATTCGTTTCTACCATATGCATTGTCAATTCTGGTAAGGTACGAAACGACTGATGGCATCTCATACAACGGAGAATTTCTTTGGTTTGTTCCGTTTCACTGTTAATCCACATGTCTTGACCTCGGACGAGTTTCGGTATTGTTCGGTCGATTTTGGTAGAATTCGGCAAGTGATGCGTAGTCTTCATGTGAATTGTGAAAGAGTAAAGATTTTCAAATTCTTCTCCACAAGAACAATTAAATACAGTTTCCCGATATCGGCCAGTTAAATGTAGATTTGATGGTAAGGTTTGATTCATTATACTGTTAATGCTGGTGCTATTGTATCCTTCTAAGTGGGAATCTTTATTTGATTTGTCACTATTAGAAGAGACTGGAGTAAACTTATGATTGGAAGAATTCCCATCATTCCGAGTCGAGGATTTCGATAATTTACAACTATTCGAATGAAAGGTTGGTAAGGATTTTTTGTTTGAAATATCACTGAAATTTTGTGATCTTCGAGTCGAATCGTCATTGGAAAAACTTTTATGAGACGTACTCGTATTTGTTTTCCCGGAAAAGGATGACTGACATGTTGGGGATATGAAATTGTTATTATTGAAAATATTACTCGGTCTTTGTTGATAATATATACTATACTTTTGATTACCCCGCAACGAAACCCCGAACGATTCCGGACTGTCGAGGAGTTTGTTTTTGGTTAAACCAAGATTTCGATTGAATGCAAAAGAGTTGTATAAAAAATTCGAATCTTTTAAAAGCTGATAGGAATTTTGTTTTTTATTTTTATAGCTAAAATCTGGAAAAAGATTTTCTTGAATGATGTAATGCTTTAAATTGTTTTCTTCGGTGTTCGGTGGAATTGACGATGTCGACGAAGAGCTTTGTGCGATACTGTTCAACATGTTCTGAAATAGAACTGAAGACGGTGTTGGAGGTAAAAACGAGGAATTTGAGGAGAATAAAGGAGATGGAGGTACTGGAACTGTTGAATGAGGAGGAGGGTGAATTGGAGGGGTAAATGAAGAGAGAGTTGAATTCATTACATACAACGACAATAAATATTCATGCCAATATGACCATATGTCAAAGTTTGGAGTTAACAATTTACTTTGAGTTGGGGTTTTATTTTCATCAAAAGAATTCTGATGTACTTCTGACCCTAAAGATTTCGTTGGGTTATCTGAACCGACCAGTGATAAAAGGGCTTTCATTGTAGTTCGGTAATCAAAATTTTCAATGGATTTATCAAAAGATGGTTGATTTTCATCGAGAGTTTGTATGCCAGAAGAAGTCTGAGAAGTTTTTTCATCGAACATTTTCAACTTATCCTGAGGCATTAATAACTCCATTGTTTTGCTCAATCTATCGTGAAGGAGTTTCAAACTCAACAATTCTTCACTGCTAACTGATTTGTATTCGTCGAAAGATTTTAACTTTTCCTCCTGGATTTCGTTGGAACTGACTGACTTTTGATATGAATCGTTTGCGTTGATTTTTAGTGATAAATCTAAAGGCGAAAGAATCGGCTTAACATCTTCAGTCGTCGGTGTTGCCATAAGGAAACAATGAAATCAAATGTTCTACTGATAAATCTAAATTAAAATAATAAATTTTATAATTATAAGTTATTATTATATATTAAATATAAAACAATTATTTTGAAATCCAAAGATTTTCTAAAAATCTAAAATAATGCAAATTTTCACAGAACTATTTATTTAGAATTATTTATTTTGGAAAATCCTAGCAATAATAATTTTTTTTAAACAAAACTAATACTTGTTAAATTTTATTATTATTAAAATTATTATTATAATTATTATTATAATTTTTGTTTTTACTATTTTTTATTTTTTTATGTTTATGTGATGAAAGTTATTTAATAAATTAATTATATACAAAAATAAAATTCATACCGGTTCATCGCTACATCTATAAATTATAAGATAAATCCATTTTCAATTGAAAATAATCATCTCTGAGCACGCCAGAATCAAACAATAATATTGGCCATATAAAACAAGTGTAACAAAGTATATAAATCGGACAGCAAGCTAGATATCATCTATCTACTAGACTACTTGTTGTTATGCAGCCGAGGGGAGGCTGGATTTACATCTCTCTGTGCTACACTGGATATGTTGATGTTGATATCTCACAACAATATGACCAAGATTGACAAGTTATTCGTCTCATTATTAATCCTTATATCAACATCAAAGCAACAGCCTCTATCATCTGTCCTAAATTCTCTGTCCGTGTGTCTTTTCGAGCTACCATCCTGCTGCTACTGTACGGTATATGTCACTGTGTGCATTATCTATATCTACATATATATATATATACTTCCTATATAAAGATTTTCACATTTCCTAAAAAAATTACTTTTTTTTGGAAAAAAAAAGAAAAAATCTCTATCCGCGTCCCCTAATATTGTATTGACGAATGTTTTATTTCAAATTTTTTGAATTATTAAGATTAATGTTCTGTCAGTATTTGATGGATAAAATTCTTAGATGTTGTCTTATATTTCCTGAAGAAATTTTTTAATTCCAATACACTTTATTTCACTATTGATTTTTCAAATAAATTTTGATGGATAAATTAATTGTCGATTTCTTCTTAGTTTTACTCGTTTTTATTTTTCCCCACATTTTCATTGAAAAAAATTTTTTTCAAGTAAAAAAATTATTTTTTTAATTTTTTTAATTTGAATTTAATTAATTTAAAATATGATAATAACAATAAATATAAATAATTTTTTTTTTAAAAAAAACTTTCTTGATGTTGAAGACCGGAATTTTGTACAAAAAAAGTCACATCGTAACTAAAAAAACTAGATTACGTAATAATAATTACGATTTTGTCAATTATTTAAACATTGGAAAATTTCAGTTTAATTCGCGGTTTTTTAATATTTATTTCAAACAATATAGCATCAACCTAAATACGTTTTTCAATTGTTTATAATGGAAAATATTTATATATAGTTTTGAAAATAAATAAGTCTAAAAGAGAATTTTCTTAACTTTTTGTTCATAAACACATGGTAAACCTTTCCATTAGGAAAAATGAAAATTACAAAAAATTAAATCATTTTAAAATTTATTTTATAACTTTTATATTTAGTATTTATGTTTTAATTCACTTAAACATTTTTTGAAATGTATATATATATACATATATTTTTTTATTACCAATTATTTCTGAATGTTCTTTCAATTCCGAAAGCGAGATTAATTGAGATGTCTTTCGGTAAACGAACTATTTGATTAATTATAATCTATATTAATTGAAAATTAAATTTCACAATTAAGACACGCTTGATAAAAAGGAAATTTGTTTTAACCGAAATCCGAAATCATAAAAAACAAAAATATTAATAAATAGCCTTCTCATTCAGTCGAGTTCAAGACAAGAGCTGACACAATATTACATACTACTTATAAGCTCTAATACGACGACTACTGACTCAGAATGCTACTACTAATTTGTATAAATCATATTTTATTTATTTTGACATTCGTAATGCTGATTAAGAGATTTTCAATAGATAATAGATGTCCGAACCTTTTAAATTTGGACACATATATTGAGACGACTCCTGTTGTTTTGATAACGGATTACTGTGATTGTTCCAGAGATGTGTCGAAATGGATTGCGATGAGACTTGATCAATAATCAGTTGTGATTATAAGTAAAATTTTCAACAAAAAAAAATATTAATTTTTCTGTCCCAGAATTTTTTTTTATCCGAAAATGTAATTACGATATTCTTGAGATAATTAAATCTTGTAGTATTTTATTATTATTATTGCTATTAAATTATTAATAATAATAATAATTATTATTATAAAACACTATGTAATAAAAAAACCATACTTAAAATAAATGTTTTAATGTTTATTAATTAAAATTTCTTTTCAACCTACACTAGACACAGTTCACAGAAAAAAATAAAATGAACTAATCATTCTTTTCTTTTTTATTTTGTTTTTTATGTGCTTTTACTAAATATAATTAATTAAAAAAATTATAATATTTAAATAATTATATTTTGTCTAAGCATAAAAAACTAAAAATCCCAATTCAATGAGCAAGTTATTTAAAAGGCACACTAATTTAATATTATTATTATTATTATTATTATTATTATTATTATTATTATTATTATTATTATTATTATTATTATTATTATTATTATTATTATTATTATTATTTATTATTATTATTATTATTATTTACAGAAAACATCAACCAATGATCATTATTGATTTATTAAAATAATAATTTTATTTATTCATTAGATATTCGTGTTGGATATCTAAATCCCTGTTACCCCACTTGTCAAATCACATGTCAAATAAAAGATTAAACCAATAAACATGCCGCTACCGAGTCAAATTCGAACAAACAACACCGGTATCTCAACCTGAGCTGCGATCAGTTGTCAAATTTGAGTTTGTAAAACAAACTACTGATATTAAAAAATTATTTTGCTTATTTTCCTTGTTTTCAGTTCTTAATATTTTAAATACTTCATTTTTATTATTGTTATTATTTTTTTTCATTATAAATCGAATAAATTCAAACAAATTCGTTTTATAAAAATAATTTTAACAATTATCCAAACAGAAATACATTTAAACAAAAAAAAGTTTCTAATTTTTGACACAAATCTCGTTACGGTTAAAGGGAAAAAAACAAAAAAAAATGAAAATATTTGTTAAAAAAATTTTTTTATCAACACATCTCAGTCTCATGAGACTTCCTCTTCAATACATACACCGTCTCATTTGTCAAATGACCCCTCCAGATGACATCTAGTGACGTTAAGATGTTATATTTCTCACTACAAATTTCTGTGATAAGAACTGGACTAGTCAAGTAGTGTTAGCGACACAAATCCCATCGCATCACTCCAGGGGATCAATTGAACATCATCAACACATCACTATTCAACAACATTACTTTTATTCTCATGTATACATCAACAACAACAAAAACATCATCATCGTCAACAACAACAACAAGCGCTTCTATGTAATGGACAAAGATATTTTTTAATTAAATACAAATTTTTATTTTCTTAGTTTCTTACAATATTTTCCACTTAAATAGAAAACACACAGATGCAAATTTATTGTTTAAATCAATTCAGTAAATTCTTCGGATTTTTTAATTTGATTAATATCAACTTTATAAGATTTTTATACAATGATTACACTTTCAATGATCCCGCACTCAGGGCATTTAAGATGTATTATGAGTCCCAGGAACTCGTTCGTGTAATAAATAAACTTTTTATAACAACAAATTATATTTATTTCAAGTATGTTGATGGTGAAAATAGGTTTTTATTTAAATTGCGCCTGTCCACTAACTACTTGCTAACATTACTTACTAATACATGGAATGACTAAAATTTGCAATTTTATAATTATATTATTTTAAGATTTTTAATACAGCCAATATTTATTCAAAGAATTTTTTGTAATGAACTCTCTTATCATTCTATGATTTGTGGACCTTGGGGTACCCTTCTATATTTCCACTTCTGGTGAAAGTGATTTCTGTTGTAAATATAACTGATTCATATTTCTGCAATTATGACCTTTTATAACGTAATATAAGTATTAATATATCACTTTACCCATCTCTCCATTACTCTATTGTTAAACTGCATTTCACTATTTTTTCAATTGTTGGGTATACATATTTTCCTATTTGTATTCTTTTACCTTTCATTAATTCATATTTTAAAATATTCACAGCTACATTTAGGTTACAAAACCGGTAGATACAGTTTTTGGCGTTGCCAGATTTACTGGCCCCTATGTTAAACAAAAAAGGAACCATTATGTTTGATTTTTTTCAGTGGGTATGACTTGGCCATTCGACTCAGGGATTCCTTTATATATATTTCGTTAAATAATTCACTCAAATATTTACTTGCTTAGTTAATTATTATTTTTTTTTGGTTCATTATTGATCAAAAACTTTCTTATGTAACACAACGTTTTTATTTAAACAAAATAAATTAAATGTTTAAAGAAAACAAATCAAAGATAAACCAAAAAATGACAATTAAGTATTTATTATAAATAAACGAGGATTTAAGACCTGTCACATCTTAAATTTTGTATTTTTATACATAATTATTTACTGATTTCAGCTTTCAGATGCCTCCATTTTAATACAAGTTTTTTTCATACGATTTTTTTTTCATACAAGTCCAGCATTACACTAAATACATTCTAAAATGTCAATAAAGTGATTTGGAACATGTTCATTTTCAAATATGAAGTACGGCTCTTTTTGGGGGACACGGATTTCTGACGTCATATTTGAAAGGGTCTAAAGTTCTGTGACGACGTGGGACAAAGGAGGGCGTAAAAAATGGGCCAAAATTGCGTGAGCATTGTATTTGTCTTGGAAATAAGTATTCAAATAGGAATCTCAAAAAGCGAAGAACTTAAATTTATTTTTATTTATACAATTTTTAATTTTAATTCACAATAAAAATCTTTCAAAAATATGATGATAATCAAAGGTCTCACCAAACTTCATAACGATATGGATGCTCATAAAAAAATGCTATAAAGATATATTAAATATTCATAAACCTTTAAACGCTTTTTTATTTTTGGATATTTAATAATTTATTCTTGAGTTTTACAAATATTATTGTCCATTTGTGTTGTAACATCAAAAAATAAAATTTACAAAGACATTCATGGCGCATGTGGTAAATTAAGTGTACATTAAATTCGTTTCCGCAATCAAGAAAAATGAAAATTTTGTTTCAAATATTCTTTATATTCATGTTATACTAAAGTGCACTTGAAACTTTTAGAGGCCTGTTTTGTAAAAGAAGGCTCACAGCTATTTTGCACATGGACGCTGAAAAGTTAAGCATTTGCCATCTTTATAATTATATTTTTAAAGTTTATTTAATTCCAATTTAAATTTCATTTTTTATTTTTTATTTATAATATAAAATGATTTTTGGTAAATGTGTCAAAATACTGATTTTAACATGAGTTCTACTAAAAGAAAATATCCATCGTTAGATAGACAAAAATATTGGTGAATGATATTATTTTATTCGCTGGCACTTGCAAGACGTTTAGATTGTATATTGTAAATTGAACTCATCTGAAGTAAACTAGCAGGAATTAATATTTACGGATAACTGATAAGTTACATAATAATGGTAAAATAGACATTTGAGTTTATCTATAGTAAAATTTATTTAATTTTTATAAAAAATGAATTTAATTTACAAAATACAATCTAAAATCGAGTGGTGAAAATGATTAGCGCGGGAGAAATGAATATTGGAATGCATTAAATAATATTTTAAACATTTTTATAAAGTTTTTGTCCATTAATCTAAAAAACATTTCTCAAACTTGTAACGTCACAGGGACGAGACAATGAGGTATGAAGTTTATCTAGTGTTTGTTGGTTTGCACTATCTATTTCAGTGTTTATTGTTATTTGTATATAGGATAAAGATTTAGGAGATGAATTATGTAAATAAATTCGATCAAATAATATGAATCAACATAATCAGACTACCTCCCGAATTTGACAAATGTTTAAACAAACACATATATAGAACAAACAATGTTATTGTAATTTTTATAAAGTATTACAAATTTTATTATAAAAACCCATAATGTAATTAATTGTAAATTTTCTATACATATAGCATCCTATTAATGAATGAAACGAGAAAAAAACAATTGAATAAATTTGTATTATATAAAATGAAAACATATAAATCCGTCCCCGGAAGCGGATACGAATCAAAATACTTTTCATCGCGCTTAGATTTTAATATTTAATTTGCTTACTTTTTGGTGTTTGTGATTTTTAACCTTTTTTGTCATTTAAAAATCTTGTATTATTATACCCAATCTTGAATAGCATATCTGCTGTATTCAAATGATTTTCAACCATAAAGATTTGAATTAATTAAAATTCATAGAATTTCTTGAAAAAAATGCATTAAAATTGAATTATGTATTATTAATATAATGTAATATATTTTTGCTTAATTTTATTTGTAAATTATTATAAAATTTTTACATGTATTATTATTATTATTATTATTATTATTAATATTATTATTATTTTGAGTGTCGAAAATTTAAATTAGTTTTAAAATAAAGAAAGTTAAAACTGAAAATTGTGAAAAAGATAAAAATTACCAGTTTAGTAATTAATTTTAATATTTCAACTAATAGATATTCGAGATGTCCGAAAATTATTGATAGCTTACAAATAATAAAATTAAAATTAATAATAATAATAATAATAATAATAATAATAATAATAATAATAATAATAATAATAATAATAATAATAATAATAATAATAATAATAATAATAATAATAATAATAATAATAATAATAATAATAATAACAAATAACAATTTCTTGAATGCTGCTGTTGTGAAAAAACTATATATTAATCAATTAACATAAAATTAAACTCATAAAATGTGAGGAAAAAAATCATATCTTTCGTATAATAATATGGATTATGATTTATTTTAAACAAGAACGAATAACTCGAATCTCTCTTGGTTGTTAGTACAAGTTTGTATTCTGACAGACTTCTGTCATGCCATGATTGATTGATTGGACTCGTTTCTTTAGATGTAAGAGCCGCCATAAACAAATGGTTGGTGATATTAAATCTACTAGGGAGAATCAACTATTTATTTGCATCATATTATTTTTATTAATAGTTGACTTTTTTTCTCGAAACTCCCTTCTATTTTATCTTCATTTATTTTAATTGGAAATTAATTACATTAATTTGTTTAAATTAAGATAATTGCTAATGAAAATTATTTTTTGCAATTTTTATAGAAATAAATAAAACAATTGGATATTTCTCTCGGTTACGAAAATAAAGAATTTTGCATTAAATTTTAAAATTCAAAAAATGAGAATATTTATATTTAAAACAATTTGAAATTTAATTTTACTTTTTTAAAAATAAATCTAAGGATACCGACAGTATTCACTTTATTCTAGTTATGAAAGTTTCATTGTACATTAATTTTTTAATGATCATATTGTATGAAGAAGGGCAACAAAAAAAATATTTTGATTTTTTAGAACTGACAAGAGTTTTATGTATATTATTTATAAGATACATCAAAGATACTTCAAAAAAGAACATACTGAAAAAGTCTAAGTACAGATAATAAAGAAAGGTTTGTGAAATCCTGACCTAAACCGCCGACTATAAGATGCATTAAATCTAAAATTCTTGACCAATAATTCAGTGATAAATAAAATTTACATAATTTCCTAAATTCAATAGAAATATCTCTCAGTTTTTCTTTATCTTTCGATAATTAAATTTTAATTAATTGGAAATTAAATAATTAAAACAAAACAAATTTTATTTTTCTTTTGTTTTCAATAAAACATATGAAATAGAACTAAAAAACGTTTTATCATCAACTAAAAAAAAGGTGTCAAATAACAATAAATTTTATCCGGCTTTCTCGAAACTCGATTTTTGAATCAAAAGAAATAAACGCCACTCTGCTTTTTATCCAGTAGACAGAGAAAATATTCTTTTGCCATTCAATTTGACAATTTTTTGATTGAAAAAAATTGAATAAACTTCAAATAATAAGTTATATTGACAAAAGGAAAACGAACTTGAACAATATAGATAAAACTCACCATGTCAATTAAGTAGAGAGAAAAAAACCCCACTTTTATTGTTTAAAATTGGAAGTGGGAAAAAAAACAAAAAAAATTGGAAAGCTTTATATTAGAAATATATATATATATATTTTATTTTTATTTTAGAATTGACAGAACCGAGAAAAAAGTCGATGGAAAACAAACAGGAATTTACTACTATTAATTAATAGTTTGATAATGTTACTCAATTAAAACAATAATGAGTAATGTAACATAAAAACAGTCTGTCGGCAAAATTGGAATACAAACCTAGAGAACAATGTCTAATTATATGCTGCAGTGATGGAAAGCAAGTCGAAAAAACCCCCAATCACACACACACACACACACACATATATACAGCAACACTCACACGTAGGCACGGTGCCTTATGATGGAACATAAATCGAACGATCGGTGATATGACAAGACAGTGTCAAACCCAGCCCGGTTCTCTTCCAAATGCCGCCATCATAAATCAAACGAGAGATGTTTAGTCATTAGTTTAGTGAAATCTAATTTTGCCAATCTAGCCCTTTTATTTTCTGGCTCCTATTCTAAACGAAAAAAAAACTTTATGTGTGTATAAGGGTTTTATCTATTTCACGTGTGTATATTGGGGGTTTTGTATGGTTGTGTCTATGTGTATGTTTGTGTGTGTGAAATTTTATAATTTTTTTTTATTATCCCAATACGTTAAGCTGTAGAATCTAATGGCTTGGACTGCATTACAATGAAAATTGCACGCCTAGGATCTTTGCGAATCGCATATTGATATCATAATTTATTATATGGTCATCTAGATTTCAAGCCATGGAGATTTCATGACGATAATTTATGTACCATGTTTTGCTCGGGATTGATTTATGTTTTATTTATTAATCGCATAATATCCAGAAATCCAATATATTATTTCATTGTTTTGTTTTGGAGTGGGCACAAAAAAAAATTTTTTTATCATGTTTCTCCCCTTACTTAACTCTGTACTACTACTAGTACTACTACTACTACTAACTAACTAATAGTCGAACAATAAATCATTGGGTAAATGTGACTAGCCGTTGACTGGAGATAGCTATGAGTGGTCCAAGCACTGGGTCTTAAGCTGATGATTAATAGTCAATTAGGTCTGGGAAGATATGTCGTATGGGTTTGGGATTATTGATAATTTTTGACACTTTTGTGGTTTTAAAACGATTTATCGCTCGTTAAACATCAAATGAAATCAATAGATCACCGATATCTTGGCATTTTTCGACCCGGGCTAAATAATTGATTTTCTCTTTTTTTTTAATTATGGCTTCCTTATCGTATTTTCCCCTTTCAAAAATGAGACAGGGAGCGCACATGCGCAAGTCCGGCAATTGTAGCAATGCACGAATTTTGTATTATCAAATTCATAATATTTCGGTAATGCACTGATCAAATACCATTTTATTAGATATCGTTTATTATAAGGTAGAATGTGGTAACTGTTTCTCTTTTTTTTGTTTTCCCAATTTCAATAATTAATTTAAATGAAAAATATAATTGGAAAAAAAATTAGACACTTTTATTATCCGGTTATTATATTACGTAATATTTGAACATCTGTTACGTTTCTTCAATATCCATTAACTCCCTCTAACTGGAAAAAGGCAAATAATTAATTTTACCATTAATCTTATACTTCCATTTTCAGTAAAAAAAAGTAATAATAACAATTAAGATAATAGTTAAACAATTAAATAAATGACAAGAAAAACCTTTGCTGCAAAATACATATTTGTATTTATTTGTTTAAGAAAAAAATAATCGTAGAAGAAGCAGAGAGCTGAAGACTTATTAAATTTTGGAGTGATCAGGACCTGTTTAAAGTCGAAATATTTTATTTTATGAATAAACACTTTGGAAATTGGCTTACATAGTAATTTATTTTAATTTTATTTTTATAATTAATAATAATTGTAAAAAATCATAGAAGCTTTATTTAATTTATCAAATCTGTCCGTTGTAACAATAGAATATTGAAACAACTTTTACTTTGACGAATTAAGGTATTTCCTTAAACATTGCTGAATTGATAAAAATACTATATAACATAAATATATATTTTATTACTAAATTAAATTATTTAGATATTATAAATAATTATGTGATTATTACTTTAAGTTGGATTATTTAATATTAATTATCCTTACAATGAGATATATCAATAATAATAATAATAATAATAATAATAATAATAATAATAATAATAATAATAATAATATTAATAATAATAATAATAATAATAATAATAATAATTTAATAAAACACATTAATTTTAATAATGTCAATTAAATATTGATTTTTACAAAATATCAGACAGTGCTTGCTTTAAATATAAATTTTTTTGTACTTTCAAAAAAGAAAATTATGTGCTTTTTAATTTAAACGTTAGATAAAAAGTTATAAACCATAAAAAATCTGTTAATGTTCAGAAACGGGAAGTGGAAAAAATATCGAAGTTGTTGAAAGGTTAGTGATATTTATAACTCTGTAAAGAAAAACACTATTAAAAAGTTCATTTTAAATTACTCTGATCAATCTGTAATTATTGTTGTGTTATTTTTATTTATCATTATTTTTTTATACTATTCAAGTAATGGATGATTTAGCTAGGTGTTAGCAAAAGGAAAAAAGCTTTATTTTGTATTTTTACAATAAATTATTTAATATAATCAAAATTCTTAAATTGCGTTTCTACGATTCTGATAATTCAAAAAGGCGCCAAAACATTTTTGCAGCTCTGTGTAATACCCTCGAGAAGCCCCACGATTGTTTTCGAAAATGTCATTGAAATATAATTTAATTTAGAAAAATAATTAAATAAAAATAATAAAGGAGACATAATAATTATTAACATATTATATTTTATTTCGTTTCATTTCTATTCCAAAGATTAATAAAATTTGATCTCTTGACAAATTCGTAATTTTCATAATTAAGAAATCCCTGTAAGTAACTTTCACAAAGTTTTACAAATTTTTTATTTATAGTATATTATCAATTCCTGATGATTCCTGAATAATAGTCCCAACAATATCAAACCTTCATATCAAATTATCACATTTTTATATTAAAAATGTGACCCAAAATTATTAAAATCGTTTTGAATATATATATATATATATATTCTAATTATTGATTTTTTTAAAAATTTAATTTTAATTCTGATTTTTGTTTGAATTTCCGATTTATTTACTAATTAAAAAAATAAATTCTAAAATCACTTGTCAATTTTTTTCTAAATCGTAAACAAATGATCAATGAATTATTATTAGGTTTTTTTTTCCGAAAAATTGTTGATATCGATTTAAACCGCCCATTATTTTGATATCGATCAAATCAATCAATTTTGCAAGTGTAAGTGTCTGTGTGTGTGTTTGCATGTGTCTGTTTGAAATAATAAATAAATTTTGATTTATTTATGTATATATATATATATATATATATAATGATTGAGAAATGAAATTGAAATAATAAGCAATCAAGATATTTGATAGATTAACTGGTTTGGGTCGCTACGATTAAGATTGCGGTGGTATCAAAGATATTCCTCAGAGTATTGTCAATCATGAAACGTTAATACTATCAGTAAGCCGATAAAATTTTGTTTGAAGTTAAGTAGTGATTTGACGTTTTTGGTAATTATCAGCAGACTACTCATAATCTGTAGATATTTTTCGTAATAGACTGCGCGTGTTCTCATTATGTGTCTGTTTGGTGTCGTGCTTCTATCGTCGTATTGCAACGCGCACCAGCCTTTTACAAACGTTGAAATTCTAATATTCTATACTGATTGTAGTTTTAGATTAATTTTTTAAACAAAAATACAAAAAAAAAATCTGTCGGTATTTTTTGATTGCCATTTTAACAATGATTGATAAGTTAGATGGACGATTTATTGTGTTTGTGTGTGTTGGTTGAGTAACAGTGTGTGTACGCGTGTGTCTGCCGCACAGGCGATTTGAGTAAGTTAGAATTTACAGAATTCTAATAATTCTAAAAATTCTATTAGAATATATTTTTCCCATAATCTATCTAATTTTTCCAATAATTTATTTACATAATTTTTTCTTTATTAAATTTAATTTAAATTTCAATAATAATTATTTAAATATTTTAAATTCGTAAATATTTATTTACACAATGTAATGCTATCATTCACCGCATTTCGGAAATGCAAAAGACTTCGTTGATTTATTGTATTGACAATCTCCATGGAATTTAATAAGAAAAATATAAATTATTAAAATGAAAACTAAAGTTAGAAAATATTTTCAAATTTTTCTATAATTTAACAAAATAATTTTTTATATTTATATAAATAAAATTTCTTGAAGTTATCTTGGTTATTAAAATTATAACTTTATATTTATTATGATTATAATTCACAGACAAAACCAATCAACACTTACTTTTATAAAATCTTTATCCAAGATGGCATTTGGAATTTTCGAAGCGAGAGAAAAAAATTATTTTTTGAAAAAAATCTGAATAAAAATCCCAATTGAATGAACCAATAATAATGAGACACTTAGATAGAGCAATAATAATAAGCAGTCACTCAATAACAACTAAAACAAAATTTGTGTCTGTAAAAATGCACCAATAATGATTTAATATTGATAGATTTATGTATAAAATTTTATATCGTAGAAATTTCGTGGTGAAAATGTTTCATGGATTTGTGTTTGTACATTTTGATCTGCAGCAATAGAAAATAATGTTTGATGAATGACTGTGTTGTTTGGTTGAACGTGTCGTCATCTCATCTTCCAGTCGGCTGTCTATCTATCAAATAAGGAGTTATTTGTGCTTTGATGACGCCGACACAACTTTGACAGCGATAAATCAAAAAATTGTTCTATTCAAATTCTGATTGGTTGATTTGTTCTATACTGCTAGTCAAAAACCGCCCAATGAGAACAGTTCAACGCTCAGCTTAGTTTATTGTTCAAAATTATAAAAATAACAGCAAATTTTAATTAAATTTTAAATTTTAAAATTAGAAATATATTTTCTAATTTTCGAAACATTTTAATTTAGTTTTTCAGTTGAATTTGTAACAGCCAATAAACAATATCGACCGCTAATCGAATGTTGATAGTTTTCAATATGATCTGCCAGTTCTATGACCTGAATTTCAACCGGTGATTTATGATCATATCATTGACAACATCAGAAAAATCCGAATCGAATTTCAACACAATGAAATTCACCAACACAAAATAAGTTCACATAAATTACAAATGCCAGTCACTGCCAATTTTTTGGGGGTTGTTTTGAAATTTAAAATTTTATTCTGTTTCTCTTCTAGAAAATTGTTATTGATGTTATTTATAATTTATTATAATTTATTATAATTTATAATGTTATTATAATTTAAAACAAATAGATGTAGCACCATTTTCATCGATGCCTTTGTAAATATTATTTGCCATAGAAAGATTGATTTGGGACTTTTGAGCCCATTCGTTTAAAGCTTTGATAAAAAGAGACTTTTACGAAGAATTATTTAATGAATTCTGTTTAAGAAATAATGAAGATATTGAGGGTACATGGCCAGGAGAGTTAAATGAGAATTTTCTCCCTGTTTACCACCATTAAATACATTGGTTTGAGAAGTTTTTTCTCTATTCAAATTAATAAAAATATGTCAATTTTTTAATTGAAAAAGTTATTGACAAACATTTAGACAAAAACCACATAAATTTTGTTTTACTTGTATATAAAGTGATTCAGTAGAATAATTTCTTTACGTTTTATATTTTGGAACAGAAATAATTCAAAATTAAAAGCTAAATTCAAAATATATTTTTAAATTTTAATGTTGTCAGAAAAGTTACCTAATAAGTTTTGAATAAAGCACCGGTGAATTTATTTTCAGAGTATACACATTTCAAGGATGAAAATTATTATTATAAGAATTTGTTTGAAGACTTTATTTAAACAACATATATTTGACCAGAGAGATCATGTTAACTTTTGTTTTTGTAGCATTTTGTTCTAGAAAAACTGAAAAAATATTAGCGATAGTGTAAATTTATTATAACTATTTATTATTTGCCATTTTTCAGACCCGCGAGATTCATCAAACTTTTACAAAAATATAAACTTTAATTTCTATGTTTACATGTAACAATAATAGTAAAAACAATAATATTAACTCATTATGTTTCAATTTTTCACTCCGATAATATCTATCGTGTGTTTAAATCTAATATGGGGATATATGATTTTATATGTAACCCGCGGAGTTATTATGCATTTCCAAATCAACAGCAGGATCATTTCATCAACATCCATATCTTTTTTCCAAACCTACCCTTTTTAACCAAGTTTTTTATTTAGTTGGAGATTGTTCAAAAGGAAATACCAACTTTTCAACTCGTAGCTTTGAGATATAAAACTTCATTTTCAAATAAAAATTCTTTAATATTTATAAAGAAACGTTTGTTTTAATCAAATAAAATTTTTTCTTATAATGTCGACTTCAATAAAAGGAATTCACAATGTCGAGTTATCATGGGAAAAATTCTGATCCAGACAGTATGTCAAATTAAATACTTCAGCAGAATAAATCACATCTGTATCGGCTGTGTAGCTTTCGTATAATATTTTATAATTGATAATTTGTTTTAAAATACATAATAATTTCCCTATTTTGGGATATTACGAAAGAACTAAGTTCCTTAACGCTGGAGAATGAGGGATTATAAAAAAAGGCATAACTTTTTTTATTTATAAAAATATAATATTTAGAATTTAAACAGTAAATCAATAAAGAAAATATGAAAAAAAAACAAAAAAATATAACAATAATGATTGTCGAAAATGGCAAAACTTGACATTTTTAATTTTCAATATAATTTAAAATATCCTCCTACAATTTTTGGTCTGTTTCAAAATAATTCTGTTGAAGCTCTTCAAGTACACTCATTCAAACAAAATAATAGTTAATACAAAAAATGTTGTTTTTTATTTTGGTTAACATGCAGAAACAAACTCAGACAAAGATATATAAAAACAAACAATGATCAATAAAAAATAAGTACAAAATTTATTTTACAAAAACAAATAAACTATAAAGAGAAAACGCTTTGTGGTAAAATTTAAGTTTTATTAAAAAATATTAAATTTTCTTTAAATCTTTTCTTCTAACTTCCAAATTTGCAAAACAGTGAGGTCACTTCAGCGCCGGCGTTAAATATTTCCCCATCGTAACCAAGATTAGTTTTTTCTTCCTTAGTATAACTTAAAAAACTTTTGTCACAACTTCCAATATAGATTCCAGAAGACCGCCGAACCGTTGAGAAAGAATTTTTACTGGAAAATGCCGAGTCCTAAAATGGTATGAACCATGAAACATTTCTTGATCTCAAAATAAGTTGTTTTTACTCATTCTTTATGGTTTAAAACTAAAAGAATACATTTCTCAATTAAAATTACAATTAATTTGCTAATTAATAATTCTTGATTCATAACCCCCTCCAGTATAATGGGTAATTGACTACATGTTAGAGTTTAGGTTTTTTCACATGGAGCTCAACAGCATTAAGCGTAGCAAACACTACTCACACTTGCAGAAAGATTTCTATGGAATTTTTCTCAGGTCATTTGGTGTCAATTTTAAAAAAGAAAAAGAACCAAATTCAGGGATGTACCCAACAAGAAAAGTTTGTATTCAAATAATCTAAAAACAGTGATTCATTGCAATTATAAATATTTAACGAAAATAACTGGATTTAAGTAATAATTGGGCATAAATTTGAACTCGTACACAGATTTTGATTATGTGCTTTGGGACTCAATCTCACCAGCTAGTCACTGAGTGTGCACTTGACTGGCTCGTCTATGTAGCCTGGTTCGAATTGTTCTGTTTGGTATTTGGATTTCGTAGGTTTTGAGTTTTTTCTTTTATTGAGGTTGCAGTTTTCTTTCTTTATTGCGTCAATTCAAGCCCTCAAATATTAGCCTAAGAATATTTCGAATTTCCATGTTAGTCACACATGACTGCATATTTGCAATTTTTTTCAGGAAAATACATCTGCCCTCTTTGCTTGAGTTTCTTTACTATTAATTCGCTTTATTTCCAAATACCACCTGTAAAAACGTCGAAAAAAGCATGTATGTCACTTGACTATATTCTGATAGAATTTTCAGAATGATCTCTTAATGTGGTTTTTTGAGAGTTTTGTGTAGTCTTTCAGCCTTTCCATTCCACTGTAATGAAATGGAGTAATATAATGATACTCAATGTTATAATTCCATGAATTGCGATGAGATAACTGTTATCAGTTATTTCGAATTCTAAGGACCAAAATATGCGCATATATATATATATATATATATATATATATATATATATATATATTCCCTTGTAATTGTTTATAAACAGTTTCAGTTGTTATATCTTTAATTGGAATAGCTACTGAATGCAAAGCACTCTGCTAGGAGGTACCATTTGTTGGTAACTGAGTGTAATGACACGAATGACCTTAAATTTTCTTAGGTCAGAAATTTACCTCATTTCTGATTTTGTGTGTCTGGTGATTTTATTTCGTTGACAAATTTGTCTTTGATATTAAGCTGAGCCACATCTACTTGCTTAACATCAATTTGATTGTTGCGTTGGAGCCTGGATGGTATATGTTGCGCAGCCTCTTACATTAGCGTTTCGCTTTCTCTGTTATCTTAGTTCTCAGAGATGGACTTCCAATGAATCAAGGAATTCTTCATTTTTCTTCATAATTTAGTATTCCTCTGCTTCTATATATTGAATTTTAACGTTTAATTGATATACATTTTGATTGAGAGATAAATCACCAGTAACATACGATCAAATATTGAATATATCTGTTCTATGGTGTTCCGTTTCCTATAAATAAAAGCTATGGTTTGAAGTTTCCCTGCTTTATTACGGTAATTCAAAGTTGCTCCAACACATAGGCGCCCGCAGAAATAAATCCAGGGGGGGGGCAAAACCGAAACAGAGATATAGACATAAAGCTTGATACTTCTTTTGATGTAAAAAGTTGGGCGCTTGTTTAGAATTGCCCCGCATTTTTTAAATAAATTTTATTTTAAATAATAAACTTTTAATACAAGCTTTTATTATTAAGGATAGCTAACATGACTGTAAAAACAGTTATTTAACTCGATCATTGGGCAGGTGGCCAGTATTCACGGATATCTTTTCAAATGGATTTGCACCATTTAATCTTCGTCGCCACATATACTCACATAAATAACTATCTAACATGCCACGATGCGTCCCAAAATGATGCTTATTTCTTTGTTTCGCTAAACTCCAACATCTTTTTTTTGTTAGGTTGATAATCCATCTTTAAAAGTATTAAATGCCCTATAATAAAATTTATTTAAAAAATGCGGGGCAATTCTAAACAAGCGCCAAAAGTTGTGTTCTTTTATAGTTAAAATTAAAATAATAAAAATTGGACTGTTTCAACATTTATTTGTTTCAACAATCCTACCAAATATATAATGAGCCATATATATGTACATAGATGACTTATACAGATAAGAAAATACACAGCTTTGTTATACAAATAACTTATTCTATAAAAAATCTTTGGTTTAATGACATTAAATATGAATCCCCGGAGGTTCTGGAGATATTATTATTATCCAACTAATTTGTTTTCCGCTACGTTGCTCTATTGTAGTAATTGTAGTAACTCTCCGATCTTGTCCGAAGCGATCTAAGATTTCTGAGGAAAATCCTTTTTCAATTAACTCATTGACTATATTGCGATGTATGTACATCATACAGAGGGCATCAAGTCTGCTTTCCGACATTGTCGAGCGCAGCCAAGTTTTAACTTTGCGCAGTGTGCTAAATAATCGTTCTGCGGTACAAGTAGTAGCTGGAATAATAAGAAAAATGCAAAGTGCCCTGAATACTGACGGATAAAATAATTCTGAAGCCTTTAAAGCATCGAAAACATTTGAAATTGATTCGCTAGCATCTTTATAAGTCTTATAATAATGATACCATATTGCAGATTCTGCTTGGTAATTTTCTAAAAACGTACCATATTTGTTATAAATACCATTCGTTATTCTTTCATATTCGTCTTGATCTAGCTTTTTCATAGAGCTAGGTGCTAAATTAAATATCGAATATGAAACATCATTTTCTTCAGGAAAACGTTCTTTCAGAGATGTTATTAATGAATCCCGGTATGGAATAAAAATTGACCTTCTGTATTAACTTTCAGGAGAATCGGAAGGAATATTTGTTTGGCAAGTTTGCCTTTTCACAGTTCTTGGTGGTATCAGCTCAATATTTAATTCAGACAAACATGTCTCCATTTTTTCCCAGAGATTATGTAAATTGTCTTTTGCAAACTTTCGATGGTTTTTTATTAGTTCAACAAGAGAAGTAATTTGTTTCCTCACAGTTAATACATTTTAATCAACTCCTTGGAGATTATTAGCTACAGGTTCTAGCATAGACGAATACTCACACATTATATATAAACAAACTGTAAAAGTTGAATCTGTGCATGCGTTATATAACTGACTAGATCTCTGTGTTGTATTAATATTACCATTTAAAGATAATCTATGTAATGCTTCTATTATGACAATAATATTTTCTTTAAAAATTCGAACGCTCTTGTATTTAGCAGTCCAACGTGTTTCACAAAATAGAGGAATATTTGGAATATGTTTTCTTCTTAAAGAGCTCTCTCGAAAGAAGTTAATAATCGATTTAATAGTCCCAACCGCATTTCTAATTTCACATACATCATTTAGGTCGTTTATCACAAGGTTTAGTCTATGTGAACTGCAATGGTAAAAATTTGCAAAAGGGTATTGATCCTGGATACGCTTTTTCACGCCACTAATTTTTCACGCCATTGTCGAGCAACCGTAGTAGGCTTGACCAACCATTTTTGATAGATCAAGGCCAAATTTTACAAGAGACGAGATAATAGTTTCTGATATATATTCGGCGTCCATACGTTCTAATGGAACAAATCCTAGAAATTCTTCCCTGCAGCAAAATTCATTAGTGGACATTTTATTTATAAATCTTATTCCAATAGATAATTGCTATATTCCATATATATCACACGATTCATCTGCAATGATTGAAAGAACTGGGCTTTTCTTTGCATCTTCAATAATATTTTCTCTTAAAACATCATTACAAATTCCTATTAATTCATTTTGTACGCGATGTGAAATGTAAGTAGCGTTTGAAGGACAACTTTGTAAATGATTACTCAAAATTGAATCTCCTGTGTCTATTCTAAACTGCAGTAGGTTATTGAATATTGCAGTTTTATCTGTCTTTCCCCGAAAAGGAATATTGTTTATGGCACAAAATACAATTGTTTTTACAATTGGCAACAATTTTTTCCTATTATTTTTTATGGTCTGCTCTAGCACTGAATTCATCATTTCAGCAACATTGCTGCGCTTATTTTGTATAATCTGGCTAAAATTATTGGCTTTGTTAATTGATTCGCGATGCCACTTTGATTGTAGATGTAGTTTCGCACACTCATGAAATTTTTTATATTTTGTAAATTCTTTTAAAATAAAAGCACCTTGAATTCCTCTATCAACATGAGGTTTAAATAAGACACAAGTGCGACAAACAACACCTTTCAATTTTGCAGAATATGACATTTCTGGATAATCATGCAACCAGGTGTGTCGAAAGGTCCGAGAACTGTCCAAAGAATTGTTCTTGAAATTATAAGATGTTTCTGGTGTCCAAGGATGCTTCAACGCTTTAAAAACTATATCATCTGGTGTATGTGAATGATTTATAAAATTCCCTATGTTCAATTCGTGGTAAATTTTTGTGTTATTTTCTGGAGTACCCACAGTAGATGCGAATGGTGTAGAAGTAGAGGCTTCCATTGCATGCGTATCATTATCATCCAGCTTCGTATTATTGTCCGCAATTTTTGAATTTGATTCTTCAAGCCGCTGCTTCTTGAAAAAATTCCGTATATCCATTTTCTAATCTAATAAAAAAATGAGGGTGTCAGATCTATTTAATGTAACATTTAAGACAAAAGATGCCAGATTTCACTTGTTTTTTTTTCACGGAACAACATGCACATAAATTACGGAAGCAAGAATTATTTTTGCAACAATTTTGACATATTTTTGATTGAACAACAACAAAAAAAACAGAAAAGCAAAAACAAATAATGAATAGTATGGTTTTCTTTGATTGACAGTAGACAAACTAGCAAATAAAAAACAATCTTATTGCCAATATTTTACTTAACTTGTGAGGTATATATGTATCTACATATAACACTATATAATAAGTGTCCTACTGGTCCTAATATTTGGGGGTTCTTAATACCACTATAGGGCTTCCAAAGTGTGCAAGTTTCAACCCGATCTGAAATTTACTCTTCGAAAGCTTCCCTTGTAAGTTCTACAAAATATATTTGAACTTTTTCTGTAATGTCTATAATTAACTCGAAATCAAAAGAATCAAAACATTAATCGAAAGAATGTAGTCACTTTTAAATAATTTTAAAATTTTATTTAAATCCGCAATTCAAAATAATTCTTATAGACATCATTTTTTAGAACCCTTTCATTATATACTGATTAATAGTAAACTAATTTATTATATTTACCTGGATACCTGGTCCTAGTACTTCATTATGTATAATGTATTTCATTCAAATTAATTGGAGGCTATTTAAATTGAAAATAACACAAAATAAAAACAAAAACGTATGCACTTCTTCAAAAGATGAATAATAAATGATAAATGAAAGAAATTTGTTTTATAAACATGGTTTATTATTAATCTTAGGAAAAATAATCTTACGACTTCATAGAAATTGGCGCGCTTAAGACAATAATTCTATGTGTATGTGTGTATGGAGAGCAGTGCCGCTTATTGTTATTAAATAGGATCATTAATCCTATATACATAAGATCAAATATCTACAAATTTGATAAATTTAGAATTACTTTGCAAAGATACAGTGAACCTAAGACAGTCATTAAATTATAAAAATTTTTTTCGATCATCGAAAAAAAAACTTGAACATGCAGAAAAGCCACAGTCGGAGAGATCTGAAAATTACTATTGCTAGAAGATGACTGCTTCAGTTAATATTCTTAGCGGTTAAGTTTAATCTTCTAATAATATTTTATGACCTTATATTTTATATTTAAATAATCTTTTTTTTCTCTTAAAAACCGTGAATTGGTATTTATTTCCAGAAGCCAGGGTGAGCAACTGCCCCCCCCCTTTGTGGGCGCCTATGCTCCAACACCAATGTTTGATACGTCAATATATAATAAAAAATTCCCATTTCACATTGAGTGAGGTCATCTTATTAATGTTTTGCAATTTCTTCTCTGTCTTTTGAAGTGAAGTTGCGTGTTTTAAAAACCAAATGAATTTTTGACCCTGAACATGCAGAAAAGCCACAGTCGGAGAGATCTGAAAATTACTATTGCTAGAAGATGACTGCTTCAGTTAATATTCTTAGCGGTTCGTTACTGTTTGACTGTCTGAAGGGTAAAATTGTGAATCTATAAAATTTTTGTGAAGATAAAACTTGAAACTCTAAAAATTTATTAAATATACAACACTTTTTTCTATTTCTCCTCTTTAATTAAAAGATTAGCCGATTTTAGTGCTTTGTATATATGTTTTAGGTGATCAGCATGTTGATCTTCTGAGGACGTGTGATTCTCCATTTGATTTTGAAATATTTGCGACAGTACTTAGTTTTCTTGTTCTTCATATAAGAAAGTTCACATGTCGTATCTACTTCTGAAACAACATGGATGTATTGTTTTTAAAATTGTGGCACTCTGGTCCGAATATGAATGAGTTCTTCAGTCAGTCTTCTGACACTAAACTAAAATTGCAATAAATCTGCTGATTAATTTTTGAACTTTTGAGATTAATGAAAATCTGATTTATACTTTATATTGATACGTTCAAGGAATGTTTAAAAAAATGTATAATATACATTTATATTATATAATCTACACTTTACATTTTATTATTATTTTAAACATGTTTTTTATAGAAGATAAAAAAATTTATTTTTTATATTAATATAAAATTTTAAAAGTATTTAAATATTTATTTAAATATCTAATTAAGAAATAATTTATTTAAACTATACAAATTAATCCATATTATTTTAGCTGGTTTTCGTACCTGTAGATGTCAGTTAAACTATCAAAATATATTGTACAACGAATGTTTGAATGACGCTTTCTTTTAATAAAACCGTTGATAATCTTATTTAATTATTCATTTATAAATAAAATTAATAATAATAATAATAATAATAATAATAATAATAATAATAATAATAATAATAATAATAATAATAATAATAATAATAATAATAATAATAATAATAATATTGATCGGTTATTTAAAACAAATTATGGATATGGATCAAACCTGCCTAAATTTCAAGATAATCGAAACATATTTTTGAAATAAATACAATTTATTTCTCTTATCTTTTATTTATTTTAAAATGGATATTCAATAAATATTTCAAATAAATTAAAAGCACAAAATTGTTTATGTGTAATAAAACATATCTAATTACTTTTAATTAGTAATTCGAGTTGTTAAATTCAATTGTGATCATTAATTTATACTTAACCGATTTCATATTTTTATTTAACATAATCAATTCGCACTTTATTATAATTATTATTTAACACTCTATTAAATATAACAAGTTTTAACATTGATAAAAAATGCTTTACGTGAAGCATGCAATTCATACTGCAATCACAATAAAGGATAAATCAAATATAATTTTAAAAGAATTTTTTTCAATGAGTCTTTATTGGCGTCGTCTGAATCTTCTAACTCTCGTGTGATGGAAATATTCATCCGCATTTTTCTTCGCTTTTGTGGTCATCAACTTGAAGTATTCAACAGCTGTAATTGATAGTGTACAATTTGAAATTCCGTTCATTTAAAATTGTCCAACTTTTATCATATATAATGATATGATATTGAGCAGAATATCTGTTTTGCGCTATAGTAGTAGTGGGTAGTTTGAATGAAATAGCGTTGATCTGTTTTGAATTTATACGGTACCGTCGAGAGGAGGGAGGAGTAGAATTCCTTAGGCCCGAAGTAATAAGGGGCCGGACTACTTAGACATTTGCAGTTTATTCGGCTTTTTGTGGAAATACCTATGGCTAGTAACATCAGTATATTAAGAAAGAAATTTCTGATGAAATGAAGGAATTGCGAACAGATACAATATTCGATTTCAAATACTATTTCAAATATACTATTTCAAATACCGTAGCTCACGCTAAACGCTCGTTTAGTGTATTAGCTAGGGTAAAAACGCATTGCGATCAACTATTTGCCCAAATCGTTTAAGTAGTTTACAATCCTGAAAAGGTATAATTTATACCTTTTCAGGATTATAAATATGGCTTTTACAAAGTACAAACTCAGGTTAACTATAAAAAGCTTATAAACATCGAAAATACAAAGTACAAAAGTAACAAAAAGTAAGGACTGCATTGCACTCTGAGTTCAGTAACCTTTCAACGTTATTGTATTGTAATAGAGTAGATGAGAATGGCGCAATATAGAGTTGTACTTTATTAATTTTTTAGTTTATTTTATTATTATTGTATGTTTAATTTGTTTATTGAATTATTTCATTCAATAATTTTAATTATTTATTATATTTGTTATTTAATTTATTAAATTTTAATAATTGGTCATGTTACAATTATTATTTATTTACTTTTAATACAGTGTTAATATTACGCAGGAACGCCTCACCATGCTGTTGAAAAAGAACGAGGTTTGCCTGAGAGCACTCCAGTCGCTTCTCTGATGAAAGAAAGCGGGTTACAAATCTGGACGCCAGCTTTCTCACGCCCAATTCATACAGATTTGCTTGTGTGCTTCCTTTGGTCACATTTATAACACCAGCCAGTGTCATCGTTGTGATTCGACGGTCTTCTTGCAGTCAGAAATTTCACATGGGCGTCCAGTCCTTTGGTCATAAAAAACCGACTGTCTCCCATATTTAAACAGTGCAATCCACTTGTACATTGCTCTGCGTGATGGAGAGTTCTCGCCATATGTCTCCTTTGATTGGGAAAAAATTTGGTCATTGGGGACATGGTGTAATACCAGAAACTTTATAACACTCCAATATTCCACTGCATCAATCATGAGTTGCACCAAATTTCAAAATCTCTAAATTGTCAATATAAACTGTAATAATTGAAAACGCGTACTATATATAACATTTCACTATATATTTCGACCGTTTATCAGTCTTCTTCAGGCTATAAATCACATTAAAAAAATCTAAATTAAAGTAGGAAAATTTAAACAAATTAATCAATAATAATTATATTCAACTTGTATCACAAAATTTAATTTTAATTTAAAAAATAAAAAAACCAAACATTCATTTAATTAAAATTTATAATAAATTTAAATAAAAAATTAAATTTAAAATCGCAAAATAAAAGTTAAATTTTAAAATTATTTTTACAAGACATCACAAACATCATTTACACAATTTACATTTAATTACTTAAAATACATGTAGACTGAACATTTTGAACATTAATTATAGGATTTAAAGATTTTATCAACAACGCCTCGCAAGTTATTCTTTCCCAATAATTACTCATGTTTTTTGCAATATTCTTGAAGTTAGACATACATATTTTCATACTAGTACATTTCTTAAAATGATTACTAATGTGAGTCAATCCATTCGGTCGACATTGCGCAAGAACTTGATCCCACAATAAATACTCCTTGTAAATACTTATTAACAACTTGAGAAGGAGTCATACTTTCATTTTCAAATTTAATAGAAATAAATAAATAAATATAAATCAAAAAAATTTAAAATGTTTTGTGATTTTGTAAAAAACGATAACTCTATTTGTATTTTTATATTTATTTGGCGACTCATTAAGATTATTATTATTTAGAAAAAAGCGCCATTCGCACATTTTACGATATATTTAGCAAAATTCACTGTCATCATGAGGTAAAAATCAAACAAAATAAACACGTATATTAATTTATATATTTTAACAAATTATTATTTTTTTAATATTTTAATCTTTTTACAAATGTTTATAAATCATCTAAATTATAAAAATGGATATTCAAAATAGTTTTTATTAATTATGTTAAAAGAAACTGTACAAAAATTGATTAGGAATCCTAAAGATCCATATTTGAGAATTTTCTGAGTGTAACTTCACTAGTGCTAGTAAATTGAATACTGATGTAAATAATAGTGTGTAAGAATAATAAGCCTAAATTTGTGTTGGAATTCCGTTCTCGGAAAGTTTTACAAATATAAAAGAAAAATAGGTAAGCAGTTAAGAAATTAACATTTTAAGATCGTTTCTAATTAATAAGTTATTATAAGTTCATTAATAAGTTAAGAACTCCTGCTGGATTTTGTTAGGCTTTCATTTATTAATTTACATGTAATTTGGGTAATGCTACAGTATAGAGACTTCCGATCATCTATGTACTCAAGTTCTTGAATCTATCAATTTTTATGAACACATTTATATTAAAATAGGTATGTTTGATTTTAAAGGTTTATTAAATTTTTTAATAATTATTTGTAGTATGTAATATATGAAGAGATTTTGATAAGGCTATTTGATCTGAAGATAAATGTGAAAAAATTGTGTGTACAAGTGATTTGAATGTTGTTGTCTGTTTTTAAAATCGCATTTAATAATAATTAAATTTAAAAGCTTTCATAATATAAAATTTGAAAGAAAGCACTACTCAAACACTCGTTTTACAATGTATTTCGACAGATTAACTGTCATCTTCAGGTACAAAAACCAATCAAGATACTATGGATTAATTTATATATTTAAAAATAATAATTATTATTTAATTGAATAATTTAATAAAAAATAATTTAATACTATTTAACAATTTCAATTTGATTTATTCACGAATGTATGATTCTAATTAAGAATGATAAGAAACATAACGTGATGTCCAGTGCAAATCCTAATAGTGCACTAGTTTCGAGCTAATGGCTCTCATCAGTACAAAATAATTTTTTTAAATAAAAGTTGGCAAATTGAATTTTAAATTTTTTTTAAAATTTGTTTAAATTTTGTCATTTATTAAAAACATTCGCGGGAAAGGAATATCAAACAACGAAGGAACAGAAAGAGAAAGACTTTGTGAATTAGGATCTTGTTGATATCGAAATATTTCATATTTTATGAATAAACATTGTGGAAATTGGCTTACACAGTTATTTATTAAGTTTATGTTTATATAAACGATTCCACTATCAACAAATAAAGTATTTTTAAGTTTATCTAAATCAGACATAGCCAGGCAAATGTCAAAAATTCAAAAAATCAGCAAAAAAATTTTAAATGACTGATTTTATTCAAATTAAAATATTAAAAGTTTTATTCTAAAATATTTTTAACTAGGTTTAAATCTTTATAAAAATTCTTTGTTTGGATTTATTCATTTTTAAATGTTGACAAATTAAATTTTAAAATGTTTTTAAAATTTATTTATTAAAAACATTCGTGGAAAAGGAATATCAAACAGAAAAGGATCAGAAAGATAAAGACTTTGTTAATTATGTTTTATGAGTAATCAGGATCTTGTTAAGCTCGAAATATTTCATATTTTATGAATAAACATTGCGGAAATTGGCTTATACAATTATTTATTAAATTTATGTTTATTATTATTAGCTTTTGAAATTTTCCTACAATTTTTTATGAATTCCATTAAATAAATATAAATTATATTATATTTTTATGACAATGATTTATTTAATTTTTTCTGATAAAAACTAATCCCATAAAATATTTAATTTATAAAACCAATCCAATTAATATTTTGTTAAATTTAATATTGTGAAAAAAATTCCTAAATGACTGAAATCAGAAAAATGGAATCAATCATGATTAAGATTAATATTTTACGTTGCTGTTTGTAATATTTGACATTGAATAATTATTTTTTTTTCATCACTTTTTCATTTTGAACCACAATCATAGTTTCGGTGTCTGCTTGTTTGGGATAAATAATTGCTTGGTTTTATTGGCGATAGCCTTTAATGATGGACACGGAAATATGAGTACTGTCAGCCGTTTCACTCTTTCCATTGATACATTATCCTATTCAAATATTATCAATTAAATTTTCAAATTACCTTTCCACTGAGGATTTTTTTCTTAATTTGAACTCATTGTTTAGGATTTTTACCGGCCTAGATGAATTAAAAATACGGTCCACCTAGGGATAGAAAAGCGTAATCATCCTTGATCCGACAACAAGTAAGCCATAAAAATACTTAGTCACAATTACATTCACTGTCGTAATACTACTTCTACTTTTTAAAATTCTATTCATCTATTTTTTCAGATGATCCTTTGAATCCACTTTTTTTTATTATTGGAATCATAAAAAATGTCTACTTCAACAATTCGAGCGAAATGTATGGGAAAATTGTAAAGTTAACGTTTTAAACAAAACATCTAACAATATTTTTTTATTTCTAATTTATTTAATACTCATAATCAGGCCCTATCACAAGGGGCTAGAGGGGCCATTTAGCCCCGGTTTCACATTTTGTAAAAAAATCTAAAACCTTATGTAATATTAATTATAGAAGACTTAAAAGTAGACTTCAGTTACTTAACTAGTATTTTTAAGTAATATAATTAAATTGTAAAGTTGTAACTCTAATAATAGAGTTGTAATCTATAAACCATAATTTTATCAACATATGATTCATATCATCAATTTTTTGATCATATTTATATATCTATATGTTAATTATTACTTCAAAGCTGTGTTAAATATTTGTAAATTTTTATTTGAGAATTTTCAAGAGCCAAAATATTTAATATTTTTAATATGTATTTTAGGCTCGGTCAGGAGACTCATAATTTTGAAATGGCCAATGCCTCTTTTAACCTGTGAAAGGGCCTGCTCATAAAGTTAACAAATTATTTTATCTTGAGTATTTTTTTGTAGGGTTAATTTGTGCTAAAAAGGATTCAAGAGTTAAATAACTATTTCTAAAATTATGTACAAAAATTTACAATATATAACTATTTTTTATAATAATTAAAACAACATCCTTTCTAAAGTCAATGTAGTATTTAATTCTTTAACTCTTACTATTCTAGTTAATAACTTCATTGAGTAATTTTTATACTTATTTTCTAATATTAATATTAAAACTTTAGGGTAACTATTAATTGGATCAAACATAATACTTTCGGAAGTACAGTGCTTCACAGACCGTCTGTGCTGTCCACTTTTTATTTACTCCTTAAACACTGCATTTTAAGATGAGGATATTCATATAAAAAAATTTGAAATTTCTTTTTTTTGAATTTTTCAATGGGCTTTCCGGTTGCTAATGCGACCTTATTATTATATAATACAGATAGAATGAAATGTTTGTGATCTCCCGAATAATGCTTTTTTTAATGTTTGAGCAATTCCGATTTCCTTTTATCCTTATTGGGATACGTTTTGATTCAGGCAGTGGAATTCCAAGGTTCATAGAGAATTTAACTGTGCTTGAAAAGTATTTTTTGTAGAATGAAGTATATTTACAGTCTCCAGTAATTCAGTCGTTTTAATCTTCGGGCAAAATATTGGTCAAAGATCAAAAGCAAATGATTTTAAACTCCTCAAAAGTCTCACAATCACCAATTCCATTACAGATTTCGGTAAAATCCTTTATATGGTTTGTTAATATAAATTATAGCTTACCAAAATTATAAATAATTGCAAATATTATTTATAGTTTTGCAAACATTTTTAAATCAGTTTGCGAATGTCATAGATAAAAATACCTTTAAAAAATCAAAACAAAATCAAAAATCAACTTTCAAACAAAAAAAAGAAAAAACTACAAAAAATTCAATACTTTGTTTCAATCGTGTCGGAATAAATCATGAATTATCTAATTAAATATCATAATTATTATTTAAATGAATTCAGCATGAACTAATTAATAAATTTTTATAATAATAATAATAATAATAATAATAATAATAATAATAATAATAATAATAATAATAATAATAATAATAATAATAATAATAATAATAATAATAATAATAATAATAATAATAATAATAATAATAATAATAATAATAATAATAATAATAATAATGATAATAATAATAATAATAATAATAATAATAATAATAATAATAATAATAATAATAATAATAATAATAATAATAATAATAATAATAATAATAATAATAATAATAATAATAATAATAATAATAATAATAATAATAATAATAATAATAATAATAATAAACATTATATATTCACCAAAAATTTTTAACTATGAATCAGATTTATTTATGGTATTCACCATAAATACCATAAGTAAATCTGATTTAAAGTCAAACATTTTGTAGAAAATACAATAACTTTTATAAATGAAAAGAAATCAGAGGTGAAAATCAAAAAAAGTCCTTATTATAATAATAACAATTTTAAGGAAAGCTGATATTTGATGAAATTTTTAAAGTATTAATTTCAAAAAAAAAATTTAAATTGATTTTAAAATATGAAATTTAAAAATAGTAAAATGAATGAATTTATTTTGTTTAAATAAGAAGAATTAAGAGAGATAGTCATTTTTTGATAGAAATAAAATTTATAGATTTATTTAGTGATTCTAGATTAAATTACCGAAATATCAAAGGCGGTGGTAAACACGGACGCAATCACTGAAATATTGTTACAAAAGTATTCTGCCAAGGTGATGATTTGGAAAAATTTATCAGAAAATGCGAAACATACTTTTGTGCTAAGGACATCACACAGAAGAGAGAGCAAGAATGATTAACGTCATGTATTATCGATGAAAATCTTTTAGAAAGTTACACTAAAACTTTCAAGAAAGGAGACGGATTTCAAGGATGGATACGAATGGCATTTGATTATGAAAGAGATGTAGTCAAAGATATGCAAAATCTGTTGAATTACAAACGACAAGGTAAATAGATTGAAGTATATTTTAAAAAGTTGAGGGCCTGGTGGACAGGTTGTTCGAGAATAAAGTATTCACTGCAATAATGCTAATAGTTTGTGCGGATAGTACAGAAATGGAGAAAGAAGTGATTCAACGGAAAATAAAAAGTACAGAAAAGATTAAGGAAACACTAATCCTGGTGAATAAAGTGAAGAAACAGAGAGAACAAATAAATGTCGTGAAGAGTTACTCGAGAGTGGCTTACCCAGGGACGCAGAGATGGTACCGAATAAACAGAAAAATCAAGTGGATGAAAGCAGCAAAGAGAAGAACCCGAATGCTGGTTATGCCACAAAATGGGTCATACAAAATTGACTGTCCGATTAACCGAAATATACAATGCTGGACATGTCGCAGATACGGACATATAAGCAGAAACTGTCCAGATAAAAATGCACCAAAATGTTTTGGTTGTGGGAAAGAAGGGTATATAAGAAGGTTATGCCAGGAAATAGTTGTAAAAATGCAACAGAAATGGTCATAGAACCGAAGAATGTTATACAAGGTTGAGCCACAGAGGAACAATAGAAAAACAAAGGCCAGCAGGAAACAGATACGGTCGTATAAACTGAATCGATAAAAAAAATGGAGAATCGTGTGTTGAGACGGAGGAAGATGTTTTTAGAAAGACGTACCCAAACAACAGGGCTCCGTCAGTAGAGGAGTTGGTTGGAGCCGTATATTAACAGAAAAGTTGATAGGATATCATCAGGGGCCGCAAAGTTGGATAATCTAGGAAGGGTAAGCAAGAATATGTACAGATTCCTAACGAGAGAATGGTTTGAAGGAGATATAGAAAGAATTGGAACGATGTATATTGGATAGGCTATAGAAATTACGCATAACAGTAAGAATAAATGGGAAAATCTTTGAGTGTCTATTAGACATAGGCGCAAGATTCAATGGGATGAGTTTGAACTATTTTAATAAATTGAGAGGACAACAATTGATGATGAGTGATGACAAGTTACGTTGCACAAACGGGAGTACGTTGGAGACAATAGGGAGAACCAGAGTACAAGTAACCATTGGAGATATGTCTAAGGACGTTATATTCATTGTGGTAGGAAAGTGGTACCAGATTTGATGAGAGGAGTGGAATTGCAAGAGGCGTTTGGATATGGGTTATCAAAAGGAAAGATATCTAAGTTACTGCAAATGATAAGAACTATATCTGTAATATTGAAACAAAATTTGGGAGACAGACAAATGATGAAGAGCGGTTGAGTCGAGCTTTGGTAAGTCTAAGGATCAAGGACGATAGCAAGTTAAAGGAAATTATAGCGAACAGTAGAAATGTGTTTGTGGCCGATAAATGGGACTTGGAGCGCACGAATCTGGTAAAACATAAAATTGTGACAAAAGAAGAACCGATTAACATTAAACCATATCGTCAACAATTAAACCTGGAAACAAAAATAGAAGAAGCAATACATAATTTATATGAAAATGGCATTATACGAAAATGCAACTCCCGTGGAACACACCACTAATATACATGTGGAAAAAGTAGAAAAAAGATTTAAGTCTTTGTCTGGATTTTAGACAGTTAAACACAGTAACTGAGAGGCAGGCTTTTCAAATGCCAAAGATAGACGAGATGTTGATTTTTTTAGGAGGAGCAGTGTTTTTCAGTTATATTGACCTAGGTAATATGTATTACCAAGTAGAATTGAAGGAAGGGTCTCAAGAAAAAACAGCTTTTTCAATAAAGAATGGGCAGTACTGTTTCAACAGAATGCCGTCTGGAATCGCATCAGCACCAGGTATGTTCCAGGAAATTATGACAAAGGTAATCGGTAACATTAGGGGAGCAATAGTATATTTGGACGATATACTAATTTATTCGAGCAGTAGGAAAAAGCATTTTGCAATAATCGACGAAGTGCTAATGGCTATTGGGAAAGCTGGACTAAAGATTAACCCAGCAAAGTGTCTACTAATATAAATAGAAATTAAATTCTTAGGACACTTACTCAGCAAAGACGGTGTATGGACAGATCCTTCTAAGATTGAAGCCATATAAATTTTGGAAAATCAAATTGTGTAAAGAAACTTCGTATCTTTTTAGGTATTTGCAATTATTACAGAAGATTCATCATTGAGTATGCAAAGAAAGCCAGAATGTTAGAAAAACTATGTAGTGATCCGAGTAACAGGAAGTTGGAATCAACAGAGGTAACAAATAGTGTGTTCGAGTGATTGAAGGTAGCACTCACGACGGCACCGATTTTATGTTTTCCAGATCTGAGAAGGGAGTTCATCTTGCATACAGATGCCAGTTTCGATACCATTGGAGAGGTACTTTCACAACGAGATAAAAATGGAAAGGAAAGGGTAATTGCGTACGGATCACATTCAATGACGAGTGACGAGAAAGGGTATTGTATTACAAGGAAGAAGCTACTAGAATTATATTACTTTTGCATGCATTTTAAACATTACCTGTACGAAAGAAAATATAGGCTTAGAACAGATCACAAAGCCATCACATTTATGATGACAACCAAAAAAACCAATTACATCACTGTTCCAAACGTAGATCAATTATCTGAGCAGCCTGGACATGGTTATCGAATACAAGCAGGGTGTTAATCACCAAATGCAGACATGGTATCGAGGACTAAGTATGGTATATGTGTTCAGTGACAGACGGCTCACAAAGATGATAAGAAAGGAAAGTTAAAAACACAACTATTAGACTCAATTAGAGAAGAAAGAAGAGTCAGCAGTTCTCAAAGAAACTTTGATAACAAAGAAGAACAAAACAAGAAAGTGACGATTTCAGAAAACGAGATACAAGATATAATACGGGACATACATAGACTGTTGTGTCATGTCGGAGTAGAAAAGATAGCCAATTATATCAAAAGATAAATATGTTTGAAAATACCCGGGAAGTTAGATCGAAGTTGCGAGGTTTGTCAAAAAACTAAAGCTACAACAATAACAATAAAAGAACCTGTAAAGAAACTAAAACTGTCAGAAATGTTTGAAACTATATTCATGAACGGATGTGGACCATTCATAGAAACCAAAGGGCATAAGAAGTATATTTTAGGAATGATAGACCCATCTAGTAAGTATCAGATCTTGACAGCCAATACGAGGCAATACTAGGAAACTATAAAGAGAACTATTTTCGAGAAATGGATTTTGAGATTTGGTTGTCCAAAGGATATAAGAGTTAAAATCCGATAACTGCTAAACACTACTTTACTGGACAGAAGGAAGACGGATTGGGCAGAGAACCTCGCAGAAGTCGAATTCAAATTAAATTCTAGCAAACAGAAAACAACAGGGAAAAGCCCATTAGAGATGGTTTTAGGGGAAAAGATTAGCAGGGAAAGATGGTTTATTATCGAAGAAAGACAGATAAAAGAAGAACCGGAAGAATAAACAAGAAGAGAATTCAAGGTTGAAGAAGACGTATTAATAAAAGTAGAAACACTCAATAAAAGCCAAGACAGATATGAGGGACCATAAAAAGTGATCGAGGAAGTCCATGACAGACGGTCTATCCTAAGAAACAAAGATGGTAAAAAGATCGAAAGAAACGCAGAGAAACTTTAAAAATTTCTTGAGAAAAGGGATATAAGGAATTTTTTGATGAAATTTTTAAAGTATTAATTTCATAAAAATATTTTAAATTCAATTTAAAATATAAAATTTAAAAATAGAAAAATGAATGATTTTATATTGTTTAAATAAGAAGAATAAAGAGAGGTAGTTAATTTTTTGATTGAAATAAAATTTATGGATTTATTTAGTGATTATAGATTAAATTACCAAAATGCGAAAGGCGGAACTCCTAAATAACTAATAATAATAATAATAATAATAATAATAATAATAATAATAATAATAATAATAATAATAATAATAATAATAATAATAATAATAATAATAATAATAATAAAAATAATAATAATAATAATAATAATAATAATAATAATAATAATAATAATAATAATAATTGGGAAAATTAAAATACAAAATTATCGATTAATTTGCTAGGGCAACGATTGAGGCAAAAGCGACTGTCATTCAATTATAAAGGGCATTTTAAGCTGATTTATTTTGGCATATTTTAAGACGACAAAGAAACGTGGCATCAAAAATGAATAGATCTCGGAATAGCGATGGGACAATCAAAGCTATCTCATCTAATTGATCTGACATGATCAGGAGTGATCTGATTCAGTTGTGAGATAATGGCTCAGAAGAAAACATTTATCAATCTCTGGCATGATCCATAACTGGCAAATAATATCGATCTGAGAACTGATGAATTCTTCAATCATTTCTCCTGACATTTCGAGATGGAGAAATTGATTTTTTCCAGCATCATTATTTTCTTTTTTCGATCATTAGTTTTTTAATTGATTTATTCCGTGTGATTAGTTTTCCTGATCGGTAAATGTTTTTTTTTGAAATTTGAAATTTCAATTTTTTTTAATATCCATAATGATCATGTTTGAAAACACAGTGTACCTCCTGTCTTTTACCCAGCTCTTCCACATCTCTCGAAGGTATTTTATAATCCTTTAAATATAAGGTTTAAAATTAAAATATTTGGGAGTCAACTTCAAAGTTTTATTAATCTGAAATAGAGCTGTGGGATACAAAGTCTGAGACATTGAAACTAATTTTTTTATAACAAAGTTTATATTCAACACTTAAATTAAATAGAAAAAAAAGTTTCAGAAAAAATGACTTTGTTTTTTTTAATTTTTAATTAATCCAGAAATAATTATTTAATTTTCATTGGATTAGGCGATAATCTGCGCCCGAAAAGACTAGCGTATACAAGAAGGCAATACATTTATTTAATAATAAAATTTATTTTTGCACGAAAAATTTATTTAACTTTTTATAATTAAATATTACATTTTATAAAATTTTATTTTTTATTATGTTATAATGATGAGTTGAAAAGTTCTAACACTTTTAAGATTGATTAATTTTAAGTGCATAATTACATTAATTACTCTAATTTAAATATTAAAAAATGACCCTCCTTCATCATTTATACGATATATTTTGACAGGTATTTAAAAAATTAAATAATAACTATAAAAAATCATTATTGAAATAGTATTTTCAAATTAACTGATTAAATGTATAATGTAAAAATGTTTTATAAATTTTAAATAATAAATTTATTGTAAATGTTATTGTGAATAAAATCTGTTCTGATGAAAATTTCAATATTTTACAGTTAAGAAAAATTCCCCGAAAACATTGTATGTTTGAATGATATTGAAAAAAAGATCAATGCTTGAATTTTGTTTAAATAAATTATTTTCAAAGGTGTTTTTGTTATGGATGTTATAAAGACCTAGGCGCCAGTAGCTAATAATTTGTGAGCGTATGAGTATATGAGTGTATGAGTAGTATGTATACAGATGATGACAAATTTGCATTTAAATTGCTGTATTTGAAGTCATAAATTGAAAATTAAAGCTCAAAATTGTGCTTTGAATATTTATAAATAATTAGGATGTTTTTGATTAACTTAATTGAATGACTAAATAGTTATTTTAAAAAAACAATTATTTCGTTTAGGAATTTTTATAATTTTTTTAAACTTGTTTGAAATTTATAAGTAATATTTGAATGGCGTTTATTAATATTTAAAAATCATATATTTTTAGTCCATAATTTCTGAAAGAAAAAATCGATTTTAATTGATTTATGCTTAATTGGTCAATATTATCAAACGTGCCGCTGGAGTTTTAGAGGAAATTTTTGATAAAATCTTCCAAACCTCAATTTTGACATGAAATATCTGATTGATCGTCCGTGTTTGTGCTTGGTGCTAATGTCTATTAATTGAATTCCATCGAACCGAAGTGTGATCGGATTTCACGAAATTGAATGTGTCACGATTGATCTTTTTGCACAAACCGTCATTTAACATCTCAGTTATCAATCAGCCAACTGCTGCACAATCGTCAATTATATTATTTAATTCATTGTCATACACTTCATTATTATTTTAATGAGCGGCTCACTTCAAAGCTCACCATAGTTTCATTATTTTTGATGGCATCGTTTGTTTTTATTTATGATTAGGCGTATCAGAATTGTAGCGAAGCGTAGTTTTTTGTTTTCTTTAATTTGTTTAACTAGTACTATCTTTTTTATTAATCTATCGGAAAATTTATCATTGATAAACCAATATTTTAATATTCTGCAATATTATAGAAAACACTCTTTGTGTTATTTGATGATTAATTATGAAATAATTTTAACAATTATTAATTTGTAAATTAATTAAGTATTTATTAATAAATTTTTAATCATTTAGTTGCCATGGTAATGAGTGGCTTAATTGCGTGACATTTATTAACACGTTTGACCGACTTTTCTAATGGAGTTTGACTTATATCTTAGAAGGAGACATTTTTCTATTATTATTAAAACATTTTTGACTACATTAAATAAATGACTTCAAATTACTTAGTATTTTTTTTCTATTCTCAGTATACATGGAAAGTATATTTAATATCTTTTGTTCAATATTTTTAATACTTTGGTCAGTATTTATAATAATTTAGTCAGTTTTAAATTTCAAAAGTATCAGTGAAATTCAAATAAGTCATTTAAAATTTGACAATATTTTTTACCAATTAAGTAAATATTTACTAATTAGTAAATATTTATAAAAATACAAATAGATAAGAAATTAAGATTAATAAAACAAAAATAGACAAATAAAAAAATAAGTTAGTAAACATTTTTAATGCAACTAAGCTTTTGTTGCTTTTGATTTTCATCCTCTTTTTGTTCCTCCCAAATTACAACTTGTTAGTCGATAGCAGGAACCTTTGAATACTTTTTTTTCGAAATGCAAAGCCCATAATATGCTTAATCAAACGTGTTTTGAAATAATCTCCATAAGTGCATGTACTCGCTGTTATCCATGAAGTTAGGCTAAAATGGACTTTGAGTGAGCAGATCTGATATTTGACTCTGTAGGAATAAAAGGAATAATCTTGATTTGGTTGATCTGCTGATATCAATTATTATTTTGCACTTGCTTTTGATTTTCATCCTCTTTTTGTTCCTCCCAAATTACAACTTGTTTGTCGATAGCAGGAACCTTTGAATACTTTTTTTCGAAATGCAAAGCCCATAATATGCTTAATCAAACGTGTTTTGAAATAATCTCCATAAGTGCATGTACTCGCTGTTATCCATGAAGTTAGGCTAAAATGGACTTTGAGTGAGCAGATCTGATATTTGACTCTGTAGGAATAAAAGGAATAATCTTGATTTGGTTCATCTGCTGATATCAATTATTATTTTGCACCTGCGTAGATTGATTTTGATTTTGGAGTAAATTTTACAAGACGTTAATAGAAAAGAATTCTCTAAACCTTTTTTCTTCCTTGTCATCTTCACTAAATTATTTTTTTTATGTCTTTGACATCAATTTCCTTTTCTCTCAATATTTCCAAATTCTGTTATGCTTTAGGCCTATTTCGAATAATTTTAAAAATTATTTTAGCTTTTCAGCTAGACGATTTCTACTGACGAGACTAAAAGTTAAGACCTCTTCCAATTTTGTTTAATATAAAAACCTGAAAATTGAGTATTTGCTTTTTATTTGGCTTTGTTTCCATTTCTTGTTCATTGGAATAACTCGAAAAATTTCGAGGATTTATATAATTCATGGCTTCTGGTTTATTTGAAAATATTATTTCAACATCCAATTTGTATATTCATTTATGCTTTCTTCTTATAGATAGTTTTGACGATATTGTTTTTTCTTCATCCTCGGAGAAATAATATTGTTGAAGAAACCTAGTCGACTTGGATGCTGGTGTCATTTTGATCATTCTTTAATTTTATATTAATTTGATAAACTTTTAAATTAAATTTAAAAAATTTGCAGACAACAATATGCTGAAGTTTTTTTTTTTGAAAAATGTTGGCCAAATAATTTGACACCTTAATAAATAAAAAAAATAAATAAACAAATAAATAAATAAATATATATATATATATATATATAAATAATTTTTAGTTTTCAGATTTTTCTATCCAAAGCCGGTCAAAATTTTTAGAAATTTTATTTTTATTATATAAATCGATTAAATTTAAAACAAAAACTAAATTAGTTTTTTAGAGAATATTTTATATTGATTTTAACCAATTCTCTCCGGAACATTTTTTTAAAAAATTTTTCTCAGAAAAATTTTAAAAATTACCATGCTTTATTATTGAAAAAATAGTGAAAATAATTATCTCACTCAACACAATAGCTGAAGTGAATTAGAAAAATGTTCAATTAAAATTTAATAGAAAAAAATAAATATTTAATAGAAATGGCGAGACAGATATTGATAAGATTGTTTTGAGGAAATTGTTGATAAGAATCGCTTTCTAGTAGGTGTTCATTTTGCTTTCCGTTTCGGAAAGAAAAGTCAGCTTAATTGAGAGTTTTATATAATAGAGGCTGAGAACTAATTTGAACAAGATGTTGATAGGAATCAAAAATCTGAAGATAATGGGGAACTTTTATGAATTATCGAAAAACCTAAATATTAAATAAAATGTTTGATAATTGATTTTGAAAGAATTGAACTGAAAAATTAATATATTTATTAGCTTAAATTGTTTTAATTCACAGAAAATAAAAGCTAAATGTTATGTTATTAATATTGCTTTAAATATACATGTTAGGAGGCGCAGTGAGCCACTAGGTTATTTCTTATTTATTTATTTTTCCTTTGAAATTTTTATGCATTAAGTCTTTATATTGTTCTTAATAAAAAAAATAAAATCATTAATTCAAGTGAAATCTTCATAAAAACTCAAAAATTTTAATAACTCATCCAACTTATTTGGTCAGGAATGTGTTGGACAAATGCTCCCGGAGTTATTTATATAATTTAAATTATAATCATGCAAATAAATAATTTAAATTTTAAATTTTAAATAAATGCCCAACTTTGATTAAATAAATATTTTACCATCAGTAAAAGTTTTGTTTATTCCAAAATAACTAGGGATGGCAGAACCGATAAATGATTAACCGGGTCCGGTTTTACCGGCCAATTTTGTTACCGAAAATGCCGGTAAATTGGGGAAAAAATTACCGGAATTTCGGTAATTTTTTAAAAATTATTTCAATATTATCCTTGAAAAATCACTGAACTATATTTTAACCCTTTACGGTCCTATGTCGAGTCTAATTCGACATTGCAATAATTGCTCATTTGAAGTTTCAGATTTCATTGGATGTATTTTTTTTGCATTTCGTGTTAAAAACAAATATATGTGTAGAATGTAGATTATTTATTTAAAAAAATCAATTTAGTTCAAGAAAATCATATATACAAAAAGTCATTAAAACAATTGAGGACCTGGTGGGTAACTTCTTTTACGGACTGCAAAAGGTTGAATTCATATTCGTTATCTAAATTCACTAATTAAAATTTTAAGTCCTGAAAATTGTGTTAATTTGAGATATTTAGTAGAAATTCGTTTTAAATTGTGAAGTTACATTAGAGTTCATTGTTATTCTGCTGTCTTATTTTAAATATTTCATAATTGTGTTAGTTTCTTGGCAGAGTGCCTTGAGGTTATATTAAAGTTAGTTTAATGCTGTTGTTACTAGTTGTTACTAGTGTTGTTACTAGTATTTTAAAATAAGTAGTAAGTATATATTTTTTATTTTTTATCTACAAAACATTTTACAAAAATATATATATTTAAATTTAAAAATATGGAGACTGAAAAAGGCCAAATGCAACAATTGCAACAACATATTGAAAGCTGGTGGAGGTTCACCTAGTTGATTACATGCTCATTTGAAGAGCCAGCACAAAGTAAATCTATTAAAACGGACGGAAACAGATGCTTCCACATAATTTCATCTTCTCATCAAGAAGATAAATCATCAGAAGCGGGTTCATCTAGCAATATCCTAGGATATTATTTCAAAATGACTATTGACGACTCACTTTCTGCAGTTAATTCCAGAATGGGGGCAAAAGATGGCTTGCCATTCCAAAAATTTTGCATCTCATTTGACTTAAGAAGACTTCTTAAACCTAAAGGCTATAATTCTTTAAAAAACCTTGTAATGGAGTTAAAATTTGCAGTGAAATTTGTGGAAATATTTCAGACCAGATAAAAAATGGTGCTCTATTTAGTCTTACCTTCGATTAGTAAACTTCTATTAAAAATCGAAAATAGGTGAATATTAATGTTCATATGACTGGAAACAAATTTTGGAATCTAGTCCTCACTCAAGCCCATGGATCCACGAACGCTAACAAATGTAGGGATCTAGTTTAAACTAAATAAGAAAAATTCGGACTAAATTTTAATGGTATAGTTTCAATAACAACAGACTGGGTGGCTGTTATGAACAAGTTAGGCTTAAGCTTGAACACAGACCATCCGTTATGTTTAGCATATGGAATACAGTTTGCTGTTATTAAAGTCTAATATAAAAAGAATATAGTAGAATCAGTTTCAGTACCTGAGTAGTCGAGTGGAGAGGATTGTGAAGAGGATGGTGAAGAGGAAGAGGGAGAAGAATATTACCTATCTGAAGCTTTCAGCTTAGAATTTAACTTGGTGGATGAAAGTGATGTTTCAAATGTAACCATATTACCAATTACAACAAAAATTCGACAAGTGGTAAAATTATTTCGTCGTTCCCCCAATGAAAAATGATGCTATTCAACAGCACGTTAAAATGAATTTGAGAAAGAAATATTTTGCATTTCCTTATATTATATAACACGTCATTTTAGACTTTTAACCATTTCGGTGATACGTTCGTAAACATACGTCTTCCAAGGAATTTCTTTTTATGAATATAAATTAACACAGGTTTGCAAAAACGTAAATATATGAACGTAAATATATGAAGTTATTCAATGCTATGTCATTATTTATACCTATGTAACTAGACAAATGAGCTACTTCCGTATTTGTATGTTTTACAGCTTTCCTAAGGTCGCACACAGATAGAGCACTATTTCTTTAATTTTGCAATGAAATTGTTAATAATAAGTGTTAAACTAAGGCAAATAATTCAGACGTAAATTATCAAATCGAACAAAAATATATTTTTTTTAATGTTTTAGTTTTGGGACAAATGGAATGCAAAAGAAATGTTAATTATCTTAAATATTTCTATAGCAAGAATATATATATATATATATATATATATAGCAACCTAAATATATTCTTATCAACTGCTTGCGTAACGAAAAACAATTTATTCAATAAAACATTGATTTTGAAATTGTGATATGATAGACAGACAGAACTTATGAATCACACTTGATAAAGGCAGTGACGAAAATTTGTGTTACACTTAATAAACCTGTAAACTTATTGATATAAAAAAATTATACATAATATAACATGATTTGCATGATATAAGATTTATGTAGCCGTCTTTTTAGATTTTGATTTATTTTTGCGCAATAATGAAACCGATTTTTTTCAGTGAAATTTATTATTTAACACGTTAACTGCCATTATATACTTCTTGTGTGACTCTGTGCTTGTTTTTTACCAATGTTAGCAGTTGACGTTTTTATATTATTCACTAATATATAAATAAAATATTAACTTTGATATTAAAAATAAATCTTGAAAAACATTAAATTTTTAAAATTAATAATATTACATTATTTAACAACCTTTTACACATTTTTGAAAGTTGTCATTCTGCAAAATAGTAAAATAAAATAGAAAACATTATCTTTAATTTACTATGTTTCTGTTAAATTTCCATAATTTCATTTTTTCCACGCTTTGTTATAATACAGAATTTCCTAAGCATTCATCAAATAATTGCTAATTAGGGTCTCGGTAACTATATTTGGGTTTAGCGCCTTTACAATATTGTTAAAATTGTAAAAAATAAAAATATTTAAAATAAAAAAACTTAATTTAAACCAAATGAGATAGAGATGAAAGAATGTAATGAAGGAAAAAGTAAATAACAAAGCGAAATAAGAAAAAGTGCATAATGAGATGGTAAAAGCGCAGAAAGCGAAATTACAGAATATCAATAAATAATTAATTATCCGAATTTGAATTTTAAAAATGGATTACTTCATCATAAAATTCTCCTTCTCTTTCTAAAAAAATCTTTAGCTTATAGATTAATTTTGACATGTATTTAACTGAAATTTGGATGGGTTTTAAATTTTTTAATTAAAAGTTGACGGGATTTAAAAAAAATCTTTTTAACAATTCTTGTCTAGCTTATAATTTTGCTCTGCTTTTGGCTTTGTATAAGTATCAATATAATTTTTGAAAATAGCAGCTTTTTTAAATTTAAGAACTCTACGAATATTAACTACTCTTACACCTAATGGTAAAGACATTTGAAATAATATTCAATGAATTACATATTTCTGTTTAGAACAGTTGTTCAACATTACATGTTCTACTTTTGACCCTGGACATACATCGACACACTCAATATCATGACGTGATTTGGGGATTTCTTGGTAAATATCCACAGACTAACCATATGGAAGCCTTTATAATTTCTAAATTCATCCCCTATTCCAATATATTATTCAACTTCAAATGAATTAAACTAAATTCTCAATACGTTAAAACTTGCCTTAAAACCCATATATATATATATATATTATATATGTTGTTGATGTTCATGTATAATAATTCCGTATTATATCTGATACACACCAATTTATTTAAATTTTCTCTAAGTTTGAATTATTAATAAAATCAACACCTTTAGAAAATCAAACGAAAGAAATTAAACATTTCCATTTCTTGTAACATCTCAATGATTTTTTGCCCCTAAAGACTGTCTTGAAACTGCTGAAGAAATTATCCAAGAGAAAGACTTTCAATCCTAAATAAATAAACTGATATTTAATCAAAGTTTTACATCAGGTTTCTTGTAAACTTTTTCTGTAACATTTTCCCCAAAACTATAGGTAATTTTCCAAAACTTTTTGACTTCTGGCGTACTTCAATGGAAATGTTCCTTTAGATTCACCTAGAAACCATTAAATTTCAATTTTGCCTTGGCTAATGGTTCTTTGACAAAGTGGTAAGATTCAACAAATTCAACCAATATTTATAACAAGTAATAAAAACATTTCACTAGTAAGTGGAATACAACTCAAATTACAATCAGGAAATCGATTTAAACCATACTTGAAGATATGATGGAGATTATTGCTCCTCAAATTATGAAACACGACGGGTAATTATTCATTGATTTTTCTACAAGGTCATTGAGTTTCAAAGTCAAAATTTTTAGGGTAAATAATTATTCTATTTTCCAAACTATTTAAAAGAAAGCCGCAAAAAGGTTACATTCATAAAAGTACGAATATCTCAATCATTATAAAACTTCGAGCATTCTAATTTGTTCTATTGGCTTTTACTTAACTTAGATCATATATATATATATATATATATATATATACATGTATTTAAAGGATGTTTAAGGTGTTTATATGTCGTAGCGAGTGAAAAAAAGCAAGTGACTCGCCATACAGCGATTTCCGCCATACTGCTGTGGTCTGGAACCAAACCCGCCGTATGAGCGAGGTATACATGTGTATGATTTGGTTCTAATGCCAATAATTAAATGGATTATTATACTATACAAATAAAGTGAATATCGTAAACGATCAGTATCATTGCCTCAGAAATTAATTGTAAAAAATAACGTCACAGAAAATACATTGCTATTTTTTAATACTTTGTTTGTATTTGAATCAAGTAAATACATATTTATGAGTTCTTAATTTCGATAAAAACAGAGCCGAAAAATATGTGTTACACAGGAAAATAAATAAAATTTCCACCATTTCACATAAAAAAAATAAAAAAAATTGAAATACTAAATTTAAAGATAAACTACCATGAAAGGCTATGAAAAAAAATTTATTTTTTAAAATTAAAAAATCAAATTACTCTTTGATTGTAAAATATAAAAGGATAAAAAATAAAAATAAAAAATTATAAAATTAAACATTTTTTAAATTTTGTATTTGAATGAAAAATTAGGTCTCGCGAAATTTTGTTTTAAGAACTATATTATGGAAAACATATTTTATTAATTAGAATTTATCTTAAGAAAAAAACAGTTTTTTATTGAAAGTGAAATTTCAGGTTTTCGATTAAATGGTCAGTTTGGTCAGAAACTTGTTGCACTTGGCAAAGATCTTCAAATCATGGAGCAACCAAGCCTCAACAATAAAAGAGGTTTTACAATCGGTAATTTTATTATATTAACGAAAATGTTGTATTTCTCAGCTGAAAATTCGAATAAAAAAATTGTTTGAATATTTTTGAATATATTTTTATTTATATTTTTATATATTTGAAAATCTATTTTTTACTCGCCTTTCTTCCCGCCAGGATTTGAACTTTTTGAAAATAAATAAATAATTAAATAAAAATAATTTATTTTACTATTGATATTTCTCTCAGTAACAATTTCAATTGTTGCACATAATTTGGTTGATAATAATTAATAAAACAAAAATATTTTCTAAAATTTATTTCAAGAATTCCGTCGTGATTTATAACGTTTTTTGTTCGATTTATAATTAGTGAAGAAAATAAAAATCAAGATAAAAATCAACGACATTTTTCATTTTTTTTTGATATTACGGCTGAAAATTGGTTATCATTGAGAGATTTAGGTTATGACAGATGGATTTAAATAGGTCTTAATAGGAAATTGAACTTGGGATCTGATTAAATTTTTAAAAGTCGAGATAAGTCGAACGATGATGTGTTTGACGAGTTTGAGATCAATGGACGGATCGGTTTTTATCTCCCAACATGACGTTTTGTAATTGATTATTAAGTGCTCTTACTAACATAATTAATGATTTATCTGAATAATTCTTTTGACAGAGATTAAGTCGGTCTGAATTGTTGTCAGATTTCGATATTGGAACGATTAATTTATGTAATTTTTTCTCATTTCGAATTTTTTTTAGTTATAATGTAATTTATATTTATATCAACTTAATATACTCATGAGTGCGATATTTCTTCATCGAAATATAACGAAAATTATTATTAAATAAAATCACATTCCGATTCCACACATCAGTAAAAAGAGCAAAAATTTTTCTTTTAAAATTTTTAGAAAATATATAAATATTTAAATTTAAATTCTGTAATTGGAATTTCTTATTGGATTAAAATGTAATAAAATGCAGATACTATCAATTTAAAATTAAAAATAAATTTATTAAAAATAAATATTTCATAGAAATAAATTTATAAATAGTTTTACAGCGGAAATGTTATGTGAATTTCCTTGCATTTTTAATTTACCAAATAATACATGGAAACCTGGATTTAAAGTATTATATTATTCAATATTGTAGACATTCAAAGGATATTGAGAATCAAGGAAATTGAGAATTTCTTCGAATGAATAATGATTTCGTGTTATTTGCATCATACATTGGTAAAAGCATTTTTATTTAATGATTACCTGAAGATTTTGGAAAAAAACAGAAAAATGGATGATTATGGAACACAACAAAATCGTTTCATTTACGATAAACGACAGTTCCAACAGCCGGAAGATAAGATAGAAATTGATTATTGAAGTAGCAAAATACACGAAAAACAGAATATTCTATGTTATGCTTGTCAAGAGAAAGATCATAACAAATGATGATGCCCAAGCATAAAATGTCAGCATTGTAAGAAACAGAGTCATTTCAAATATCAATGTTTTCAACTGAATCCAAGAAGAAACAGATGTCAAGAACAGTATGATGTTGCTAATCCTAATGTTATATATGCATCTAAATTATCGAGTGGAAATTATAAAACATTACATAAAATAGATCTAACAGTTAAATGTGCTAATGAAAGCCTATTAGAAATACTTTGGGGAAATAAATTTAGAGTGTAGAATAGAATATAGAAAACAAATATTTAAGTTATCATTTTAAGTTGCCCTTAATATGCCTCCAAAAGTAATTCTTGGGATGAGTTTTATGAATAAAGTCGGAATAAAATTAAATATTGATAATGGTAGAGAAAATATTGCAAAAATAATCGACGTATTAGAGAAATCTGGCAATGATTTCAAGAACGATTCTTTGGACAGTTCTCGGACCTTTCGACACACCTGGTTGCATGATTATCCAGAAATGTCATATTCTGCAAAATTGAAAGGTGTTGTTTGTCGCACTTGTGTCTTATTTAAACCTCATGTTGATAGAGGAATTCAAGGTGCTTTTATTTTAAAAGAATTTACAAAATATAAAAAATTTCATGAGTGTGCGAAACTACATCTACAATCAAAGTGGCATCGCGAATCAATTAACAAAGCCAATAATTTTAGCCAGATTATACAAAATAAGCGCCGCAATGTTGCTGAAATGATGAATTCGGTGCTAGAGCAGACCATAAAAAATAATAGGAAAAATTTGTTGCCAATTGTAAAAACAATTGTATTTTGTGCCATAAACAATATTCCTTTTCGGGGAAAGACAGATAAAACTGCAATATTCAATAACCTACTGCAGTTTAGAATAGACACAGGAGATTTAATTTTGAGTAATCATTTACAAAGTTGTCCTTCAAACGCTACTTACATTTCACATCGCGTACAAAATGAATTAATAGGAATTTGTAATGATGTTTTAAGAGAAAATATTATTGAAGATGCAAAGAAAAGCCCATTTCTTTCAATCATTGCAGATGAATCGTGTGATATATATGGAATAGAGCAATTATCTATTGGAATAAGATTTATAAATAAAATGTCCACTAATGAATTTTGCTGCAGGGAAGAATTTCTAGGATTTGTTCCATTAGAACGTATGGACGCCGAATATATATCAGAAACTATTATCTCGTCTCTTGTAAAATTTGGCCTTGATCTATCAAAAATGGTTGGTCAAGCCTACTACGGTTGCTCGACAATGGCGGGAAAAATTAGTGGCGTGAAAAAGCGTATCCAGGATCAATACCCTTTTGCAAATTTTTACCATTGCAGTTCACATAGACTAAACCTTGTGATAAACGACCTAAATGATGTATGTGAAATTAGAAATGCGGTTGGGACTATTAAATCGATTATTAACTTCTTTCGAGAGAGCTCTTTAAGAAGAAAACATATTCCAAATATTCCTCTATTTTGTGAAACACGTTGGACTGCTAAATACAAGAGCGTTCGAATTTTTAAAGAAAATATTATTGTCATATTAGAAGCATTACATAAATTATCTTTAAATGGTAATATTAATACAACACAGAGATCTAGTCAGTTATATAACGCATGCACAGATTCAACTTTTACAGTTTGTTTATATATAATGTGTGAGTATTCGTCTATGCTAGAACCTGTAGCTAATAATCTCCAAGGAGTTGATTAAAATCTATTAACTGTGAGGAAACAAATTACTTCTCTTGTTGAACTAATAAAAACCATCGAAAGTTTGCAAAAGACATCGCAATTTAGTCAATGAGTTAATTGAAAAAGGATTTTACTCAGAAATCATAGATCGCTTCGGACGAGATCGGAGAGTTACTACAATTACTACTTTTAGCCACAGAGCTACGGGTATTAATAGAATCCATAACTAAAACACGTTTATTATCAAAACACAAATATTATTAAAACAAATTATATCGTTAATTTGTTTGAGGAGTTTCTAAAAAATAATAATTAATGAATAAGTAAGGATTTCAACATACAATCAAACATGCCCAACATCATACCATTATTTAAATACAAATTATAAAACGCCTCACATCCCCCCCTTTTTGAAAACCTTTAACCACTCAATATTTCTCGTGACGGAACTTCCATTTTCCAATTTTATTTCATAACTTCGATCATGAATCTTTTTAGTAATCACACCTGGACCCATGTATCTGTTATCACCTTTATTTCGAACATTTACTTTGATCAATACGCAATCTCCAATTTGAAATTCGCGATTTGTCGGCTGATTGATTTTTTCTTCTTCCACAATCTCTGAGAACCATTCACTATAAATCTTTTTCCCAAACACCATTTCAGCTGGAGTCTTCCTAATAGTTTTTTGAAAAGTTGAATTCAACATAAACTGAACTTCGGGAAGAATATCTACCCATGATTTATGTCTTTTATCTTTGAGTGTTATCTGTATTGCATCTCTGATTGTACGGAATTGTCTCTCAATCTGTCCATTTGCTGAGTGATGATATGGACTTGAATAATTAATTTCAATATTGTGGAATTCTGCAAAATCTTTCATTAGCTTTGATTCAAATGATTTACCTCTGTCACAGTTTATTATCCTTGGTGCTCCATACTTCATTATCCACTCTTCTTTCAGTAATCTTACCACTGTTTTTTCATCTTGTGATTTCACTGCATGTAAAGAAATAAACTTACTATGATGATCTATAATCCCAAGAATATATCTTTCTCCTTTCATTGCAAGTTGTAATGGACCACAGAAATCTACATATATTGTTTCAAATAATTTCGAATCACTTTTGCAAATTATTTCTTCTTTTGTTTTAGTTGTATCAACCTTTCTTTTCTGACAGTTTTCACAGGATTGTACAACATTACGAATAGATTGCTCCAAATCTTTCATATCAAAATTGTTTGATACATACATTTTTACTTTATTAGCACCCGCGTGACAGAGCTTTTTATGATATTCTATGATGAATTCAGACTTGTTTTCTTCTGGAATCCAAATTTTATTATTATTTGTCATAATCACTCCGTTGACATATTTATAAAATGTTTTATCTGGCATCAAACTAATATTTTCTTTTATATTTTCAATTTCTTTCGAGTTCTTTTGCCATATATTTTCAATATTATCAGTCATCAGTGTCAACAATCTTGTTTTTAATTTACCCATTTTAGGATTTTCATGAATCATTTGACATTGAACACATGTTTCACATTCTTTTCTAGATAAAGCGTCGGCATTATTGTGGTTATCACCTTTTCTGTATTGAATCTCCATGTCCAGACCACTAAGATGGTTAATCCAAGTTTGAAATTGTGGGGTAATAGCTTTCTTTGTCTTCATCATAAATGTAATGGCTTTGTGATCCGTCCTCAAAATAAACTTTTTACCATATAGATAATGCTTAAAATGACCAGTAAAATAAAATATAGATAGTAATTCCTTTCTTGTTATACAATAACCCAACTCGTGTTTATTCATAGCTCGGGATCCATATGCGATTACTCTTTCTTTACCTCCATCTTTTTGAGACAGAACAGCACCAATGCGGTCAAAACTTGCATCTGTATCCAAAATGAATGGCTTAGAAAAATCTGGGAACTTCAATACAGGTGTAGACGTCAATTTCAGTTTTAAATTTTTAAATGAAGTTTCACACTCATCAGTCCACATAAGCTTCTTTTGTTTACTTCCACATAACGCTTCTAATACTTTGGAATCTTTGGTGTAATTTTCTATAAATTTGCGATAGTAATTTGCCAAGCCTAAAAATCCTCTCAAACTTTTTACGCATTTAGGTCTTTCAAAATTTTTAATAGTTTCAATCTTGCTTTCATCCGTACGTATTCCATCTTCACCAATGATATGACCCAAAAATTTTACTTCTTTCCTTTTGAATTGACATTTTGCTGGACTTATTTTAAGATTTGCTAATTTAATCTTTTGAAAAACCTTTTCAATGGTACTATAATGTTCATTCAATGTCTTTGAAAATATAAGGATATCATCCAGATATACAATTGTTCCATTCCAATTTAATTCTCCAAGAACCAAATTCATAAGTCTTTGAAATGTAGCTGGTGCGGCTGCTATTCCAAATGGCATTCTGTTAAAGTAATATTGCTTGCTTTTTGTCGAAAATGCTGTTTTCAATTTTGATGCATCATCGAGTTCTACTTGATAATAAGCATTGCCTAAATCAATTGTCGAGAAAAACTTTGCTCCGTCAAGAATATCTAATAATTCATCAGTATTTGGAATGGGAAAAATCGGTCTTTCGGTTATATTATTTAATTCACGGTAGTCCAAGCATATTCTTATATCACTACTGTTTTTCTTTTTAACACATACTAACGGAGAATTCCAAGGGGATGTACATTCTGATATAATGCCATATTTCAACATTTCTTGAATATTTTCTTCAATTTTTTCTATTAAATGTATAGGTTGTCGTCTTGGGTTTATTACAATCGGACTACCTTTAGTAAGTATTTCATGCTTTAATAGTTCGGTTTTCCCAACATCCCATTTATGTTTCATAAAAATACCGTCAAACGTGGAAATTAAATTATTTATAATCTTATCTTCACTTATGTGGTTCTTAAATGAATTTTCCATAATTGTATTTATTTCGTCTGTACGGTTTTCTATTTGCAATTGCATTCCAAATCTTTCGAGAAAATCTATACCTCCTATTAACTTTGGGTTTATATCTTTGGCTATAACGAATTCTACTTTTTTAATATCAGAAATTTTATCAACTTTTACATTTAATAAAGTTTTACCGCAAATTTCAATCGGGCTATCATTCGCACATCTTAATTTTAAATTACTTGTAGTCATATTCAAATTTCCAAGTTTTTTAAAATATTATAATCAATCACACTTATTTTAGCTCCAGTATCTAATAGGCATACTAATTTTACATTATTAATCATTACGGTAACACTGGGTCTTCCCTGCATTTTATCGTATACTATTATATCATTCCGTTTATCACGATTAAGAACATTTAGTTCATTAGACGTTAGGGGTGGGTCTTTAAAAACTTCATCCATACAAAATTTATTAATGTATATATTAATATAATTTCTATAATCAAAAATACCATCACAACAGTTATCATTCAAACTATCACAATCATTCAAACTATCACAATCACTCAAAATCATACAACCCTTACTCATATCATTAATTACCTTTAATTTATTGCTCCGATCACCTCCTCGTGTGGTGGAGCATTCCCATTTGGGTACTCAAAATCAGCCTCTGGATCCTCGTCACCGAATGCAGCCACTGATTTATGGAATTTTCGACGTCTGCCTGGAAATAACTCATGGCACTGATGTTTGAAATGTCCAGATCTGTTACAATGGGCACATTGAATATTGGAGCATTCAGATCTTCTATGACCTTCTTCGTGGCACGCCCAACATCGCAAAATTTGATTTGTTCGGATATGATCTCGCGAATGAAATTCCCTGGTATTATAAGGCTTACTCCTATTCATAGATCTCTATCCATTTGAAATAGCATATCGATGTTCTCTGGTAAGATCGCCTTTGAATCTTGGATTATGTTGAGGTTCTCTTGTATATTCATCTTTGAATCTGGGGTTAGCTTCTCGTTCTCGAATTGATCTGTTATCATAATTATATCTTGGTAAGCTCTTCTTAACAGCATCAGCATAGCGTTGTGTTTTATTCATTGAAGCTACATCAGCATGAAATACATTAATTTCTTTTGAAACTTGATCGTGTCTCTTTAATCTTTCTTTCATTTCATCAAATGATTTTAAATCTTGCATTTTGAGATCTTTTTTAACTTCTTTATCTTCAAGCGAATTGAATAGCAAAAATTTCTTTAGTTCTTCTTCATCAAGTTTATGCTTCAAAATATTTTTTGCAAGTTTCTCAATTTTTGAGCAGAATTCTTCGGCAGCCTCATTTCCTTGACGATAATTTAGCGCTTCGTTGAGATCATCGATAAGACTTCTGTTCTTAGAAAAAGCGTTTCTTAATCTTTCTGTATAATGCAGAGTTTCATTAGTCAACTCATATTTCTTCGTTGAATTGATTGATAGAAAAGCTTTGACGAATTTGCTTCTGTATTCATCGACAATATTTGTCATCTCGAAGAATCGTTCCGTTTCTAAGATAAAGTCTTCCACGTCTGAATCCATGTCATATGTTTCTGGTGGCTTGATAAAATTTGCAATCGTGGTCGCCATATTAGCCACAGAGCTACGGGTATTAATAGAATCCATAACTAAAACACGTTTATTATCAAAACACAAATATTATTAAAACAAATTATATCGTTAATTTGTTTGAGGAGTTTCTAAAAAATAATAATTAATGAATAAGTAAGGATTTCAACATACAATCAAACATGCCCAACATCATACCATTATTTAAATACAAATTATAAAACGCCTCACAACTACAATAGAGCAAAGTAGCGGAAAACAAATTAGTTGGGTAATATTAATATCTACAGAACCTCCGGGGATTTATATTTAATGTCATTAAACCAAAAATTTTTTATAGAATAAGTTATTTGTATAACAAAGCTGTGTATTTTCTTATCTGTATAAATCATCTATGTACATATATATGGCTCATTATATATTTGGTAGGATTGTTGAAACAAATGAATGTTGAAACAGTCCAATTTTTATTATTTTAATTTTAACTATAAAAGAATACAACTTTTTACCACAAAATAAGTGTCAAGCTTTATGTCTATATCTCTGTTTTGGTTTTGCCCCCCCCCCCTTGGATTTATTTCTGCGGGCGCCTATGACTCGATCTAATATTATCTATATACAAATTAATTACTCTGTATAAATTAATTATGTCTTATACTAGACCTTAAATTATGGATCAACAAACCGTAATTTATGCACTTTAGTGTTTCAAAAAAATGTTTATTATATTATTTCTATTACAAAAAACTAATATTCTTCTACATAAATTGAAATTTATGACAACTGTAGGGTTTTCAAAAACTTTATGCTTAAATAATAAATGAATGTGAACATTTACAGTATTTTGTCGTGATCTATGGTTAACACCGTAATGTCGAAACTGAGGCATATCATATAGTTTTGATCATATTCAAAGTAACTAATTAACTATGCTGAATAGTAAAATTAATTTTAGACCGTATATAGTACTACTGCATTGGGTCAATTGTCATTGGAATAGTCAGCAAGAGCTGACTTCTTACGATCAGGATAGTCACGTCTAGGCTTCTCGACAATCTGAAGTAAAATGTGCTTTGTTCATGTTGGTTTTCGATAACAGTATTGTATGATCGTTCATACAATTGCATGACACGTTCATCATGATCATTGAAAACTTTTAGGACCTTAACACTGTTCAGACCTTGAATGTAGTAGGCGTTTGTTTTCCATTGTGAAGGATGCTGCTGGAAAAAGTTCTTTCGAATGCCCAGTTTGATAAAGAACTGTCTGGCACTGAATGTGACAAAATCAGACAGCTTCTTTGAACATATGTCCTTGTCATCCAGTTGAATGCGTTTGTATGTCTCTATTTCACCGTCACGAGATAATCCAGTATCCATTAACACGCTTTACTGTTGACCGGTACATCCACGACAAGGAAAGTGAGATTGATAGGGGTTTCACTGAGATGCCACGTATGACGAAGAAAAGTCAACAGTGCTGGACTGTGTAAAAAATAAACATTCGTAATTAAAATTTCTCATTTAATAAAACTTCATATTTGCGGCATAAAATTATTTTATCTTATTGTTAATTGTTATTATTGTTGTTGCCATTTATTATTATTATTATTATTATTATTATTATTATTATTATTATTATTATTATTATTATTATTATTATTATTATTATTATTATTATTATTTTTATTTGTATTATTATTATTATTATTATTATTATTATTATTATTATTATTATTATTATTCTTTAAAATTATTGAAAGCAATAATTATTATTCTCATTAGAACATATTCCTGTAATTAAAAAAAATTATTCAAATTTTTTTTTAAATAAAAACAATAATTGTTTTAATCATTCAAAAATTATAAATTTTAATTAAATTTTAATAAATAATATATATATATATATATATATCCAAAATTAATCTAATTATTGAAATTGATGGTGTAATTTTCATACCGACAAAGTTAATTAAAACAAGAATTAATCCAAATCAATTAAATCCAAACCGTCATCGTAAGAGACGATTTCAATAGCTATTGAACAATTAAAAGAACAATCAAAAACAAAACATAGAACAAAGGTTTTCATATTTTTTGATTAAACTATGTTTTTTTGTTTCGTTGATTAAATCTCATTCTTTTAATCATTTGAAAGATGATGGTATGTTTGTAATTCAGTTTGGCATTTTGTCATTGGATCTCGTTGAGAAGAATCATGATAAATGTGTCGGATCAATATACCTACTCGACAAAACAAAATTGGTAGATAAATCAAGACTACATCAATACCGGCTTGACACAATCGGCTTTGAAGTGACTTGGTACCGAATTTCTGTTGTAGAAATCGGTCTGATAACACCGCTCCAATCCAGCGGCAAAGAGAAACAACAACAACAACCACAACCACAACAACAACAACAACAACACGGACGAGAAAAACAACAACACTAGAAATTCTTGCAGTTTCATTTCAAGCACGGTATTTCTTTTTTCCAGGAATATCTGAGTGTGTTAGATTCATAATTTGCTTGACTTGTTTAACACATGTCGCTCATATCACCCTGATTTTGTTTTAATATTCTAATTTTGCTTTAATTAACTTTCATTTAATGTATATTCATTTGATTTAGTTAGTATTATATTTTCCGAATTTGGTAGCTTCCTCTAAGATTCTATAGAAAATGTGGGAATTTCAGAGATTAGTTGTCATGGTAACTAGCTATTTTTCACGGAATTTTTATTATCTAAAAATTTTTGTTATTATTGTTTTCGGTTTTAAAATTGTTATCTGCATAATTTTTGCATATTAAAAATAAAATTTGAGAAGAACATAATAACGAAACCTGATTTATTTTTATTTAATTTTTGTTTTAATTTTCTTGAATTTTCTTTTGAAAACTAAGAGATATTTAAAAAATTTTTACGATTTTCAATTAAAAGAATTTTAAAATACTTCAATGTCTATCTTTTCTGCAATTTCTACTTTAATAGAGGATTATAAAAAATTATATGATTTTTGGGTCTGAGATAGATCTGTTGGTAAAAAACCAACGATATGTTTGTAAGGCTTCACATTATTAAAATATTGTTATTTTTTAATATTTAGATAAAAATTAAATTAATAAAAGGATTCTTTAGAAGCCTAAATACAGTGACAGGACCTGTGAAAAACCTTTTCTGCGCCCATCTTAGGCTGAGATAGAGAGATATAGGCTTCAAATTTAAAATTCTAAGTATTGCAGCGCTGAAACGTTGAAAACTTCAAATCTGCCCTTTTTAAATCCTTTTTATTCCCAAACAATTACACCTTAAAAATATTAAAATACATTATCAATTTTTACTAAAAATTTATCTACAATTCTCTTAAAAATATTGTTTACTATTAAATAAATTAATATAAAATTCAATCAACATCTAATCAAATTTTTTGTTAAAAATATTGATAAAAAATTAGGATTTTGCAAAAAAAATATAATATTTGTTACTCAATTAATTTTCATCTAATTGTAGTAAATATTTCAAAAAATGAATAATACTTTTTTTAAATTCTTTTGTACTTAAATTACTTTTTTTGATTGTAATTACAAAAATTAGCAATCAGTAATTATTTTCAATATTAAAACATAATAAAATAAATTTATTAAAAATACTGTTAATTACATTTTGTCAAATCATTGTTTTTGAAAAAAATTATACGGCAACAAAAAATTATTTAGATTGTTTTTATTTTAAATGTTTATTACAAAATACTTTAATATTTTTTTATTTGATATTTAATAATAATAATAATAATAATAATAACAATAATAATAATAATAATAATAATAACAATAATAATAATAATAACAATAATAATAATAATAATAATAATAATAATAATAATAATAATAATAATAATAATAATAATAATAATAATAATAATAATAATAATAATAATAATAATAATATTTTACTTAATTAATTATTAATTTTAAAGTTGACAATATCAAAATAATTTAAAGCCATAATTTTATGATCAATTTCATCCAGTTATTTTCCATGAGAATTTACATACGATTTCCGAAAAATAAGTGGGTAAAAATCAATTAAAATCCGAAAACTAATCAATAAAATGATATAGTTGATTTTTATTGCCAATTGTATCGACAGGATTATGTATATCTCGCAATCAGTTTGCTATGATGTCTTATATTTATAGCACAGTTGATTTATCTATTTTAATGATAAAAATAAGGAAACCATTAAAACCGATAATCACTGTGACAGACAATAATTTTCATTAAAAAAATAAATAAATAAATTAAAAATATTTTTTTTGTCTGATCTCTGAGAAAATTATCTAATAATATAAAAATCAATTCGGAATTTAAATACACAAAAAAAATTATTCCTCTTTTAATATTAATCAATATTCGAAATCTTCTAATAGATAAATATTCACAGTGACAGCAACCATCAAATTGCTGCTCATTTATCCGTAAAGATTACAAAAAAAAACATTTTATATTTTAGTGAAAGTTAATATTGGCTCCTAAGTTCAGTCGGCATCAGCTTTTGATAATTCCAGGAATGGAAACAAAACTCTATTGACAAATTATTAATGAAATCTGATTTATAGGCCACATTATCCGCTATATTTATGTGTGAATGAAGTAATCTGTCATATAGCGGCGAGCTAGTGCATTGATAAATTTTCTCTCCTGCTCTTTCTATCACTTTCGGTTTGTTTCTATTTTTTTACAGCTTTCTCAGAATTGATTCCACTGGCATACATACCGAGAAAGCACGCACAGACCTAGAAACACATTCTCTCACTCTAACACACTCTCACCAACACGCACACGAATATACACACCAATTGCATATTCGCACACTGACACTCACCCCAACACCAGAGAATGACATAGCCGTCAATTCTTGACGATGCTAATGTTGATGCGGTAAAATGCTGATTGACACGCATGCGAAACCAATGATTGATGACTACCGATATCAGCTGATAAGCCAGCATTATTAGAACTGCCGGTATACATCAAAATAAATTTCGTATGAAAATTGAATTCTCTACGTTGGATATTTGCGATGACAGGCTTAATTGTGGGTAAATCAACCAGTTTCACTTTGATGTCTTGATGGAAGAAATGTCGTAATGGCCGACAAATATTTCCCAGTGTCTCTGTGAGTGTGCATGTCAGTGTGCATGTGTGTGTGAGTGTGTATGGTTTCCAAGTTTCCATAATCGACACAAGGACATATTTGATGGACATACAGTCAAGTGCTGAGAGAGTTGGCTGCAAGATTGGGTGTAGGATACAATAAATATTGAATGATGTCTGATACAGTCAATCACATTTGGACAGTTCAGGGAATGGGATGGATCACCGTGTTCATATAACACTGATTTCTGTAGTTTGGATTCATCACGGAATGTGAATAATGAGCACAGATCAATGGATAATGTGACCTATCTGACTACATTGATTTGTTAATTTGTCTCAGAAAATCAATATTTTTCTATTTTGCAATTTTATTTATGATATCTTTACTTTTTTAGTGAAGCTTAAATCGATATTTTCATAATTGTTTATTTTGATATGAGACTGACATCAGAAAAGTACAATGTGATTATTTTTTAATTGATTTTTTTTAATATTTAAATTTATTTGACACGAATTTTCGACAGTCTTTTAAGGTGTTGAATATTCTTGCTAGCAAGTATAAATATAATTTAACACATTCAATGCTATGAGCATCACCGGGGATGCTCAGTAAAATTATAATTTATGTGCGCTATAAATATAATTGCTATTTTGTATGTTAATTATATGTTAGTTGTAATGTGTTAAAATAAAGACTCTTATTAAATAAATCATTTTAATGCTGGCACCTGGGTAATAAACTTTCTCTATTATGGTTGCACTGAACGTGTTAATATTATTTTCAATAAATAAATTTAACAATTTTTATAAAATATTTAATTATAATCTTTAAATTTTTATATATTTAATCTAAACAAACAATCTGTAAAAAAATTAAAAATGATTTATTGTTTAAATTTAATTAATAAAATAGTTTATTTAAAATTTATAAAATTTGTATAATTTAAAATTGATATTCTAAAAGGAATTCATTCATTTGTGTAAAGGATAAAATGCTATATTTCTTCACAAGTGGATTTATTATTGTTAAATGTCACTTGTTTGACCAAAACCAGACGCTCACTGAGGATTTTCAATTGGGGGTTCAATTTCAGAAATTTTTTTTTAAGGATCGAGTTCATTTTACATGATTAAAATAAAAATATGATAAGAATCAGGTTAAATTCATACGCAGTTGAAAATTTTTTTTTATCAACTGAAAACAATATTCATCACAATCACCTTCGCTGTTGTCAGATTCAAAATCATTTACTTCTTTATCTTCATCTTGACATTCCGAATTTTTAATACAGTTGCTTTCATTTTCAAATTCAGAAAATTCAGAATGGATGGATAGCTTGTATAGAACTGAAATTATAGCAATTTGTATGACATGTGCAAAGCACAATTGTTGATCTGTTGGTAAAATTTTAAAAGTTTTCTTCATCACTCTTGCTCCATCTGTCATAATGCAAGCAATACTATCCTGGAGATCGATTTTAAACAATGAAAGTCTTTCTTAGAGAAATAGTAGACACTTTTCAGCTGGTGACGAACCAAAAACTTGAATTAAACCTAAATTCCAACAATTATTTGCGGCATCGTGTAAATTTAAGTTCATATAGCGACAGTTTCGGGATGAGGTCTGTAGGATAAAAGTAAATAATAGATATTCTAAATAATATAATATGTATGTATGTGTATGTTGAATTCGTATGACTGAAGGTTACGTAATGTATGTCTGAATGTCAAAAGTGTGATTTATGTGATTTATGCAAGCATGTGTGTATCTTGCTCAAGATACTTACAATATAATAATTTCCTCATGGGAGTTAATCACTTGTTTTAGATAATAAATATTATGTCTCCAAAGTCTTCTAACATGGCGACCACGCCAGGACTCACAACAAACAATCAATTGAATGCCTTTATTCCAACACTTAAAATCTTTATCGTTGGAGACAATCTGGAAATTTTCTTAGAAGAAATTAGAAGATTTTATGATTTAACTCAAACCCCAATCCAATTGCAAAAAACTTTCATAAGAGCATTCATGATAACCGAAGCGGCTAAATTATATGAAGGAGTCAATGAAGAAATTGCCTGTTACAAAGAAAGATGCAGAAAAGCCTTCAAAGAACCTTCAAATTTAAGTAAATATTTAAATGAAGCTATTCGATACAAAAAAGGAAATGAATCTATTCAAGACTTCTTTAGAACAATTGATCGATTGGCAGAAAATGTCTTAAGACACGAATTATAGAAAGAGAAATTAACTGACTTTTTATTGCAAAATGCAATAGAAGATAAAAATATAAAAAGAGAAATAAACATGAGAAATATTTCCAATGTCAAAGAGATTAAGGTGATTATTACAAAGATAGAAGAAATTAATAAAGAAATGAAAACGAAGATATTGCTGCTATGAAGCCAGCCAAAAGAAGTTATGCAAATGTGGTCCAAAATTAAAATCAATATTTAGCTCAACAATATCGACAATCACAACCAAGACAACAACATCAAAGATTTCGAGTAAACACCCTACCACGAAGAGAACCATTTAGAAATAATAACAGATTTCTAGATCAAAGGAGTTTACCTAGTCGACCTTCAGTTCTACCGACACAAAACAGATCGGATTTTTCAAATTCTTATGAGCAATCAAATAGAAGATACAAACAACTACAATCAAAACAATGCTGGCGATGCAAAGAAGTATGACATATAAGAGCCCAATGTCTCAACATAAAATGTTCTCATTGCAAGAAGCCAGGCCATCTAAAATTCCAATGCTTCGATCTAAGAGGAACTCAGAGCTACAGATACCAACAAAATATGGCCGCAATTACAGACCAAGTAGATGATGAGAACATGATGTCCGACAGAAAGTACCCAAATGGAAAAACGCTCAAACACAGGAGGAATTGATTGGGGCGATAAACTAAATCTAAGTAATATCTTGAGCAATGATTGTATGTATGATAATGTTTGTAATTATTTGCATGAAATTGAATTTTTTGATAATATTTAGTATGATGATGTTGGTATGCTTGATGTTATATGTAAAAATACTGTAGATAAAATAGATAAATGGATGGACAATAAATTAGCTACTTTAAACAATGGTTATGATAGTGTAATAAAATATGATAAAATAGGGGGTAAGCCCAGTATTATATCTTGATCAATAATAAGAAATTTAATTCCGTTTTGGATACCGGAGCTAAATTAAGTGTCATCAGTAAAGAAATAATAAACGTGTTCGAAAATGTAAAAGTCGAAAATACAAATTTATTTGTAAAGTGTGCAAATGAGAGCTTCTTAGAAATATTAGGCAAAGTTTCTTTAAAAATAAAAATTATTAATCAAGAAAATAATGTTGATTTCTTCATAGCAAATGCAATTTTACCAAGTCTAATAGGAAGAATTAATTTGTTAGATAAATTTAATATTAAACTTGTATTGAACCCGCGATAAGAAAATATCTTAATGTTAGATGAAGCAAATCCAATCAATTTAAAAAATGATCAAATTAATTGAGATATAACTTTGAATAAAATAATAAAAGACTATGAAAACATATTTATGAAACATAAATGGGATGTAGGCAGAACCAATTTAGTTAAACATGAGATATTAACGAAAAATGAACCTATTGTTATTAATCCTAAGCGTCAGCCATTTCAATTAATTGAGAAAATAATAAGGATATGGAGGAAAAAGGAATAATTGGCCAGTGTTAGTCTCCCTGGAACTCACCTTTAGTTTACGTAAAAAAGAAAGATAAACATGAGATCAGGATTTGTTTAGATTATAGAGAGTAAAATGCGGTGACAGAAAGACCAATATTTCCCATTTCGAATACTCAAGAAATGTTTGATATTTTATACGGCGCCAAGTATATCATCACCCTTGTTTTAGGAAATGCTTATTACCAAGTTGAGTTACAAGCTGAATCTAGATTATAAAAAGCATTTTCCACAAATAATAATCAATATTGTTATAACCGTATGCTGTTTGGGATTGTGGCTGCGCCTGCAACATTTCAAAGCTCATGAATAAAGTATTAGGGCATCAAATTGTAAAGAAGCTGATGTTTATCTTGGCGATATATTAATATTTTCTTCTTCTTTACAAGAATATTATAAGAGAATAAGAAAAGTATTTCAAAGAATAAGTGATTCTGGGTTAAAGATAAGTCCAGAAAATTGTCTGTTTATTAAAAAAGAGAAAATTTTTTAAACGAGATAAACGAGGAAGAAATACACACTGATGACAATAAAATAATCGCGATTGAAAATTTTGAAACCCCGAAATGTGTTAAAAAATTACGAAGCTTATTATTATCGGAGGTTTATAAAGAACTATAGTATTTATTCAAAACCACTCGAGAAATTGTGCGGTGTAAATCAGACAAAAATTATGTGGTTAAATGAATGCGAAAACGCTTTTCAAGAATTAAAGAAAGGATTGGTAAAAGCTCCAATTCTAGTATTCCCTGATTTTACAAATGAATTTATCTTGGACACAGATGCCAGTTTCGACAGAATTGGAGCAGTTTTATCGCAGTTGGATGAAAATGGTAAAGAAAGAGTAACTGCATATAATTCGCACGCAATATATAAACACGAAGCAGCCTATTGTATCACTCGGAAAGAATTATTAGCCGTAATTTATTTTACCGAACATTTCAAACACTATTTATAAGGCAAAAGGTTTAAATTAAGGACAGATCATAAGACAATAACATTTATGTTAAAGACCAAAAGACCAATTACACCTCAATTTCAAACATGAATCAATCAATTAAGTTGTCTAAATATTGAAATGGAATACCGTAATGGAGAAACGCATTCTAATGCTGATGCATTGTCGAGAACTGAATGTGATACATGCATACAATGTCAAATGATTCACGAGAAACCAAAAACAGGAAAACTAAAAACAAAGGTTCTAGCAATCATGTGTCAAGAAGATGGAAAACTGTGACAACAAGATTCTAAGGAAATAGAAAATATCAAGAAAAATATACTAAGGGGGAAGGAAACAAAATTTATAGAAAGTAATGACATTATTCATTCAGGTAAAGGTAAAATATGAATTCAAAACGAAAAACAGAACTTGTTTTGTACACTCATAGAATTCTGTGTCATGCTGGAGTGAATAAAGTTCACGAATATATTTCTAGGAAATTTGATATGAGAAACAAAATAAAATTTATTAAAAAAGTAGTCGGATCGTGCGAAAATGGTCAAAAAGAAAAGCTATGACTACCCGAACAGCAGAGAAACAAATTAAACCTAAGGGAGTATATTTATTTGAATCAATTTTCATCGACTTTTGTGGCCCAATGAAAACTTCTAGAAGTGGAAAGAGATATATTTTGGCAATTATAGACCAATTTAGTAAATATATTTCTCTGGGTGCAATTTTTGGTCAAGATGAAAAGACAATTGCAGCAATAATTAATGAAAAATAAATTTTGAAATCTGGAGTTCCAAAGAGTATTCATTGTGACAGAGAAAGAGTATTTGAGTCAGCTTTAATAAAAGCATTTGCAGATAAACATGATATTAATCTAATATATTCAAGTCCGCATCATCATTCTGCTAATGGTCAAGTTGAACGTCAATTTACAACTATTAGAGATGCTATCCAGATCTCCTTAAAAGAAAAAACGGGCAATGACTGGGTTGAAATACTTCCTGAAGTTTAATTTATGTTGAATGCGACAATTCAGAAAATTACTTAGTTGAGTCCTGCACAAATTGTTTTTGGGATAAAGATTGCAAGGAAGCGGTATAAAAATGACGAAATGTGTGGCCTACAATTATTTAGTGAAAATCGTAAATCAGAAAGATTAGAGTTAAAAAAACGGATACAAGGGAGAAGAGAAACTGAAATATTTTCAGAAGAAAAACGACCAACCTGAATCTTCAATGTTGGAGATGTAGTGTTGGTAAAAGATATTATTAATAAAAATGACGACAGATTTGAGGGTTCAGGCAAAATAGAAAATAAACTGCATGACAGAAGTTTCATGATTGAATTTCAGAATGGAAAAGCGAAAATTAGAAATGTTGAATGGATCAAACATTTTAAAATGAGGGGGATGTAGGATAACAGTAAATAATAAATATTCTAAATAATATAATATTTATGTATGTGTATGTTGAATTCGTATGACTGGAGATTACGTAATGTATGTCTGAATGTCAAAAGTGTGATTTACGTAATTTATGCATGTATGTGTGTATCTTGCTCAAGATACTTACAATATAATAATTTTCTCATGGGAGTTAATCACTTGTTTTAGATAATAAATATGATTTCTCCGAAGTCTTCTAACAAGGTCCATCAAAAGAAATAAAAAACTTCGAATCATTATTAATTTTATCCCCTATTTCATTTATAATATCGTTTCTGATTTTTCTACTAAAATCTAACAGTATTTTTTTAATAGTGTTAGGCGATTTTGGGAAATTATTAAATCCTCTCGCAACCAATCCGGTTCGTATATCGACAGACTTTCAAATGATATCGAAAGATAATACATCTTTAGTTACCATGCGGGAAAGCACTTCAGAGAAATTATCTTTTCTTAGCGTCGTAGAAAAATAATTCGTAATTTTAAATCGCTTAATTTAATAAATACTACATATATTGATATTCATATATTTCATTGCTACAAATCATTCCGAAATTACTATGATCTAGAAATCCCATGATTCTTTTAAAACAATCCCGGGATTTCGGGATTGCAAACACTAATCTTGAAAAATTGAATCATATATATCAAATCTGTGTTATTAATTAATTTCCTTTTATTTGTAAATTATACAAGTTGCTTGCAAATTGCATTGTCTCAAAATTTTCTATATTGTTTCAACTAATATTTGACAAACAAAGGGACTCGAATAAAAAATGAGCATAAGACTTTCCATGGTAGCTCTTGAACGCAGGGGTTTACCAAGGTGGTAGCAGTTTATAGCACTTTATAATGGTAACTCCCATTGGTATACATTGCCAACGTCATTCAAAACAAGTATTCTATGGTAATATTTTCTTATGTGCACTCTGATGTGAATCCCTTTGAAAGTGATCGCATTAATGTATTTCTCACCCATCAGGTAATCAACAATATTTTAAATACTTTTAAATAATCTAGATCATTTTAATTTCATTTTATTTGTAAATTATACGAGTTGGTTACAAATTGTTTTGTCTCAAAATCTTTTTTATTGTTTCAACTAACATTTAACAAACAAAGGGACCCAATATAAAATAAGCACGAGACCATAGATGCTAGCTCTTGAACCAAGGGGTTTATTTATTGTTATTAATGCAAAGCAAATATATTTATTATATAATAGACATTTGCCTACTTGATAAAATTGTTGAATCTTTATTCATGCTCAGGACAGGGCGCAATTATAAATTGCTACAGCAATAGTTAAAGAATTTGATTTTATAACAATCAACTTTGTAATTGAATGTTTTGATACTTTTTATTAATAATAAATCAGTGTTATTAATAATTTTTGAAGTTAAAGGTTTTTAGTTGTGTTGGGGTTATAAACATGAATAAAAATAATAACATTTCAAAATTATCAAAATCAATTAAAATTAATTAAAACTTCGAAAAAAGTAAAAATCAATATCTTTCGGGGGGAAAAGTGGTAACCGGTGGCAAATTTGATAGTGAAGACGAATAAAATATTATTAGACTGAGATAAGGTATAATAAAAGGTCGGGAGCCCAAAAACAAATTAATTAATTAATTAAATTATTTACCGACGAACCCATTAATCAAGGGCCGCCGAGCTGAACGTCAGCTTAATGTGTTTCCCGGCATTAGCGAAACGGGCAATAAATTGTACGAAATGGAAAATTGTTTTTCTATAGTAATCCAGATTAATGGGAATCCAAAAACTATAAAAGCAACTGACAACAAAATAAATTCCCAGTTGGTCAGAGCGCGAAAATAACGAGTCAAAGCAAACGAGCGAATAGTCGTAAATCGATAAAGTTAATTAGATTGCATTTGAATTTACATCTTGATACCCTTAGGGTGTATACGACAAATAAATCATTGTGTATCATGGTGAATATTTGTCAATAAAGATTTCTTTGTTGGGATTTTGCCTTATTGATTATTGAACACGAGGAGTCGGATCGAGAGACCTATTCATCGACAAATATTTAATATCACAACAGTTGTGTTTTTGAAAATGTCATGAATTTACCCTCACGATTTTTCGTTAAATTCGAAGAATTAACACGCACAAAATAAAGTTAAAGAAGAATACAAATATTGGAAACTCATGGTTTTCAAGTCTGACGAGGGCACGAGGAAATGTGTGAACAAATAAGCATATATGTAGGCCTTGTAACTTTTCAGACCAGGACTGTGAAATACACATGAATACTTCTTGCAAAAGTGAAGCAGATACAACTATCTTGAGAATAAGTTGAAGTTCTATTAGCATTACTTGCAAATAAACTGTGGTCAGAATAAATTAATAATTTTAGAGTAAGTTGCCAGATGTCACAAATGAATATCGGTCACCATGAAGAGTAAACGTTACTCTGAAAATTTATTAATAAATAATGATAACTTAAAACCTAGAAAATTTTCAGTTAAAATATTTTACATTTTCTGAAAAAAATATTGAGCGAGCATTTGACTTTTTAAATAAAATTTCCAAAAATTTATACATGCATTGTACTTTTAATTTTTAAAATGAATAAAAATATGATAAAAGATTTCAGTATCTATTGATTTGGAAAAATTAATAGATATTTTACTTTCTTATATAATGACAATTCAATTTCCTCTTAACCAAAACGTTGTTTAAAATAATCAATTTGGTTTTATTCATATTATTTTAATTTCAATTGCATAGTTTCAAATTATAATTTCACGTCTAATAATTTTGAATCTGATTTATTATTTTCATTATCCTTTTATTTAAAAGATTTTATTAAAATAATTTAGATGAACAGGTATGACGAAATATTGCAAATATTCGAGTCACAGAAACTAGAAATTCTAAAACTCTCTGATAAAGTTAATGAATTAGAAGAAACTAACGCATTTCTAATGACAGTTTTAGAGAAATCTAAAACTCTTCCCCCAGTTGTATGTATAATTTTATGTTTTACGGAATTAATAATGTGAATAGTATGATCCGAATTTATTACGTAAGGATAAAGCTGCTGCAATTCAAAAAGAATATTCTCTTAATACAATTCGTCGAAACAATTCTCATATTGATTCAACACACTGTGAAACAACTTTAAATGACTCATTAGATTTAATAACAAACAATAATCCCAACTCACTGAGATGGTCAAGCGATTCTTTAGTTAACAAGAAAATAATTAGCTCAACTACGAAATCAGAATCCATTAATTTAAAAAAATTAAAAAATTCCAGCACTGCTGATGAGATTATTAATAATAGTTCTGATAAAAAGTCTCACCAATCACTAACAAAACATGAAAATAACCTAAACCTGAGAATATCTAATTCATCGCCGATCAGAAGCCAATTTCTCAAACCAGCCGTATTATGCAATAATGACAAAATTCATCTGTCCAATGAATACTCTAGTGACAATAAAACAAGCAACAGCGAAGACGAAACCGATCATGAACAGGATTTTCTCGACAGTGTCATCATTAAAAGTGTCGACGATCTCATTAATGTAAGTGAAAATGGTATTTTTATTAATGTAACGATAAAATAAGTTTTGCTTCGAATTTTTAGCTTTAAATTGAAATTTTTAAACAATTTTTAGTAGGATAAAAGCAAAGTTATTGAATCGATTAGTTTGCTAATGCCGATCGGAAAATTTATTATTGATCTGAAAATGAAAAAACTGATTTTTAAAAATTTTATTAAAAAAATAATGAAATAAACTTTTTTTAATCCAATATTTTTTATATTTAGATATGAATTTCTTCGCGTTTCCAATCTAAAGTAAATAAAATCTGCAAATATTTTAATTTCATACAAAGACGTAATTCTCATTATTTCACAATTTTAAGAATAATATTTCCTAAAAATATAAATATTAAACAATCAGTTTGACTTATAATACTTCAAAGTTTTAGTTTTAGATTTCATCTCATTTAAACCAAATTTGTATCTAATTAAATAAAAACAGAAGCAAACGTTACATTTTCTAGCTAATTTCTTAAGTAAATCGAATAGGATTATTTCATAATCGATAGTTGTCACTTAATAAAACTTAAAAGTTGACGCTAAATTACGTTTTGATTCTACAACTTCTCTTTTGGTTTCAGTTCGTCCCAATATTTCATCAATTTATATTTTCGACCACACTGGTGATATTTCAAATTTGTTCTTTGCTTGTATACCCTCCTGGTAATTGGATTTCCTTTAGAAAACATTAATTTGTTGACAGGATTGATTGATGCTCGGGAAACTTTATAACTTTTCCTAAAATCCAATTTTCTTTGGAGTAATTTTATTATTTCCTTTTAATTCGGGCTTTCCTTCGTCTTGCAAGTTTCTTAGATTTAATTTAATAACTTTGTTGAAATCTCGGGTTTCCTACACTGCTCGGGTTTTCCATTAACTAATTAATTAGTTAATTAATTTTAATTTTCTTTAAATATTTCCTTCTGGGTACCCTCCACTGATTTCATTTTACTATATTTAAACTCATCTTATCATTTGACACTCACCAATACCAGTTTCGCATGGGCGTAACTACCATATAGCAAGAGTAGGCACCGCCTAGGGGCCTATGTAGACAGGAGCCCTTTCCCAGGGGCCCGATCTTTTTTCCAAAAGCTATAAGCCAATTAATTTTAAATAAACTTTATTACTTTAATTTATTCAGATAAAATAATGCAAAATTGGATTTCGTTTCGTATATAATATTGAATTTCTAAATGAAATAGATTAAAATGACGTAGTCGTAAACATGCATCAAAAATTAAATTATGAATAAATTATTTTTTATGACAAGTTATTTTGTTATTTTGTTAAACAAGGTAGCCCAATTAGGGACTGATTGTTGCTTATGGGTTCCAAATTTCTAGCTTCGTCACTGTAGTTTCCCTCACCAAATATTTATTTAAAATTTTTGTATCTTTAATTTAACCTTTTCGCACTTTAATTTAGATGTTTTTATTGATTTATATATTGATTTATTGATTTATATTCTTTATTATGTACCTGCTTTGTTGAACCCTAACAAAATACTTTCAACTGTTTTGATAGTTGATATAATTTTTAATAGACATATTACTTATTAATATGGGCAAGTTGAACACTTATTTCTACATCAGATTTAGGTATATATGAGTATCATTAAGGGGCCGTCAATCCACTGTAAAAACAACAATAGGCTTGATCACCATGTCTCTTTCATCTCTTGTTATTGCATCAAATTGATCCAAATCCAATAGTTTTCAAAGTCTAAGCCATGAGTAAAATCAAAAGATGGCGAATGCTTACCTAATCGTATTGCAATGTATGTTGGACTCGAATAGCTTACTACTTCCGGGTTTCCATCGTTTCCAATACGAATTCCAGCATAAACTGATGGAATAAGCTTGTGTTTTGTTGCACAACCCAATCTTGATCTAGTAAACTGAATCGATATTCCACATGCATTAGCAATGGGGCCTGTTTATTTAATCCTATTTATTAATCCTATAGATAGAGGAATCGTGATCAACACACTCACCAGATACGCACTTCATACTATTTTGACATAAAATAACATTTTCTTACACCCCTCCTCTCTTTAAGCGTGACGTACTTTATGGACGGCACATAACAGGCTCGGTATAATCATCTCTATTTGGATTTGTGTATTAAATAATGATGTTTGTGAACCACTTATAGCGTTTGGACAACTTCACACTCGTGCTGAATATGAAATTGTGAAATGTAGTACTGTTATCCAGTAAAATACACTTTCTACTATAACCAAGGATTTTATGTGTAATTTATCAGGAAGTAGAGAACCTGCCTATTTCGAAAACGAATGCAAACTTTAGCATTTGTCAAAAAAGCAATGGATCACCATCACCGTCAAAAAGCCTGAATCAATCGTCGTCTCTCACTAGCACAATGATACCACGGACAACCGAGAAGGAGAACATTCAAGTGCTCTTGGACAATCTAATCGACACATTACAAACCACTAACAAAGCATATAGTAGCCATGAATCGTATGACAATCTGAAATCATCCAATAATTCTGAATCAATTTATTCCGAATACATGAATAAATTGATCACTCAAAAAAATCAATATGTAAGATAAAAATGCAAAACTTAGAAATATGTCAACGAAAAAAATTTCAGGTTTCAAATATAAACGACAAGCATGCTCAAATGAAACTTTTGATGACCGCTCAGCAGCTCCAAGCCGATCTTTTGCATCAGTCATTGGAAGAAAATAGTAAAATATTATTCAAAGATTGCCGAAATGTTACTCAAAATAACCCTTCAAATTCTTCTCTCCATCCCGTTGAAAAAGATACCAAAGCTCATATTAATGAAATTTTGCAAGTTAGTAAGTTTCATTGGAATAATAATAATAACAATAATAATAATAAAACATTTTGAATAGCCGTCAATTAAAGAATTAATATATTACAGATTGACTTGAAAAAAGTCCCAGTTTCGTCAGTTGACGTGAAACTCTATCGGCAAAAAGAATTATCTCGAATCAATAGTAAAATTAACTGCCAGGTTATTTTATACTTTCATTAATAATTCTTTTTTATGGAAATTTAAATATTTATTTATTTAATCACCAGTTAATTCTTATAATCAAACAAAATCAGCGTTTATCCGTATTCGTTAGGCTAGAAGTCATTTTAACAATAACTAAATGAAAATAAACAATATTTAAACCAATTTGTTAATTACAAATTCTTTTCATATTGTATCAAAATCTTTCATTTAAATTATTTTTAAAATCGCAAAAACTGATTTTAATTTAATTTAAAATTTATTTCATAAATTTTACAAACAATATCACTATAATAAACACTTAATACTTAAGTGCATTCAAAATTCATATTAACTGAGTGTAGTTTACTATTTATAGATCTTATCAACAAGGCCTCACAAGTTACTCGTTTCCAATAGTTACTCAAAATTTTCATAATGATCTTAAAATCTGACATTCCTATTTTCTCACTGGTACATTTCTAAAATTGGTCAATATTATTTTTCAATCCATTCAGTCGACAATGCTTAAGAACTCGAGTAAAAAGATGATGTATGTGGAACATATTTTAGTGAAAATACTACTAATTTTGTAGGATGTGAGAACAATCCTAAACCGAGTCTTATCTTGTATACATGTTTGAGGATTTTATGCTTAAATTCTCTGAAATTCTCAGAATAAGGCAATACCAAAACGTATTACGACTCCGTGTCATGGAATTGAGATACGGACAGACAAGCACAAAAGATCATAATAATTCAACACCCACACTTATTAACATCCCCTTTTGTCACTCTCAAGAAAATATTTTTCAACTTATAAAACTCCATAAGTTTTCATTCTCCAAATTTTAAAACGACACTTTCGAAGAATGCAGAATTCAAAAGTTTTCATAACCAAATTTATTATATTTTTCTTATTTTATAAATAACAGGGTTTATTTAAAAAATTTTATAAACTTTATTAAGGTAAAACACAACTTGATGTACAGATTTAATTTATTTATATATATATATATATATATATATATATATCGAAAAAATGATGGAATGTTATTATTAAAACCACTAGAACATGAAATGAACGAAATCTATTTCGAGGAGATTATCCTTATCATCTGTCTTCCATCATAATCTGTATATAAATAACTTTATAATCTCCCAGTATTTTAAAGTTCATATTGACATATTTAAAACTAAGGATAAAAGTGAAAATGGAATTTTAGAGTCTTTATTTTGATTTTATAGATTTTGGAATCACCGAAGATTAAAAATGGTTTCGTAAAATTTACAGCGTTAGTCAAAGGTTATATCGTACGGACGCTTCGAGAAACTGATAAAGTTCAAAATATTATTATAACAATTAAAGTATTTGCTATATTATTTCTCCCGATTTCTATAAAATTTAAACCCATCATAGGATACAGCGCAATTAGCTATAAAATTAAGACAGGAAAGATTATCGGGTGACTCGTCTCTTATTGATGATCCTAACACATACAATTCAGTTTCGAGGCGCAATAATCATGAGATTATATCTTTTCAACAACGATTAGTTTCACAGTTAAAAACCGCACTCGGTGAATTACATGAAATCTTCTTTGAATGGCCTTCGTCGTTAAAAATGCGCCTTATTCGTCACCATATCAATCAATTAATGTCTTCAACGTCAAATAATCTACAAACTGACTACGAGGATGGAAATAGCATTCCAGCAACGGAAAACTATACTTCACCAAGGGAAGCTAAGTTATCATCAGCAACTCTCAAACGACGCCAGAAATTAGCATTACGGTAGGATTAAAATTCTATTATTTCCTTTATTTTTTAAACATTTGTATTTTTGTTTATATTTTATTATGGAAAATATTTATAATAAAAGCCTAATACAAAATTGCACAACCAGCGACTTCTGAAGCTTAAAGTGTCAACGGACTGAACTCTATAAACATAAGTAATATTTCTGCGGTCGTAAAATACATTAAAAGATTAATTATTAAGAATTATTATATATTAATCATTATATATTAATAATTATACATTAATCAGTATATATTAATCATTATATATTATCCATTATATATTAATCATTATATACTAATAATTATACATGAATCATGATATATTAATCATTATATATTAATCATTACATATTAATAATTATACATTAATCAGTATACATTAATCATTATAAATTAATCATTATATATTAATCATTATATATTAATAATTATACATTAATCATTATATATTAATCATTATATATTAGTCATTATATATTAATCATTATACATTAATCATTATATCTTAATCATTATATATTAGTCATTATATATTAATCATTATACATTAATTATTATATATTAATCTTTATATTTCAATCATAATATATTAATTATTATATATTAATCATTATATATTATATAATATTTTCTACAAAATTTGACTATGAATCAGATTTATTTAAGGTATTCATAGTTAAATTTTGTAGAAAATATTATGCCATTTATAAAGAAATCAGAGCTGAAAAACAAAAAAAGGTCCTTATAACATTATATATTAATCGTTATATTTCAATCATTATACATTAATTATAATATATTAATCATTATATATTATTAATTATGTATTGTTCATTATATATTAATCAGTATGTCTGTATGTGTGTGTCATAGCACAACATTCCCCTTAATTAATAAATCCATATTCAAAAGTTAATTCTAATTTATATTAAATTTAATTTTTTGAAACAGTTAAATAAATACACCATAGATTTAGCCAGAGGCGAATCTGGTGGGGGGGGGGTGCGCCCCTCAGTTTTTGCTACATAAAAATCATTACAAAATTATGAATGCAAGATGTGTCAGTGATGTTCTCAGATTTTATCCAACAAATGCTTGTGTTTCAGCCCCGTATATGTGAAAGGGCCTATAGATTTACTTTATATTATCATTAGTTTATATTATGGAATCCAACAAACCTCCTTGCAAAAATATTTAAGCAATGCACCTTGCAATTTTGACCTAAACCACAGCCCAAGTCAGACTTATCCCAATTGGAGCCATAACTGGTAATCATTGAACCCATCTCTATCCAAAAAACCAAAATAGTCTTTTCCATCATTTTCCATTTCATAACAACGATGAGTATATTGTTATACCTAAGGAAAGTAATATCAAGCAATATTTTTCTACAATTTTTGTAAGACCGCAACATGAGGATTTAAACTTTAAACTTATAAAGAAAAAAAGTAGTCCTTTAGAGCAAATTCAATTGAAATATTCTGTTTTACAAAATGTATGTTCTAAAAAGATAAGATCCTTTTTACCAACATGATATTCCAGATTTGAATAAGTTGAATTTGATCCAATATTAGACAATGCATTTTGTTTCTGCTGTCGTATTTCTAATCAAACACTTCGTGGTTTGACAGAAGACGCATTCATTACAAAGTGCAACAACAACTGGCCTAAAGCAATCGATCCATCACGCTCCAGTTTCATTAAACAAAACTCGTGCAAGCACGTGACAAGTCCAGCGATATGGGAAACATTCAAAACAACTCAACAAGTTGATATGTCGGTTTCCGAACAAATTAATCCTTTAAATCATCGTCTGAAAGAAGAGAACAGAAATTATATGCTTTGTTTACTTGAATTTGTCAATTTTTTTCGCAGCAAGATATATGATTCCGTGGAAGAGATGAATCACAAGATTCTTTTTTTTGAAAAAAATTATTGAAATGCAGTTGCGCACTAATAAGAAATTTCAGATTCAACAACAATATATTCGAAAGAAATACAGGGACAATCTATGAAGAGCTTATAAGAACAACAGCCATGGTAACTAGAGAACGAATTCTCAATGGAATCGAAAGAGAAGAAATTCTTTTTCTGTTGATCGACGAAAGTTTGGACAATTTTGATAACGAAAAATTAAGTATATCCTTCAGATATATTAATAACAACGAAATCAACGCAAGGTGTTACTCATTTATTGAGTTAAAAGATTTTGGCACAGCTTATATTTTCTCATGCTAACAAACAATCTTACGTAAAATAAATAGTTCAACACTTATATCAATTAGTACAGATGGAGATAGTTTGACATCAGGAGAAGAAAATGGTGTTTGTACTCGCCTGATACGCGAATATCCAACTGCAGTATATGTTCACTGCACAGTCCATCGTATTAACCTGATTGTAAGACGATTGCTTGAAACGGATTTTATAGTGTCTTCTAAAATGAGAACAATAATAAATTGCTGATTTTTGAGCATACCTAGAAATGCCATTTGAAAAAACGCAAAAGTCACTCCTTTATCACGTAAAGAATATACCCCACTACTATAACATTCGCTGAAATTTTCACTTTGTGAATTTAGATGTGGTTCTTGATTGTATTGAGGCAATTTTACTTGCTTTGCAAGAGCTTAGTATCCAAAATAGTGCTAACCGAGATGAAGCTGCACGATTTTATCGGCAGCTTGCTATTCTTTCTGAACTCAAACGTTTTTGATGTGCTTTGACAATCAATGAGACTATTTTGGAATGTGGAATGAGACGGATTAAATAGAATATTGAAACTAGATAACCAATCGATATGTCATTACTTCCAAATCTGAACAAGCTAGATCCAAGTAGCCAAGACGAATTCTATTTCAACAGCTAATGTAGAGAGAACTTTTTCGACTTTTTCGACTTTTAATCGTATTATGACATTTGCACATTCCAGCATGGCAAGTAAACGAGCAAGTGATTTAGTATTGATGGTCTTCAAAAAAAACTTATTGATGTGCAAGACAAAGGTAAACTTATAAAAAATAGTTTATAAAAAATTTTACTTTTTTAATTAATAGTTATGGATGCATCATGTTTGTATAGCCATTAATATAATGTTTTTGTGATTTAATGAACTTGTTTCAAATTTTAAGTATCAAAAAGGTGCGTTTCTTGTTCCCTTCAAAACGGTTTTTTTAGGTTAGTGATTTTGGGATACGCATGTTAAAAAAGGTTGAAAACCCCTGGTTTAGAGGATTTAAAACCCAGTGTTTGGAATACCTGAAAAAGGAGCAGGTCTTGTGAGAATAAAATGTATGCTTGCTCAAATTATATTCCATTTGTTTTAATGTGTAGCCACAATAAACCATTATAGCAAATTTTCAACAGTTTTTTAAATTTATTTCTTTTCCATTTTATAGATTTCGTTCTTTTTGCACGTGATTACAGATTACAGGAAAATTTTATTTACTGAAATCAATTCTCTTTACAATCACTCTTCATTTCTTTTCAGGCACTTCTTCAACCCATCAAATAGGATATAAAATATTGATTTTTCCACCGATTGATCAGTTTCATGTTTCTTGTTAGCGGATTTATTATTAAATTTAAATAATAAAGCACATTTTAAAACAATTTATAGAAAATTATCAAAGATTATCCGAGATTTCAGTGGTGACATAAATAAAGTAAAACACTAAATACAAGAATGGTTGTAAAATTATTACATTACAGGGGATTTTACATTTTAAGCGCGGACGAATTAATTGTAGTTTGAAACCTTTGGTTGTGTGATGGAATGCATTTTATAAGATAGCATACAACGAAGTCGGGATTCCAAAACACGAATCCCGTTATTGTGTAAGTTATATTCTCTTTCCTGAGATCTCACGTCTTTCATATTTATGATTCTAAATTTACCATGCTATGTTATTACGTTTCGTGATCAAATAATTTCAGACGATCGGAAGGTAACTTCAAGCATGAAATATTTAAGTAATTTGCAGTTTCAGTTTGAATTTTTTTATTTGAATTTTGTTTTTAATTTAATTGATTATGACAGTTTGTGTTCTTAAAATGGTGAATTGAAAACTATAAAATTATAACTCGTTATAACAATTTTAAAGTTTTAATTGGATTATTTTGGTTAAGCTGTCAAAAAATAATTCACATAATGCGTTTATATTTTAATTTCCTTAATATTAGTACTGGAGTATGTTGTAGATTAAATTTTAAGTATTAGCTGTTTTAGTATGATCAAAAGGTTCGTTAGGATGAAATGTTTCTGTGAGATAAATCTAATAATTAATTTATCTTTAATATAAATGTGTTGTTAGCTCTGGTCGAATAACCATAGCGATGCTATTCTATTACGATAAGATGAGTAGAAAGCAACACCAAATTGACCGATCATCGAAATATGATCTACAGCTTGCAGTGCTTCCATAAATGCCATAGTTCCTGATCTTGTAATAGTTATCAGAGTTATTAATTAAATCGACATTTGTCATCCCGATTCCAATGTCAAGAATTATTAGAGTTCCAGCATCTTTTGGATAATTTTTATCATTAACTTTTGCGGTGTCGAGTACTTGGAGATTTGTTAAACTTCTGTATCTAATCTTGTCTAGTGTATCGCTAGAATTTGAAATTAATTCACGCTAAAAATATTCCCTTGTTGAAATAGAAAGTGTCGATAATAAGACCCAACAATTGTCTCAGTATCTTTCATTATTTTCTTTAAATTCCAATTAATTAGTAAAATTTACGACAATTGAGAAAGACTTATTTTCAAAGTATTAAACAAGTTCGAATACCAAATCCAAATGTTCACTACATCAAAAACATACAATTCAAATCGATTTCAATTGACCTGACAAAACAATTCAATAATTCTACAAATTCAAAAAAAACCAACGCGCACTTATAATAAAATATATATATATATATATATATATATATATATATAATGTTATATATTAAATAGTATGTGTATGATTGCAGGATTTTGACATCGCTCAGAATATGAAAATGCATAATTAAATTCCTCAAGCTTTATTTAACAATTTTGAATAATAAATTTTGAGAAAACCTTTTAAATATTATGAATATTTTCAATGAATAAAAATGAGAATTAAAGCAACCTTAATATGGTGACCACGCCAATGCTTCAATTTATCAATGTATATAAAAATTGGGTAGATCTATTTTCCGAAGTAGAGTTTTCATTAAATTCTTCTAAAGAGAGTACAATAGGGTTTAGCCAAGCTGAAATTGTGTATGGTAAAAAATTATTTATAAAATGGACACTAATCTGGAATGATAATATGAACTCAAATGAATATATGGAAATGCAAAAAGAGGAAAGACAAATCAAGAAATAACAAATAATGAAAACAAAATTATTTACAAAAATAAAGCACGAACAAATCAAGAATCTACAATTGGAGATAAAGTATTGGTAAGAAAAGACATTATACGAAAGAAGGCGACAGATATGCCAGGCAAGGGACAATCATAAATAAGAGACATGATAGAAGCTATGTCGCCAAAAAGAATAATGGAAGGAATATTACAAAAAATGCCGAATGGTTGAGAAGATTTAAAACTATGGGTAAAAATGTTTTTATTGAGGGGGTGTCAGATAGATCTAATGATTAATTAATCTTACTTATAAATATGTATATTGATTTAATTATGTTATATATTAAATATTATGTGTATGATTGCAGGATGTTGACATCCTCAGAATATAAAAATGTACAATTGAATTCTCCAAGTTTTATTTAACAATTTTGTTTTAATAATAAATTTTGAGAAAACCTTTTAAATATTTTCAATTGCTAAAAATAAGAATTTAAGCAACCTTAATAATTTTTATTATTGATAATGATTTTTCTGAACTAAACCAAGAAAAGCTCCAAATAATTTTCATTATTGATCAAATTTAGTTTTAGTTTTTTTTATTATGTAACTGATTTTCATGGAAGAGACTCAATATGTCATACTAAATTGAATCGAAAATAAGACCATGTTTAATATAGAAAAAAATTGAGCTTATTTTCAAAAAGTTAAGAATCTAAATATTTTGTTGTTTTAATAATCATAGGTTTATCACATCATCTGAATCAGTTTCACTTATCTCATTATTGAAACATAAACATTTATCTACAGGAACTTCTGCATCATTAATACTAATACTACTTAAAATCAAGGTCAATTACGATACAATGTTTTTACATTAATCCAGAAGTAATTTTTTGTTATATTCTTACTCGATGCAGTTATCTTTCTTACTGAAAAGCAGTTTTTCTTTAGAATCAGTAATTATTTCCTCTTCTTCGAAATGTTTAGTTTTGTCTCTTAGAATTCTGTAGGAAACTATTCTTTTTCATCTCTTCTTTCTACATATTGCAATTTAAACACCTTCGACTCTATCTCCGAATATTGCTGAGTGATACCCAAGCTCATGTAAGTTACACAAAGGTTAGAATCAAATGCTTTTTCTAGCCATGACTCTTCTAATGCCCTATTTTAACTATTATTAAATACTAAAGAATAGATTTTGATTAAAACTTGCTTATGTTATTTAATTGTCATTGCCTTTTCTTAAAAGCAAATTTTAAATTATTAAAAGATAAAATTTAAATATTTTATTTTTAAGCAATTTCTATTTGGTTTTGAGTTATTTTTCTTTATTCCATCTTGGATATTTTTGTAAATTCAATAATTATCAATTCATTGTTAAAATCTTCATTATTAACCTAAAGTAAATTAAATTAAAGACTTAAAAAAATTAAAAATAATTTTTTAAAAAAATTAAATTTTTGATTGCTTTTATATTTTATTTAAATCATCATTTTCGTTTATGTTTAGTCAGTAAAAATGATACGTGAATAAGATACCGTAAGTACTTACTCAATATCTAAAAACAAAAGGATTAAAACGGCATAGATTTTCATTTCTTCATATCATTAGGTAAAGTTTTAAGCATTCATTTGCAAAGTGGAGTTCTTCTAAGTATCTTAAATATTATTGCAATTTTCCTGGATAAATTGAAAAATATACAAGACTTGGAAAAAATATATTAAAAATTGCATAAATAGATCCGGAAATAATAATAAGGAGAGTGGAATTAAGAATTCCATCTCCAGTGCGTCCCATAGAAAACCGATCTATTCCTCACCATATGGATGCCGGGGATATGGTTCTGGAACGAATTCAAGATCCACAAATGTACAATCCAAGATTACCAATGATAGAAAATCCAGGTTGACAAATTTTTAAGTAATATTATTTTGAATAACGGAAATTGTTAGAACCAATACAATTTCTCGTAGAAGAGGTGCAACTAGAACAATCACAAAGTTTGACATCAACAAAATCACTGAAAGTCCTAAGTCGAATCCGGGTTCAATTACGAATCAACCGGTTAAGACTTCAAAATCAGAGGTTCCGACAATTCAAACAGTTTCGAACAAATCTGAGGAAATTTCCGATAATCAGCCACACCAACAACAATCACAGTCCAAGTCCCTTACTTCTATCAAGCATTCTCAAATGCAAGAAAATTCACATTCTAAATGCAACATCCAGTCTCAGCCTTCATCAAAATCTCATGTACCAAAACATTTCCAAAATTGGATACAACCTAAAACAATCACCACCAGTATATGTTCACCAAATTCTAATAATTTTGTGCCTTTTGCGAAAAATCTTCAAAAACATTTGTTTATTGTTCGAAATCAAAATCCAACCAATGAAAGTAAAGCTGACGGAGATTCATTTGAAATTTCGCCAAATCACAATAAAATCTCTACTACTGGATTATCGAGTAATTCAGGATATACCGAAGGTTTTTATTATATTGATCTCACATAATTTTCATTAAATTTTATTAATTAAAAAATAAAATAAAAAAAATATTTTTTAAAATTTCATAAATAAAAAATCAAATCAAAATATGAAATATAAAACCTAACAAATAAAAATTTTAATTCGTAAATAAAAATAAATTTTATTAGATAATAAAGAATTATAGATTTAAAATTAAATTAAAAATTAAAAATAAAACTTTATAAATAAAAAATGAAATACATAAATTAAAATTGAATTATGAAAAAAATTTATAAATACAAAAAAAAATTTCTTAAAAATATTAAAACCTTATTAATAATAAAGTGAAAAAATGAAAAAAAATTCATAATTAAAAAAATTAAATTTTCTTAATAAAAAATAAAATTTCTTTAAAAAAAATATCAAATAAAAATTGAAAAATACAACTTTTTAAATAAGACATCAAATGAATAAATATAAAAAATTTAATTAAAAAATAAAATAAAAAAATAAAACTTTAATAATAAAAAATAAATGCATAAGTTAAAGTAAGACTTTTTTTAAAAAATAAAATTAAAGAATGAAAAAAAAATAAAAAAAATTTCATAAATATAAAACAAAATTTCTTAAAAATTTTAAAACCTTATAAATAGTAAAGTGAAAAAATGAAAAAAAATTCATAATTAAAAAAATCAAATTTTCTTAATCAAAATTTAATAAATAAAAATAAAATTTTCTATAAAAAATAAAATTTCTTGAAAAATAAAATCAAATGAATAAATAAAAAAAATTTATATAAAAAAATAAAATAAAAAAATAAAACTTTAATAATAAAAAATAAATGCATAAATTAAAGTAAGACTTTTTTTAAAAAATAAAATTAAAGAATGAAAAAAAAAGAAAAAAATTTCATAAATACAAAATAAAAATTTCTTTATATAAACAATTTCCTTAAAAAAATTATAAAAAATTTAAAAATAAAACTTTGTTAATAAAAAATAAGTGCATAAATAGAAATCAAATTTATTAAATAAAAAATGAAAGGAAAAAAATTCCATAAATACAAAATAAAATTTTCTTAATAATAAATAAAATTCATAATTACAAATGATTTTTCATAAGTAAAAGTTCAAATTTCTAACTTTTGCTATAAATAATATTAATAAACTCCTCCATAAACACGTTTTAGTACAGATAGAAATAATACTCACAGTACTATGAGGAAATAACTTTTCAGCCTCCCCAAACTTCGTATTACAAGCTTTATTATGACATTCGGTTATATTAATATAAAAAATCAAAATTTTAAGAAAAAACTTAATTTAAAAAATTTAATTCTTTTTAGCTTAATAAATAATATTAATTTCAAATGTAATGATATGCCTGCTTTTTCACATCGACCACGATTTTAACAAATTTTTATCCTACAATTACGTTATTTCAAAATAGCCAATTTCGAAAAAATATGTAAAAACACCAAAGCCGACTTTTGAAATCTTTTAAAAATTTATTTATTGCTTGGAATTAATGAATTTAAATTGCGGAACAAATCGATATGTGGAATATGTTTTTCTGTAAAAAATTACCCAACAGGCGAAAATTCACTCGTGAATTACGTGTTTTTATGAAAATCATTTTTAAATCAACAGCGTTTATGTTCGAATAAAAGGTTCAGCAGGCATATAGCATTCAAGCAGAATGCTGTTGACTACAGAAGACTTTAGTAAAAACAAAAGAAAAGGTATAATATTCACATTTTGATTTCTTGCTAAATAGTTCTGGAAATATAATTATGTAAAAAAGCACTGGCAATCAATATAAAATAAAATTTATTATTTAATAAATTGAAGAAAATTCGATAAATTCTTTTAGGAAACATCAATAAGTATTCTGAGGAATGTGATTGGAAAACTCAAACGTATACTCTGTCTACTAATATTACAGTTACGGATGACAATTTCAAACACGATATTTCTTCACCAGGAATACAGACGAATAAATTTTCATACAATGACGACACTTCCAATAGATCATGTCTTTCTGATTTCAATGAGAAGAGCGTTTCAAGAGTTGAAGTTGACGTCAATGACATGGATATTGGATACCTTTGTCGGAATAATAGTTCCTATTATAGTGAATATAATGACCCAACAGAATCTCAGAGTGTGGTTTTTGTAGATGTGATATCCAAAAATCATTCTACAGAAACAGATATGCATCAAAATTCTAGAAAACGTAAGCTCAGCTCATAATAATAATAATAAAATTGATAATAATAATAATAATAAATAATATTAAAAATAAATTAAAATAATAATAACAATAATTAATAAAAATTAATAATAATAATAATAATAAAATAATAATAATAATAATAATAATAATAATAATAATAATAATAAATAAAATTAAAAATAAATAAAAATAATAATTATTATAAATATAATTATTAAAATATAAATAATATTTATAATAATAATTAAAATTAATAATAAAAATAATAATAATAATAATAAATAAATAATATTAAAAATAAATTAAAATAATAATATCAATAATTAATAAAAATTAATAATAATAATAATAATAAAATAATAATAATAATAATAATAATAATAAATAAAATTAAAAATAAATAAAAATAATAATTATTATAAATATAATTATTAAAATATAAATAATATTTATAATAATAATTAAAATTAATAATAAAAATAATAATAATAATAATAAATAAATAATATTAAAAATAAATTAAAATAATATCAATAATTAATAAAAATTAATAATAATAATAATAATAAAATAATAATAATAATAATAATAATAATAATAATGATGCTGATAATAATTTATAATATAGCCATAATTGAATCACCTAATTCTAATTCATCCAATAAATCAAATAAAAGAAATTTCAGTTTCCAGAAACACATTAAACCCAATGCAAACAACGTTGTCATTTCCAATGCCCTAAACTCCTCTAAACCTGAATTCTATTTCCCCACCAACACTAATGGTGATATCCTACCTGTATCATCCCAATTTAGAATCAGAAAGCGTATTGTGGCGGCGAACAGCTTGCATTCCTCAACCGTTTCACACTCATAATAATTCTATATATTACAAATGCAATCCTTTCTTGTGCTGTAAATGTTTATTTTGATGGCATTAAAAGTTATAGTGAAATGAATAAATTTTGATCGAGTATTTACAATGTATTTTCAATTATTCGGGTTTTCATTGAGTACTGCATTATTTTATTACTATTATTATTATCATTACTTTTGTTATTTGTTTTTCTCAGATTTCGGTAGAATTATGTCGGTTATTTTAATTTCTAAAAAATGTCGATTTGAGTTTAAAAAGAAATTATTTTGGTTTCTTTTTTTCTTGAATTTTAAAGTAATAAATTTAATGGAATTGAAAATTATCTGTATGATAATAGACGGTTTTAGTGATATTGTTTGGCTTTATTTTTCGATTTTATGGTGATAATTGTGGTTGCTGTTGAACAAAGGAGAACGTTGACAACTTTTGACATCTAAAGTAATTTTTTATAGTTTTTATTCGTATAGTTTTTTATAACTGAGAAAAATTTTCAAATAATTCTAGTAATGCTTGAAGTCAATAGTTAAATAGTTATATATAGTTATAAAAAATAGTTATATAAAACATGGATTATTAATTGTATTCCTATTACAAGTGAAAATTTCTATGTTTGTTTGCTAGAACTGGCGGATTAACCATAAAATTTATATATTCTTGTCAATTTATTAATGATTTTTTCAAAGTACAGACTTGGAATTATTGTCTTTTGGTTACACAGTTGAAGTTGACTTGGAGATATCAACGTCTTCATGATAAATAAAACAATTTTCCTGTTGCCGCTGAAAAGATTCAGATTTCTAAAGTTAAAAAATTGATCCTTACCCATTACAGTAAAAAGAATTATGTGGTTCATTGAAGACTTCTCCAGCTTTATTTAAATATTGGGGTAAAAGTATCTAAAATTCATAGAGCTATTTGATATAAACAATATCCAATATTTAAAAATTATGTAGCTAGCAACACGCGACTTAGGGCTTTATCAACAAATACCCTTGATAAAAATTATTTTAAATTATTAAACAACAGTTTGTACGGAAAAACTGTTGAAAATTTAAAAAAACGTATGAACTTACGGTTATGTAACTCGGCACAAAAATTATTAACACATTGTTCGAAATCAAATTTTAAAAGAACAACTAAAATTGACGGCGATTTAATATCTGTTTTATTAAGAAAATATTTAATGCCTAAATAGATCAAGTTATATTGGTCAATCAGTTTTGGATTTGTCAAAACTGCGTATATACCAATTTCAGTATATTAAGTCGGAAAAATATCGTAAAGAATTTAATTTTAAAATAAATATTATTGCTGGGGATATTGATACCTTTTTCTTAGAAATAAAAAGTTGTAGATTAAATACTCTTTTGCCGGTAATGCTAAGGTATAGATTATTAGACATATCAAATTATGCACCAAGACATCCATTAAATAGTAAAGAACTTGACTCTGTAATAAGAAAATTAAAAGACGAGAGCAAGCGGTTGGAATATGATGAGTGGATATTTTTAAGGCCTAAATGTTATAGTATGAAGAGGAGCAATGATTGTATGAAGACAAAGGGGATTACTATGAAAGATACTGAAATAACTCATCAGTCATATTTAGATTATTATAAAACTAATGAAATCTATACAGCGTAACGATTTAGAATTACATCAACTTTTTAGTATAAAAATAATAAGAGGGCTTTGACAAATAAAGATGATAAGCGCGAATAGAGGCATAAAAATAAAAGTTATACATATGGGCATTATAGAGGGGTAGTACGGTTATGAGTGTTGATAATCAAATGTTGCCGATGATTGATATGGATAAAATTATGTTGCTGATGAGTGATCTAGATGAAAATTTCACAAACAATGATTTACTCCATCCACATTTCCAAAATAACAATTTGTACCATTCACATTTTCCATATAACAACTTATTTCAATAAAAATTTGAATGTAAAAATGTTTAGTCTTGATTTCTATTTGGTATTTGATGGTATAAAATTATATATGTTTTTATTTGTTTGTAGTATTTTTTATTTGTTGTATTATTTGTTGGTAATAACAACAACAATAATAATAATAATAATAATAAAATGTTTAGTCTTGAATTCGTTTTGGTATTTGATTCTATAAAATTATATATATTTTTATTTGTTTGTTGTATTTTTTATTTGTTGTATTATTTGTTGGTAATAATAATAATAATAATAATAATAATAATAATAATAATAATAATAATAATAATAATAATAATAATACAAATTATATGCAATACAAGTGAATGATTCGCACATCGATTTGGTTATACACACATGCTCGAATTTGATTGGTTACACACATGATTTTACAGGTATAAAAGAAAGATGAAATGTAATTCCATTCATTATTTTGAAAATGAATAACAAGAAGATGAATTCTAATAAGCAAATATATGTCAAACCAATGCAAATGTATCATAACTATAAGATGTATTTTTTGACGAATGAAATCACACATAATTGTTCAAAGCCAGTGAAATTGATCAAGTTGAAATATATTATAGTTTCTGTGAGGAGTTAAAATTAAAATACTAAATTAAATTAGTTCACGATTAAAATTTGTAAAGTTTTAATTGAAACTTAAATTATTTTAAGATATTAAAATTGAAATGATAATTGAAATTTTAAAATAAAATAATTTTTAATAAAATTGAAATTCAAGTATGAATGCAATGGTATGTTGATATTTGGTTGAAATTAAAATTTAGAAAATGTCCCAAGAATATTTGTTTATATAATCAGATTTTTATGAAATATAATTTGGATTTAATAGTCTTAGTAATTTATTTTGATGACTGAAGAATTAAATGTTATAGCTTCTAACATGGCGACCATTCCAACGGATCTGCTTATTGGAAGATTACTTCCAGAAAAATTCCACAGAGGAGATGACCTCGAATTATTTATCAAAGAATGTCAGAGGTTCTTTGAAATAACGAAGACACCAGTGAAGACACAAATGGTACTAGTTATTACACTTCTGGACAGGACTTTGATTGAAGAATATGAAGCCGCAGAAGGTAAAACCGTTGAACAGAAATTAAGAGCAGCTTTTCATCGACCAACGTCATTGATTGATGACTTAAGAGAAGCCTTGAACTACGAGCAAGGTAACGATTCGGCGGAAATATTTATAGAGAAAATATCAAAAATGACTAAAAAATTGGCCTCACACACTTGGAATGAGGAAGAAATTCAGAAATGTTTATTGACACATTGTGTAAGAGATAAAGAAGTCAGGAAAGAAATCGAAATGAAAGATCTCAAAACGGCGGAACAAATTAAAGAAACTATAAAGAAGATAGAAAAAGTTAACAAGGTTATTGAACAAGTAAACACGGTGAGATCAATACGACCTACAACTGGGGGAAGAACTTATAGAGATGTAGTACAAGTTGGAGCCACGAAGAGAGAAATCAACGAATGGAAACCAGAGACAAGAGTTAAAGTGATAGAATGCTGGACGTGTCAAAAACCGGGACACAGTAGCAGAGAATGTAATATAAAAAGAAGATTTCAATGTTATGCATGTGGTGTTGAAGGTCACATACGAAGAGAATGCCCAACAATCAAATGTCATAGATGCAATGCACGAGGACACAAAGAAAGAGAGTGCTACACAAATATGGAAAGACGAAATCAAGGAAGAGATCGAGACCAAAGGAAGATGTCAGGAGGAAGAATTCAAAGAAATACCTATCAACAAAGGGAAGATATGTATCAACCAAGGAACGTACATCAAAGACAATGGGGAAACCAACAATATAACAGAAAAGATATTGCAGCTATCGAGTCTGATGATGAGATGATGAATACAAAACAGTCAAGCCAGCCAGACGAGTATAACAGGGAGAATGACCCAAACGAGCACGCTCCGTCAAACGGGACATTGATCGGAGCAATTTACTAAGTAAGATTGATTTCAACCAAAGAATGAATGCTAACGGTATGTGTAATTTAAGTATGGATGATGATTGTATGATTGATAAAGATTGTAGTGTTTTTGAACGTGATATTAATAATAATAGTAGTGTAGAAATTAAAAAGTCGAATGATAAGGAAAGTCAGAAAAAATTTAAAGAGGAGTGTAAAGTAAATGAAGTAGTAAAACACGAGGAAAGAACGATAGAGAAAATTTACAAATTCCTAAAGAAAAATGGAGACGTGTGTATTAATGAAATTGTAGAAGATACTAGAGAGCAGAATATTTTGTCAGTAGAAGAACAAAAAAGTCCAGTAATAACATATAATATAATGCAAGGTAGACCGAGTACAACACTGGATATCCAAGGGCGGAAAGTAGATTGTTTATTGGATACAGGAGCGCGAATTAATGTGATGGCTAAATCTGTAATTGATCGATTAGAAAATATCGAAATATTAGAAACAAGGGAATCGCTAAGATGTGCAAACAACAGTAGATTAGAAACTATGGGTAAACTAAACATCAATGTTAAAATGGGCAGTATGGAAAGAAATGTAACATTCATTATAGTAAAGAATTTAATACCAGAAATTATTGGAGGAGTAGAACTACACAGGTTATTTGGTATAGAATTGAAATATATACTAGAAGAACATGAAAAACGTAGTGATTTCATTTGCGAAATAGAAGCTAGATTTGGGCGGATTATAACAGATGAAGAAAGATTACGTCATGCCATCGACGTTTTAAAAGTTACCGGAAATAAGAGACTGCTAGAAATATTTCAGGCAAACAAGAATGTTTTTATGGCAGATAAATGGGACATTGGGTGTACCAATCTGATAAAACATAAGATCATCACGAAAGGAGAGCCAATAATGATTAAACCGAGACGTCAGCCAATAAATTTGGAAGACAAGATTGAGGAAGCAATAAAAAATCTAGAAAACAACGGAATAATTAGGAAGTGCAATTCACCGTGGAACACACCTTTAGTTTGTGTATGGAAGAAAGAGAAAAAAGACATCAGGCTTTGTCTAGACTTCAGACAATTAAACAAGATAACAGAAAGACAAGCATTTCCAATGCCAAATGTAGATGAAATTTTAGACATCCTACACGGATCCAGATATTTTAGCTCAATCGACTTGGGAAATGCTTATTACCAAGTGAAGTTAGATAAAGAATCTCAAGAGAAAACAGCATTCTCAACAAAAGAAGGACAGTTCTGTTTTAACAGGATGCCGTTCGGTATTGCAGCGGCACCAGGAACATTTCAAGAATTAATGACGAAAGTATTGAAAGACTTGTGGAAAGATGGAGTGATGGTATATTTAGACGACATCCTAATATTCACAAAGACAGAAGAAGACCATTATAACATATTTGGAAAAGTCCTAGGGAAGATCGCAACAGCAGGACTAAGATTGAACCCCGAAAAATGTCAAATATTTAGAAAAGAAGTGAAGTTTCTGGGACACATAATAAATAAAGACGGCATACAAACAGATAATACTAAAATAGAAGCAATACAATCATTTCAAAAACCAAAATGTGTGAAGAATCTGAGGAGCTTTCTGGGTATCTGTAACTATTATCGACGGTTCATAAAAGACTATGCAAAGAAGGCAAGAGCACTAGAAAGTATATGCGGAAAAAACAATGAGAAAATAAGATGGACAGAGATGTGTGAAAAGGCTTTCGGGAAATGAAAGAAGCATTGATAACCGCCCCAGTATTGGTATTTCCAGATTTCAGAAAAGAATTTATATTAGACACAGACGCGAGCTTCGATACTATTGGAGCAGTTCTTTCGCAAAAGGATGAAAAAGGACATGAACATGTCATCGCATATGGTTCACATGCGATGAGCAGCCACGAAAAAGGATACTGCATTACCAGAAAAGAATTATTGGCAATATACTATTTTTGTAAACATTTCAACCACTACTTATATGGTAAGAGATTCGTACTGAGAACGGACCATAAAGCTATTACGTTTATGGTAACAACGAAGAAACCAATAACGGCTCAATTCCAGACATGGATCAACTATTTAAGCAGTCTGGATATTAAAATGGAATACAGGAAAGGAACAAGCCATACAAACGCGGATATGCTATCCAGGAAAACATGCGGAACATGTGTACAGTGTATGATGGAACACGAAGACGCAAAAACCGGCAAAATTAAAACCAGAATATTAACAGTAACAGCAGAAGGCGGATATAACAAGTGGCAAAATGACAATATGGAGGTCCAAGAAATAAAGAATAAGTTAGAAAATAAAGATTGTAAGTTCATAATGGAAAACAACACGGTACTAACTAAACAAGGTAAAATATGGATACCGTCAGATAATAGACAGAGGATGATAAAAGAAGTACACGTATTGCTGTGCCATGCAGGTGCACAGAAAGTAACAAAATATATCCAGAACAACTGCGACATGGAAAATCTAGCAACGGAAGTAAAAAAGGTAATTGAGAACTGCGAAAGATGTCAGAAAATGAAAACGATAACAACCAAGACAAAGGAGGAAACTCAAACAATAAAGAGTACAGAACCATTCGAGAAGATATATATGGATATATGTGGGCCATTGAAAGAAACGTTCAACAAAAAGAAATATATTTGCGGAATCATTGACCACTATAGTAAATACATCTCATTAACGGCCATAAACAAGCAAGACGAAAGAACAATTAGTGAGACGTTATTAAATAAATGGATATTAAAGTTTGGAGCGCCAAAAGAACTTCATGTAGATTGTGGGAAGAACTTTGAAGCAAGAAGCATAAAAGAACTAGCAAAGACAGCTGGCATTGAATTAATTTTCTCAAGCCCATATCACCATAACACGAATGGTATTATTGAAAGACAATTCAGAACAATCAGAGAGTATATTAACGCGTCATTGAATGAAGGAGGAAGGAAAAACTGGGCTGATATAGTGCCAGAAATAGAATATACGTTAAATGCAACAGTTCAAAAAACAACGGGAGTAAGCCCAGCAGAGATTATATTTGGGAGGAAGATCGACAGAATGAAATGGTACTCGAATAAAGAAATAAATAGAGAAGATATGGAAAAGAGAATAGAGGATAAAACACTAAAACCAAAAATAAGCAAAACAGTGAGAAATTTTGAAATGGAAGATGTGGTCTTGATCAAACAAGAAATTCGAAATAAAGACGATGCAAGGTGGGAAGGGCCGTACAAAGTGATAAAGAAAATACATGAACGGAGCTACTTACTTAAGGATCAAAATGGGAAGATGGTAGTCAGAAATGTTGAGAAGATCAAACATTTTAAAAAAGGGGGATGTGAGGAGTTAAAATTAAAATACTAAATTAAATTAGTTCACGATTAAAATTTGTAAAGTTTTAATTGAAACTTAAATTATTTTAAGATATTAAAATTGAAATGATAATTGAAATTTTAAAATAAAATAATTTTTAATAAAATTGAAATTCAAGTATGAATGCAATGGTATGTTGATATTTGGTTGAAATTAAAATTTAGAAAATGTCCCAAGAATATTTGTTTATATAATCAGATTTTTATGAAATATAATTTGGATTTAATAGTCTTAGTAATTTATTTTGATGACTGAAGAATTAAATGTTATAGCTTCTAACAGTTTCAATGCACATTTATCAAAAAAAGATGTTGCAGTAAATAAAGTGTTAATGAAAATCAACAAGAATCTAAGTTGGAATGAAAATATATATCAACCATCGAATTGACAGTTTTCATGATGCCTTTGAAGAAATCGGATATAAAGATGGAGGAAGTTGATTTGTCAATATGGTAATACAAGGCTATAAAATGGATGAATAAGATATCATATCGCCAATTTGGAAATTAGCCAGTGCTCGGCTTTCTCTAGGATTTTAATATGTAAATAAATGTATTATTATTAACAAGTCTTTTGGTTTTTATGTTTTTTATGTAAAATTGTAATGTAAAGTTTTTAAATATTCAAGTTATAACGTAAGTAATAGTACCATTAGAGCAAACGTCAAAAATTACGACCACAAGGTTTAACAATTCTAGATGAATGTTAAAATTGGTATTGAAATCAATGATTTTGTAAAGTTTTTGAAGTTACTAATTAATCGTTTTAAATCGAATTTGAAGGTATATAGTGGTAGAGTACAAAACGGCGATTATTTATATGTAAAAATTTCATGAAAAGTTATGTAATAGTCACATAACCAGAATTTTAAAATTTTTCAAAAAAATTATGTAACCTTCGATTTAAAAAAAAAGTAAGTGGTGGGACCGGAAAAAAAGGGAGGGTCTTCGGGAAAATTTTAAAAATGCAAGGGAATCCTTACCTTTTCCCCAAAATCCAAGTATCCGGAAAGCATATTACTACCTACTTACTATCGTTCTCTGTAAATTTTTCTGCCAAATATCTCCTCAGCAGGACGTTTCCCAATTGTTTTTTGAAAATTTGTGTTTTACATGAATTCAACTTGTCCTAGTTCCTCCTTTTAATGATGCATTCACATAATCTCTTATTGTTCTGTATTAACTTTCAACGCTTCCATCTGTATTATGAAGAGACGGACTCGAAAAGCAAATTTTGATTCCCGTTGATTCTGTAAAATCCTTTATAACCTTTGACTTAAACGCTTTTTCCACAATCTACATGGATTTCCTTTGGTACTCGAACTTCAAAATTTATTTGTTATTCATCGTTTCCTTTATAGTGCTCCCCTCTTGCTTACTTACTAATGACATGTATCTACTATATTGTTCAATTATTGCAATAATATTCTTTTCCTTTATAAATGTGTCTGGGAATGCTCCGCATATGTCTATGTATACTTTCTTTTATGGGTCATCCGCTGTAAGTTTAATTCTCTTCCTTCGTTTTTGTCCTAACTACCTTTGTTGTTTGCATGGTTCGCAAGCTCCAGTTGTTTCTTTCACCGATTCTTTTATATCCTTTATATTATAATGATCAGCTATATATTTTGTCACCTTCTCAGCTTCTGCGTGTGACAGTAATACGTGCATCTTTTTTAACATTTCCAGTTTCTTGTTCTTTGAAAACAATATTTTTCCTTCCTTAGTGGTTATTATCTCATCCTTTAATATATATTTCCAGCACATATACATGAATTTGATGGCCTCGAATTGAATTGCAACCTGTAATGCCGAATTTTAAAGAATATTATAGAATATAAACCTAAAATTACTGAATTATATTTTTTTTGTACAGTTCAAAATCAATGGAGCGAGCAGTGGGGTGTTGACCATAAAACTCAAAAAGTACTAATTTATTAATTATTTTTTGAATATTTATATAATTATCTCTTTCTTCAAAGAGCGTGCTTAACTTCCTAAGTTAAAATAATTTTAATAGTTTGGTGTTATTTAACCATTTTTGTCATAAGAAATTAGAAATATGTATAATTGAATATTGCTTTAATGAATTTTTAAAATAACGAAATGCCCTGAATTTTGAAAACTTCATCAATAAATTTAGATCTAATTAAAATTTATATAATTAACAAATTAATTTCAATCTAGAAAATATATTTATTCCAGAAAATGTAATTTTGTTTAACTTAATCAATAATTATTCAATTATTATTAAGGGAAATTTATTTATATAATTATGACTTCAAAAAATGTTTTAAAAGCTTTATCAGCTGACTTGTAAAATTAATTTACTTTACTGTTTATTGAAAACCTTTATGTAAACATTTGTTTAGAATTAATTATTTTGGAATTAATCGAAAAGAAACATGTTTTGATTTATCTGGACCCAACTTACCTTTGTGCCATTATCCTACAAGACATCAAGTTTTTTGTGTTGATTAATTATAAAATTTCATAAGGAAATCGTTTCATTCAGAGAACACTGATAGATTACCAACAAGACAGTTCCAAGGCAGTGAAGCACTACTTTTCCTCGGTTGACTTGAGAAAACGATTGACATGCTTTCGATCAGTAATAAAAAAATAAAACAATTGAGTATAATAAATAATTAATCGAAAACTGCTGACTAACATGAAAGATTAAATTCATTAATAATTCATGGAGATTTTTATTCATTTCAGTGACATTGCAAACTTTTCATTTGATTGTTTTACGATTTAGGAAAAAGACGACGAAGAACGATATCAAGAGATTTTGAAAAAATTGAAAGAATATATCAAATATATTAACCGAAAAGCAAGTTATTTCGTTTTACTTTTTGCTTAATTCTTAATAATGAATTTTATTTTGAAGTTTAGCAATTTCAGAGAACCGTTTATGAAATAGAAAGAAAACCGGTAAAATATATTTTTTTGCCTTGAACATCACTATTTGTGTTTGATCCAAAATAGCCTTGGAATAGCCTTTGGTGGAAATCACAAGGAAGAACGTTTCGAGCTATTTTTCTCTTGAAAAAAGTCGGTATTGTTTTTTAATTATTTAAACATATTTTAATTAATGAAATTAATAATAAACATGGAAGCTGAATGTCAATAAAAGTATTGAAATCAATCTAAATTACCAATTTTCATAATATTTGTCCTTAGGAAGCATCCATTAAGGACGTCCCATAAGAAGGGGGTATTCGCAAAAGCGGCAAATGGGGACACTAGGGAGGAGGGTCCAAATGCTTATGACATCTCCAGTAGCATTTGTCGTTTAAATATTATACATTATGGATGAATGATTTTTTAAAATTTTTCTATTATCTTTTTTTATATCTTATTAATGGTAAGTAAGCGGCATGTTTCATGTCCCCTAATTTTCCCATCTTTTTTCTCTATTTTTCAACGAATATTGTGCACTACTACATATAATGTTGAAATTACATTTAGCCTATATGGTTGTAAATTATTTTAATTTTTCCTGAAAATAAAGGATATCTAGTTTTGGAGGGAGGTGCCCCGGGGGTGAAATGGGACTAAGGGGATGGGGGATCCTGTGGGGGCATAATTTGTGAGAGCTCGTGTAAAATATATCTTTGGTTTTTCCATCATCAATAATAATATATAAATAAGATGGATGTTGTGCCCCTGTGTCCGATAAATTCATTCTTTAACCCATTACGTAATGCCCAACAACTCCCATTTTTGCATTAGTATTTCCTCGAGTGACCAATGATGATGTAATATGAAGCTCAATGTTACAAATTCATTAGGTTTCACACCGTACAATACTAGGGTTAAGCATTATTATGTAACATCAAATAAGACAAAATTCAAAATGGTGGTAACCTTATTAAAACAAAATTTAATTATATAATATTATGTAACAGTGTATGCTATACAGATCCCGAATGCTGCGTAATGGTTACCAAACCATGTGAAATATGTTGATCCTGGTAATTAAACAATATTACCGATGATTACGCAATCACTAGTAGTCTGGCAGAACTGATATGTAGAAGGATAATTAAAGAATATTTTTAATTAATTAAATTAATCTATTATGTATTAATGTGTCAAATTGTAGGTTATAGATCAGAGCTTGGTTATGATGTTTGATGATTGTGTTTGAATGTTGGTATGTTTGTGTATTCTGTAAAAATAATTAGAAAGCCAATAAACTACCTGGTACATGTTACACAATGAAGATCAGGGGCGTTGAAAGTCAACACCGGACCCATGGAAAATCTTTTTTGTGCTCCAAAAAATAAACAAAACAATATTATTTACTTTTATTTTATACATAGATTATTAGTATTACATGTGCATACATATTATTTTAATAATGCCATCAAAATTTATCTGTCTAGCTAACTTAATTTCTATATCAATGCAGAATTTCACTAAATAATCTGACTTAATTATGTATTGCTATGTTACATAATATTCCCCTGGTAAATAGAAATGACAAACGACGCGATAGACGAGCTAAGGCCCATAAAATGTTTCGTAAGTACGGGCCCCTTAGTACTCCGGGCATTTAACCCATCCCCCCTTGTCGCCGGGCCTGAAATATTGCGCACGCTTATGTAAATCGATAAACGAGATCTGAATACAGTCCAGCCGAAGCTTTTGACATATTAATAAACATTGCGTATCCTTCACGAATTAAAAACGATCTTATAATCTAAATTTCCAAACTGTTTACTTATCATCATCTTATAATCTGTAAAACCTGAGCACGGCAATACCAACGCGAATTAAAACTCATTTTTAATAAAGTATTTTAAAATAAATTATTTAGTCAGTAGATTTTTATTTTTCAATATTTATCGTTACACGTATATTACATAACCTGGATTTAAAACACACACGCAAACCGAAGCTAGAAAAATGAATAATGTGAAAATTTCACATTTCAGTTGATATCAAGAAATAATTTATTATTAATATTTAACTATTAGTTGCAACCCGTGAAATATTCAAGTAAGTAAAACAAATAACACATTTTTGAAATACTGGAAGATCAAACAGAGAAAGAGCATAAAGAGAAAAACTTTGTGAATTTTGCATTATGAGTGATCAGGATCTTGTTAAGATCGAAATATTTCATATTTTGAAAAACTTTGAACCATTCGGTGAAGAATAACACTTCCAATACACTTTGGAACTCACAAACACTTGATTGTTGTTTCTGGTGTCGATACTCGGTTTAATCGATTTAGTTACTTTTGTTTTGATTTAAATTTATTAGATAACTTGAGTTTCGTTTTAATTTCTGTTTCCTAACAAAATATCTTTACAAAAAATATATGTAAATGTTTATTTAAATATTTAACTTACCATTATAATTGTAAAATAATTACTTCAATATGTTATTCAATAATTTATTTGTTTTTGCCATAAATTTAAATTATTATTACTTGATGGTTCAATTATATGATTAATTAATGAATAATATTTCTATTTTCGGACTATAAATTATTTTTTTTGAATGTATTGAGTAATCATAACCGTAAGATACGAAATTTTTTAACACTATAAATATGGGTCCAACAGCCGACGCGCAAATTCATAATGTAATTAATTATCTTTTTGTGAGAATATAGGGTTTAATGTGGTTTTGAAAAAACAAATCACAGCTCGTAAGGCTGGTATTTTTCACTCTTAGTGAGTGGTTTTGGAATAAATATTATCAAGTCTATAATTATAGTGTAATTCATAAAAGTTCACAAAAATCCATAGCAAAGTTTATTAGAAACTATAGTTAGAATTGTTATATTGATCGTTGATTTTATTTCTGAATTCAGTTCGGAGCTTATAAATATGGGAAAAAAGAAAGAAGTCCCTATAAAAATCATTGGTGTGCTTTGAGATCTCGCTGCGAATTTTATGATATTGAGAATTCAATGCGTCCAAAACCTAAATTGAAGTTGAATTTTTGTTTTTGTTCGAATAACATGTTCTAGGAGAATTTCTGGGATGCCTCCTGTGTTGAGAATGGTTCCTCATCCATACGTGTCTCGGGGAGAAGCAGAACGCATTATTAATCAGGCGGCAAGATTATTATTAGTCACAGTATGTTTGATAAATATCATCTTTTCATAGAAATTTGTAAACTTTCTAATAACTCAATGACATTTATCAATATAATCTTTAATGTGGTTTACGATTAATCAACTATAAACTTTTCAATATTTTTCAAACTACTTTTGATCAATAAATTGTTATCCAGATATAAATTTATTGATCAATTGCTATTTGAAAAGAAAACAAAAATATTATATCAATAATATCTATTAAATATAATTTAAAACAATTACTTTTTTAAAATTTATTTATTAACAAATTCCGAATATTAAAACAAACTTAATCGAATGAATTAAAAATATCAAAAGAGTATTAATTAATTCATTATTTTTAAAATTTGTAAAATAAAATTAATGAATAAAATTAACAGAAATTATTTGTCATAATTTATTTATTTCAAATTGAATTCATTGTATTAAAAAAGGAAAATTATGATCCTTTGGCATATGAATACACGGCAACGGGAGTAAAAATTCGTAACTTAAATCCAATAAAGAAACAATTCACAAAAAATATTACGACTGAAGTGTCAAATTATAAAACAACAAAATCAAAAATGGCAAAATCTAAAAGTGATGACATTCAGGAAGTATTTCAAATAAACATTTGTAAATGTTTAATCTACCACATATTTTAGCAACCCGAGTTGAAAGATGTCGAATCAAACGAAATAAGAGTTGCACCATTTAAAATTAAAAAGATGACTTCTCAAAAGGTGAAATTAACATTTGTTAACTAATAATAGTAATAATAACTAATAATACTAATAATAATAATAATAATAATAATAATATTAATAATAATAATAATAATAATAATAATAATAATATTAATAATAATAATAATAATAATAATATTAATAATAATAATAATAATAATAATAATAATAATAATAATAATAATAATAATAATAATAATAAATAATAATAATAATAATAATAATAATAAATAATAATAATAATAATAATAATAATAATAATATTAATAATATTAATAATATTAATAATAGTATTAAAAAAAATTAGGAATCATCAATGGACGAAAATGCCAGGTTGATAATATTTTTTAAAGTTGAATTAGTGAAAATGATTTGAATTTCTAGTAAAGTTTTAATATCTGAAGTGGACAATTCAGCAAAGGTACACGCCCTGCCCTCTAATGAAATAATTATAACTGACTCCTCTCAACGTCAAACTGAAATTTTTGTGAAAAGTGTTAAAGTGATTATAAGTGAATTTCAAGTAAACTAAAAGTATTTAACCATATTTCCAGCCCGGTTGTTTCTCACAATGTAAAAAGCAATTCAAACCAAAATCTAAACCAATTTTTGAATCCTTTTCACATCCATCGGTTACTGACGTTAGTGATACAACACCAGTTACAACGGCAAAAAGCTTTTCGGAAGAGTCAATCGAAGTCAAAGATATCCTAGCCAATATTTTGCCCAATGAAGACAAAACTGCAACAGTAGGAGGCTGGCTGAAAACTCAGGTTTCCGCCAATGATGACGATTCAATCAAAGAAGATATTGATGAAATACCCAATGACAAAGAATCACACAATAACTATAAATCAACAAATGAAAACCTAAATAATAAAAAAGTATGTCCATTTTAATTGTTTTAAATACTTGAAAATGATTGGTGGAAAATATAGTAATAATTATTTCTTGCTTGGATAGAGTTTAAAATTTACTTTTTTTGGTGTTTTCTTGTATTTGAGTTGATAAATTCTCCGTTTTCAAATTATATAAAATCAAGAATAAATATATTCAAACGACTTCCTATTTAATAAGTATCATTTTAATATTCAAAATATATATTAAATGGGGTTAAGTTGGGTTATTATTAACATATTTGTTTTTAAAATTTATTAATTGGTGATTAAAATTGAAATTAAAATAATTTTTAAATAGATTTAAAATATTAGCCAGTGAAAATATACAAAGATCTTCTTATCTTATATAAACTTCGAACTATTAACACTCAAGAAGAAATACGTGGTATGCCCAAAAGTACGTGCAATAACTAGGAAAGCAATTGAATAGAAACACCAAACTTTTGCACAATAACATATAACATGTATAGACATCATTTTTTAACATAAAAGCCATTTAGATTCACACTCTTTTTTAAAATTATTTTTTAATTTAATTTTTTGTTTAAATTATCAAATTTAAAATTTTTCATAATTTTAAAATTTACGATAAAAAAGCCTACAAATATAAATTGGCTCAAATCGCCTACAATGAAGACTATGAGACGTGGATATTTGGCTTAAAAAACATCCCTGAGACTTTTTTCTTTAGGGAGGTTAAAGTTTTTTTTAATTAAATTTTTTGTTTAAATGAATGGAAATATTTTTAATTTTTTGTTTAAATTATTAAATTTAAAATTTTTCAAAATTTTTAAATTTACAATAAAAAAGCCTACAAATAAAAATTGCCTCAATGAGGACTATGAGCCGTGGACATTTGGCTTAAAAAATGAGATAATATTTGGATAATATTTATTTATAACCATAAATTTATAAAGATATTATTCAAAATATTTTTAATTTGTCAAAAATTTTTTTATTTGAGTATAAATTTTAAATTAAATCAAATCTTCTATTTACTAATCTATAAAAAATTATTTTAACTAAATTTCAAATACAATTTTAAATAATAGAATAATTTTAGAATTTAAAATAATATGTTGTCAATAGTTACAACTAAAAAAAGTTATTAAATATAAGTTTTATCGAAATTAATTACATTTAGATAATAATTCTTAATAGCAATAAAATTCCATAATGTTCATTCAAAATATATCATTCAATGTGTTTTGAATTTACCATTGTAAGAGACTTAGATTTGTTTTCTAATATCTCAGTATTTGATGTATATTCGCCGGATTAGAATATATATTCGTTGGATTTGTTGAATATTCGTTGGATTTGTATATACTCCGGATTTGTTGAATATTCGTGGGATTTGTATATATTCGCCGGATTAGTATACGCGCGCGCGTTTATTGTTTTTAATAACTATTCCTCCGTCATAAGTATCCATCAATATATATATATATATATATATATATATATATATATATATATATATCCCTATTTAAATATAATTAACCGATGAAATATACTAAATTGTTAATAATTTTTTAATTGAATATAATAGTAATTCATCCACTCTTAAAATAAAATTCATTTTCAGTGAATATTCTCATCTTTTAGTATATTTGTTGATCAGTGAATAATTCAGATTCCATTTATTTCAAGTATTTCCCAATATTTAATTGATATTTCATCTCATCATTGAGAAATTTTACCGTCTAATTTATTATAAGCAATTCTCGATTCACTGAATATTTGTTAGCTTCAAGTCATATTTCCTCACTTTAATGATTGCTTTCCTCTTCAACGAATATTTTTTTCTTCAATGAATATTTTCCTCTTCGATGTATATTTTCTCCATTCAAAGTATATTACCCTTGTAAGTTTTTAATATATCAATTGATATTTCATCTATTTAGTAGATATCTTTAACTATCCCACTTTTTTCAGTAATTTAAACGATTTTAGTCACTTAATGTACTCTCTCACCAATATTACTTCTTCACTGAAAATTTTCTTTATAGAATATAATCTCTACTAATAAAAATTCTATTTGTTGACTTGTTATTTTCAATGAAAATTTAATTAAATAAATGACATCTTTAAATAGATTAGGTTGTACTCGACAAAAATAAAATAATTTTAGGCTATGTAAATTAATTAGAGCTTTTAGGGAAATTTTATGATAATTTAAGTGATATCTAGTTTTACGAGGTATTTATTTTAGTAAATTTTAATCATCTTTGTAAATTTTATGGTTTTCTTTTGAATTTTAATGGATTTAGGGTTTGATTATGTTTTTAATGAAATTATTGAAGAAATTAGGGTAAATTTATAATTTTAGAAACACTTAATTTCTTGATAATTTATTAGATTTGACTTGATTTTAGGATTATTTTAAATAAAAGTTAAATTTAAGATCAAAATGTTTATGAAACATCTATTTAAGATAATTATTTAACAATTAGAATCAAATTTGACTGATATATTTTGAATAGTAAATGAGATTTTAATTATAATTTTATGTTCTATTTAAATAGTTGATTAAATCAGTTAATTTTTAAAAATATTTTAGTGAAACCTAAGATTTTAATTGATTTTACAGTGTAAAAAAGGAGATCAATAATTACTTTCATTTTCGATTTTATTGATTTCATGGATATCAATCACAAAGAAGTATAATTTAGAGATTTTTAAGGGAATGCTCAGTGTGGTTATCAATATACTTATGAAAATCATTGATATATCTTTATGGCTTGACTGGTAATTTTTATTGAATTTATACTTGATTTACTGATTAATTTTAATTATTTGAGCAACATGATATATATTTTATGATTTTACAATAATTTAAAGTGTTGGCGAATGGGGTTGATTTTTATTTATTTTTTCTAGGGTTTTTGTGCATCTACCCCCTAAACGCCATCACGATTATTATTCTATCTCTCCTATGTACCCATGGTGATTGCCATGTTGGTAATGTACATAAGGGTTGAAAATTCATGAGCAGGTGAGCTCCATTTCTAGAACTACTCCTCATGATATCTTCACTTTCGGGTTCTGGACTGCATATGGAAAGTCTTACGTCTTTCTTTTTCTATATCCTGGTCCTTACTCGTCTATTCCTACAATTTCCATACTTATTCATCATCTTTACCCATTATTTATAAATGTACCCTTCAAAAATTTGGGCAGCGTTCCTCCCTTATTTTTCGGTAAATTTCCTATTTCATTTGTTTAATCCCGGTATCGACTACATTTGTCCTAGTTTACCTTTATCTTTCCCTATGTTAAAAATTTGATTAACAATTCCTTAACTCCCGGTACATTTCCCATGAATTTAAGTAGTTACAACCCTCTGCGGTCACTTTAATAGGCGCTACTCTCTTCTGTCAGATTATATCATTCAACTTTTGGAAAATTTCTTTCAACTTTACATTCCTAAACTATCCTATCCTTTCTTACTTGATTTTCCAATTAATTTTCTGGCGATGTTTTAAATTTTTCCTACAAAACTTTATTCCCCCTTAACTGAAGTTGCACTTCCCGAATTTTATTTTCTACTCGCCCCGGCCACTTTTCAGCAGTCGCTACGAGTTATACAACGGCGCCCTGCGTGGAGATCCTGTGCGTATTGCCAGACCTGACTGCGGACTGCCGAGGTGTCCACGAGGCATGACCCGCGAGCTCAACTAGGGGACTTAACCCACCACCCGGCACGAGATCCGTCCCATGAACTGCTATTGAAATACTTATTATAAATAAGATTTTAGGGGGACTTGTCAGTGGCACCAAAAGATTCCACGACCATCCAGAATAAAATCAAAACTTTAACACCGAAATATATATTTATACAAAAAATAACAGTACTTACAATCCACAGTCATGCAACCAGATTTGAAAAAATTGGCATAAATTGGCATACAAAATTTGGTCTAAGAATGATTCACTGCTAATCTAAAAATTTCTACAAATTTTCTAAAAATTTTCTGCCGGACTATAATTGTCAAAGTCTGTTAAAATTCGGTTAGAAATTATGAAATTGACTGCCGTATATATAGTATTTTTGTGTCTGTGTGCGACCAATGGGCGGTTTTTCGCCATTTTTAGGGCTTTTTAATTATTTTATTTATTTCGAAATATTTTTGTAATTTTTTATATATTTTTCTTTATTTTTTGATATATTAATATTTTATTGTTGGATTTTATTTTTATTATTATTTTCTTATAATATTATTTTTTAACCCCAATATTTTGTTTTCTGCCTGTGTTTTTTCTAAACCTTATTTTGCAAGGTTTTGGCAGTTTATTTTATTTTTTGTATGTTTCTTTTTGCATCTGTAGGCATTTTTCCGAATTTTAATTAATTATTTGTTTTATTTAATTTTTGTTATATTTTTAATTTGTTTTAATTAATATGTTTTATTTTATTTTTGGTCTCTTCTTGCGGTGCGTGCTTATGTTACAGCAGCCATATTGACAATTTCCAAATGACATTAATTTTTTTTTTGTTTTAACTTTTACAATTTTCACCTTTTTGTTTAAATTGGTTTTGTAATTTTGTTTTAATTTTGGCTCTGAGCCCAACAAAAGTAATTTAATTTATGTGGGAAACATAGACTTTATTCGATTTTAGTCATTTTTGATGAATTTTTTATTTGATTGAATTTGTTGCCAGAATCAAATTGTGGTGATTTTCGACGGAAAATGTTGAGTATCGATAAAAATTTTGTAATACTTTAAAGAAAATTTATTTTTATTGGTAAAATTCAAATTTTGATTGGTTAATACATATAGTAAATATGATTCGAATGATGGATTTTTAAGGATTTTATTCGGTTAAATATAGATTTCTAAAGAAATTTTACCTTGTAGGTTTTTACAAAAAATATGTATATTGTTGGTGCAGTGGGGGAAATTGTCATTTCAAGGGAAATGATTGGTTAAGAGGAAATTTTATGATATTTTAGGGGGAAATAATCGATTAATAACAAGTTTGTTGTCATTTTAAGGGGGTTGAGTTTGTTGAATATCTGTGTTCAAAGGGTAAATATTTTCTAAATGGAGAATATATAGGAAAAATTTATAATATTTTTGGTGGATTTGTTCAAATAGATATCAATATGTGTGTAAATCTTTTAAGAGTGGAAATATTGTCATTTAAAGAGAAATGATTGGTCAAGAGATGAATTTTATTTTAAGAAAATTTCAAGAAATTTATTCTGTTGAATATCGATATAAATCGGTGTTTTTATGAAAATAATGAATATAGCTAGTATTATTGTCATTTAAATAGAAATGATTGGTTGAGAAGGGTTATCAAAATATATTAGTAAGATTTGGGTAATTTTAATGATATTATTGGAATCTGAATAAAATATACTATACATGTTCGGTTTTAAGAAAATGTTTGATTCATGTAATTATTTCTATTCAAGTATTTATTTGATTTTATTATTTGTAATTTAATTAAAAATTAAAATTGACTAGTATTTAAAAAAGTTATGTTACCCATTACTTATGTTGTTATCAAAATTTTCTGAATAATTCAAATACATATGATTATTTCGACAAATGAAGAGAAATTGTACAATTAATTTTCATTCAATAATCAAACCTTTAGCATATTTGAATTAATAATTTTAAGAGTTGAATCATTTTCAATAAATATATGAAAATTTATTCCAAGTACAATGAAAGTAATATATGTTTTGAGAAATTAATTTAAGAATATTTTTCTAATCAAGTTTCTTGTTGGACGCAATTAAAAATATTACAAAAATAGTAGAAAAATTTCAAAGTCTTTTAACTGAGTTTTACAAAATAATTTCAATAAATCACATTCAAGACTGTAAACAAAGCAATAAATTTTTATTAAGAGAAAATACAACACTTGATTGGGCTTCAATGATTAATAGTTTCTTGATAGCAATCAGGTAACTAAGCAACCAAACAATATGGAGACATCAATAATCGATAAAAGAGTGGAGAAGTTATTACAATTTGTAATTGAAATTGTATTTCTTTTGATTGTTCAAATTTTTATGTGCTTTTATTTAAAGATTTCTTGGTCAGTAAACAATTTTTGATATTGATTTGTTCAGTATTGATTTGTTCAATTGAATCATTTTCATGTTTATTTAACTATTTATTATTATTATTATTATTATTATTATTATTATTATTTATTATTATTATTATTATTACTATTATTGTTATTATTATTGTTATTATTATTATTATTAGTATTAGTATTATTATTACTATTATTATGATTATTATTATTATTATTATTATTATTATTATTATTATTATTAATGTTATTATTTATAAATAAATAATTAAATAAATTTGGCAACGATTTAATTAAACGATAACGCCAATAAAAAACCTTTCGTACGATATATTTCGATAGCACAGCTATCATCTTCAGGTACTCAAAACCAACTAAAAATATTATGAATTAACATTTAATTTAAACAAATTATTTTTTATTAATTTAATTTTTTAATAAATAAATATTTTTAAAAATATATTTTAAATTAATTTTAAATTTTAGATTTTTTACTTATATTCTAATTTTTAAAAATTAATGTAATTTAAAATTTTCAATTATTTTAATAATATTAAAAAAAACAAACATGATTTAACATACGTAAACTATTTAAAAACATTCAAAACATTCGTAGTCACAGCACTCTGCACATTAATCTTTGGATCCAATGACCTTATCAGCAATGCTTCACATATCACTCGTTCCCAATAACTATTAAAACTTCTCAACAAAATTCTAAAATCAGACATTCCTATATCACTTTTACAGCCTCTATTGTGTTCACTAATATTGGTCAAACCCTTCAATCGACAATGCTCTAGAACTCGAGTACAGAGATGACGGGAAGTCTCTCCAATGTATGTGGCATTACACCCATTACATGTAAATTGATAAACGAGATCAGAACACAATCCAACCGGAGTTTTTGATTTATTAATAAACATATTGCTTACCTTACACGAATTAGAGACGATCTTATACTCTAAATTTCCTATCAGTTTACCCAACTTCCTCTTATAATTTGTAAAGCCTTCAGAGTACGGCAATACTAACACATATTTAGGCTCAATTTTTTTATATCCATTTTTACCATCACCCAGATCAACACTCAATTCACACCCATTCGACAAATTACATTCAGACTTTCCACAACATGGATCCTTAGGATTTTTAATCAATTTATCAACAGTTTCTTTTATCATCAACAATAAAAATGATTTAGAATATCCATTCTTTATCAACAACTCAACCAATTTATCAACACTTTTTACCGAATTAGCAAAAGTAGAAGATAAAGCCCATGAACGATAAATCAATCCTTTCACCATATTTCTCTTATACTTAAATTCACAAAAACTTTCTGGAGAAGTATAAAGACCAGTATCAGTTGGTTTTCTATAAATCTCTGTCTCATACTGTTTATCTTTGCGTTGAATTAACAAATCCAAAAACGCAATTGATGACTTTCTCTCCGTTTCACATGTGAATACAATGTTTTTATGTAAACTGTTCATAAAATGCAAAAACGGTTCTACATGTTTCTGGTTTTCAAATATAAGAAAAATATCATCCACATACCTTTTATAAACAAAAGGTTTTTCAAATTGGAAAGAAGCAATTTTCTTTTCCAAACTAGCCAAAAATATTGATGCCATCGTTGGTGCTAAAGGGGAACCCATAGCGACTCCATCTATTTGTTGATACCATTCATCATTGAAAAAAAAATTGACATTTGAAGTAGCAAATTCAAGAAGTTTTCGAAATGCCCTTCTATCCAAAATGTGATGTTCCGAATCATTTTCATTCCACAACGCACAGCATAAGTCACTTGTCTCAACCAGTGGCACATTCGTAAACAAACTACAAACATCAAACGAAACCATAACATCATTCATACTTCGTTTTTGTAGCTTTGCAATACAAGAAACAAACTCAAAGCTATCCTTACATTCAAACTCTGATCGCATTAACAGTTTTAATAATAATCTAAAAACTTTGCTATTTTATACTGGGCAGTACCAACCATCGACAAAACTGGTCTCATAAGTACACCATCTTTATGGATTTTTGGTAGCCCATATAGTTTAGCTGGTTGCGATCCTATTGGACGAATAGACTTACCTACCTCTTCATCAATAAGCTTCTTCTCAATAAAACCATTTAACATTTTTTGCACAAACTCTTCATCCTTAAGAGGAGGTAATTTTCCATTCTTCCGACCCTTTGGCAATTTCACAAACTGAGGAGAATTTAACAAATCATTCAACTTATTTACATACACATCATGGTCAAGAATAACTATCCCATTTCCTTTGTCAAACTTACAGATATTTATATTTTTTTTATCTAAGTTTTTTAAAGTCATAAAATCCCTAATATTCTGCTTTTTGTTTTTATCGATATACTCCATCGTACTTGCACTTAACGAGCTCTTCACATAATTACCATTAATGCCTTTCATCGATCGGGCTATATGAAAATATAAACTTTCAATTTTTGCACACAATTTTGTTTCATCCAAGCGATTCTTAATACAGTGATTTGGACCAAATTTTAAAACACGCTCTTCATCATCATTCAACACTATTTTACTCAAATTTATCACAGTATTCTCCACACTAAATTTAGAAATCCCAAATATTTTCCTCAAATTAATCAATTTTTTAATATGAGCATTCTCTTTAAATTTTATTTGCACAATCGAATTTTTGATACACCATTCTACACATACTTGTAAACAAAACTCATTCGTAGCATTATTTAACATTAATCCAATATTTGTTAGTTTTTTATCAATGGAAGTTCTCCTTATTTTCTGTGATTCCAACATTCTTCTTAACGTTCTTCTATGTATTAATTGGACATCTTTACTAGAAAGACAATCACTTAGTTTCATTTTATAAATGAACGAAGGAATCATCTTTTCTTCTAAACAAGTCTCAAGAAAACTAATGTCTAGTTCCTTTCTTTTGAGGGAGTTATAAACCTTCATAAACCTTTTGAATATTGGAACAGCTGCAGCATGATTTATAAATAAATAATTAAATAAATTTGGCAACGATTTAATTAAACGATAACGCCAATAAAAAACCTTTCGTACGATATATTTCGATAGCACAGCTATCATCTTCAGGTACTCAAAACCAACTAAAAATATTATGAATTAACATTTAATTTAAACAAATTATTTTTTATTAATTTAATTTTTTAATAAATAAATATTTTTAAAAATATATTTTAAATTAATTTTAAATTTTAGATTTTTTACTTATATTCTAATTTTTAAAAATTAATGTAATTTAAAATTTTCAATTATTTTAATAATATTAAAAAAAAGAAAATTGCTTCTTTCCAATTTGAAAAACCTTTTGTTTATAAAAGGTATGTGGATGATATTTTTCAATTATTTTAATAATATTAAAAAAAAGAAAATTGCTTCTTTCCAATTTGAAAAACCTTTTGTTTATAAAAGGTATGTGGATGATATTTTTCTTATATTTGAAAACCAGAAACATGTAGAACCGTTTTTGCATTTTATGAACAGTTTACATAAAAACATTGTATTCACATGTGAAACGGAGAGAAAGTCATCAATTGCGTTTTTGGATTTGTTAATTCAACGCAAAGATAAACAGTATGAGACAGAGATTTATAGAAAACCAACTGATACTGGTCTTTATACTTCTCCAGAAAGTTTTTGTGAATTTAAGTATAAGAGAAATATGGTGAAAGGATTGATTTATCGTTCATGGGCTTTATCTTCTACTTTTGCTAATTCGGTAAAAAGTGTTGATAAATTGGTTGAGTTGTTGATAAAGAATGGATATTCTAAATCATTTTTATTGTTGATGATAAAAGAAACTGTTGATAAATTGATTAAAAATCCTAAGGATCCATGTTGTGGAAAGTCTGAATGTAATTTGTCGAATGGGTGTGAATTGAGTGTTGATCTGGGTGATGGTAAAAATGGATATAAAAAAATTGAGCCTAAATATGTGTTAGTATTGCCGTACTCTGAAGGCTTTACAAATTATAAGAGGAAGTTGGGTAAACTGATAGGAAATTTAGAGTATAAGATCGTCTCTAATTCGTGTAAGGTAAGCAATATGTTTATTAATAAATCAAAAACTCCGGTTGGATTGTGTTCTGATCTCGTTTATCAATTTACATGTAATGGGTGTAATGCCACATACATTGGAGAGACTTCCCGTCATCTCTGTACTCGAGTTCTAGAGCATTGTCGATTGAAGGGTTTGACCAATATTAGTGAACACAATAGAGGCTGTAAAAGTGATATAGGAATGTCTGATTTTAGAATTTTGTTGAGAAGTTTTAATAGTTATTGGGAACGAGTGATATGTGAAGCATTGCTGATAAGGTCATTGGATCCAAAGATTAATGTGCAGAGTGCTGTGACTACGAATGTTTTGAATGTTTTTAAATAGTTTACGTATGTTAAATCATGTTTGTTTTTTTTAATATTATTAAAATAATTGAAAATTTTAAATTACATTAATTTTTAAAAATTAGAATATAAGTAAAAAATCTAAAATTTAAAATTAATTTAAAATATATTTTTAAAAATATTTATTTATTAAAAAATTAAATTAATAAAAAATAATTTGTATAAATTAAATGTTAATTCATAATATTTTTAGTTGGTTTTGAGTACCTGAAGATGATAGCTGTGCTATCGAAATATATCGTACGAAAGGTTTTTTATTGACGTTATCGTTTAATGTTATTATTGTTATTATTATTATTATTTTATTATTAAGAATGGGTTACTGCAAAGTGGAGTAGATGGGTTGCTCTTGCGAATGACTACTACCTACCTTAGGCATTACTATGTAACACTGAAACTAAAAATTTCATTTAATAAAATTCTTTGAAAATTTTTTGAAAAATTTCTTTGATAATTTGAAAGTTATCAATATGTATAAGAAGTCATTGTAAAAATTATACTAAAAAATTTGATTGTAAGATTACATTATAAATTTTTTCAATTAAAAATTTCATTGTAAAATTATCCTAAAAATTTCATCTTTAAAAACAAATATTTTAAAAATTGATCGATAAAACTGTACTAAAAATTCTATTTAAAAAATTTTTCATTTAATTTTATTGACTCTAAGTTACTTTAAAATTTCTTACCTTATGTAACTTACCTTTTGACCCTCTATTAACTTAAAAAAAATTATTACCTTATGTAATTTGTCTACTATAACTTCTATTAAAATTTTCAGCTTTAAAAATTACCCTTATGTAACTTAACTGTTGACCCTCTATTTAATTTAAAAAAATTCTTACCTTAACTTACTTTAAAAACCTAATTTACTTAAATGTATTCTAATGTACTTAAATTTACTTTAATGTACCTTAATTTACTTTATGACCTTAATTTACTTAAATGTACTATAATGTACCCTAATTTACTTTAATTTATCTTAATGTACTCTAATTTATCCTAATGTACTTTAATTTACCTTAAATTACCTTAATTTACCTTAATTTACTTTAATGTACATTAATTTACTTAAATGTATTCTAATGTACCCTAATGTACTTTTTAATAATATTAACTTTTAATAATAATAATAATAATAATAACTTGTAATAATAATAATAACATGTAATAATAATAATAACTTGTAATAATAATAATAATAATAATATTAAAAACATAATAATAATAGAATAAAAATTAAAAAAATGGTATTAAAACACTACTTATAAAAATAAGTAGTAAATTTAAATTATAAAATGTTTAAAAATACTATGACCTTGAACTACTTTTAAATGAACTTGAAAAAATATGATGACTCTTAATAATAATAATAAAATAAAAACAAAAAATAAAAATATTAAAACACTACAAATAAAAATAAGTAGTAAATATAAATTAAAAAATGTTTAAAATACTATGACGTTGAGAAATTTGAATGACATTGACATACTTTTAAATGACCTTGAAAAAATATGATGACTCTTAATGATAATAATAAAATAAAAACAAAATATTAAAAATATTAAAACACTACAAATAAAAATAAGTAGTAAATATAAATTTAAAAATGTTTAAAATACTATGACCTTGAGAAGTTTGAATGACCTTGACCTACTTTAAAATGACCTTGAAAAAATATGATAAGTCATAATAATAATAATAGAATAAAAATTAAAAAACATTAAAACACTACTTATAAAAATAAGTAGTAAATTAAAATTAAATTTTTTTAAAATACTATGACCTTGACCTACTTTTGAATGACCTTGAAAAATGTGATGAGTTATCGAATTATCTTGAAAAATATGATGAGTCATCGAATGACCTTGAAAAACTGTTATGAGTATCCAATTACCTTGAAAAAATAATATGACTCATCGAATGAGTCATGGTTTTTGTTGGAATGACCTTGAAAAAATATGATGACTCATCCAGTGACATTAAAAAAATTTCAATGTCATTGGATGACCTTGAAAAATACGATGAGTCATCCAGTGACCTTGAATTTTTTTAAATGCCTTGAATGACCTTGAAAAAATATGATGAATCATCCAATGACCTTGAATGAGTCTTGTTCTTTGTTTAAATGACCTTGAAAATATGATGACTCATCGGTATTTGTTTCAATGACATTGAATGAGTCATTGTCTTAAAAATTTGTACTTTTAGACTTAGAAATTTTTTTTAGCCGGGGCATCTAGTGTGTGGTCCAGCGGTGACATAACCATCTACCAACTGATCACACAGGAAACTCTCAACTTCTGCCCTCAGATCTTCAGCATTTGCAAACTGTTTGCCACGCAAATGTTTCTTGATATACCTGAAGAGGTAAAAATCACTGTGGTCAAGGTCTGGATTGCATGGAGGCAGGTTAAATAGGTCAAATTCACTTTCCTTTGGTCATCTAAAAAACTGACTGTCTCCCATTTTTAAACAGTACAAACCTTTTGTACATTGCTCTGCTATTTGGCCATTGGGAACATGCGTAATACCAGAAATTTTATACCTCTGTGATATTCCACTGCATCAATGATGACTTTTACCAAATTTCAAAATCTCGAAAATGTCAATATAAACTACAATGATCATTTAAAACAAACGACAAAAATTAAACCTATAATAATATAGCTGCAATAAAAATTTGATTACATGACAAAATAATATTTCCTTCCTACACGTTGCACGGATTTATTAAATACAATTATAATTAAATACAATTTAAATAAGTATAAATGAAAAAAACAAAACAGTTTAAGAACTTTTCTGAATAAAAATCAAAGTACAATTTATAATTATAATATTAAATATTCTGGAGTATTATCTTCTTTTACTTTGAATTTTATATTTATATTTGATTAATTTTAAGTTTAAATTAGGGGCCATTCATAAAGTACGTCACCCCATTTTTTCGCTTTTGAACCCCCTCCCCATGTCACAAACTGTAACAAATCTCAGACCTCTTCCCTTTAAGTACATCACACTTTCAAAAAAAATTTATTTTAGAAAAAACCTAATAAATAACACTTTATTAACACTTTATTAACACTTTATTAATAATTAACACTTTATTATTAAAAAATAACACTTTGAAAAATAAAAGTTTTTGAAAAATATTTTTAAAGCTATTAAATATATCTAAAAAAAGTAGAAAAAATAAAATTAATCTATGGCGTCACACATCACATGAACTCCCTCCCTTGTTATAAACCCTCACATTTTGTTTACCCCCCCCCCCCCTGGAGTGTGACGTACTTTATGGATGGTTCCTTATTAAATTTTAAAAAGTTTTCTAAATTCGGTGAAAGTGTAAGTTATTGAAAGAAAATTTTAAAATATTTCAATCAATAAAGAAGCAGGAAATAAATTTAAAATGAACATCATAATAGCAATTGAAAATTGAAACAACTAATTTCCAAGAAATTAAAATCGATTATTTTATAATCGAAATTTTTTCATCAATTTAATACATATTTTGTTTGAAATTTTAATTTATGTTGCCACTAAGAAATCACCTTTTTACATTTATTATTATTATTATTATTATTATTATTATTATTATTATTATTATTATTATTATTATTATTATTATTATTATTATTATTATTATTATTATTATTATTATTATTATTATTATTATTATTATTATTATTATTATTATTATTATTATTATTATTATTATTATTATTATTATTATTATTATTATTATTATTATTATTATTATTATTATTATTATTATTATTATTATTATTATTATTATTATTATTATTATTATTATTATTATTATTATTATTATTATTATTATTATTATTATTATTATTATTATTATTATTATTATTATTATTATTATTATTATTATTATTATTTTATTATTATTATTATTATTATTTTAATTAACATCATTATTTCTAAGATATCTCTGATATTAGAGTTTGTCTTTACTTAGTTATATGCAATATTTTTTGTCTCCTGTTAGTCATCGGCGATAATTAATAATATCGAAGGATCCTTCATTCTAGACATTTTTACATATATATTTTCATGCAAAAACCATTTTGATTGATTGCTCTTACATCTTATTGATTGTAATTGCAAATGCAAAAGTTTAAAATCGAAAATATCACAGAATGATAGGCAGAATGATATGTTCAAATATCACATTGGTTCTTCTTTACTGATTTTCTGTTATATAGTGTAGATTTATACCGTTTTTGCTCGCACGAATACTTGATTATAAAAATTTCGTTTTCTAAATATCCTGAAATGTTTTTTTTGAATGAGAAAAGAGAAAAGTGATTGCATAATATTCTGAATTTGAGGATTTGTTTCGTAGTAAATATTGTAGAAGTTGAATTTAACCGTAGGAAGTTACTATTCAAAAGTATTTAATTCCGGAGCTCCTTGGTGTAAATAAATTTTCATAAAATTTTAAAATTAAAATAATTTTGAGCGATTTAATTTTATCATTTCGCATATTTTAATAACATCCATTCATAAATATTTGAAATAAAAGTTATATTTTAAATGTTACAATAATTTAATTTTAAATAAACTTTATACATTTTTATAGCGTCATTCTTTAGAATTTATATAACACAAAACATTTTTAGAGAAGACTAAATTTATTTGATACTTATTCTAGACTAAGCAAAGATTTGAAATTAAAATTGTTACGGGAGATCGAATTGGTGCTTCAACAAATGCAAAAGTTAGATTATACATAACCGGAGATAAGAATAATCTTAGAAAAGCAGTGGAATTAAAAAAATCACTCACCAATAGGAAACCTTTTCAAAGAGGTAAAACAGATATTTTTCGATTAGGAAGTTCAAGAACTTTGGGATTAGTTAAATCTATCCAAATCGGACATGATTCAGGTTTGCCAGGTTAGAATGGTTAAATTTTATTATTTCTAATATTTCTAATTTCCCTATTTTTTCCATTAATTTATTAAATTATTGTTAGTTTAAGTATTTGATAGGATATTTTTTAAAAATACATTTTATAAAAATATAAATAAAATTTGATAGAAAAATAATTTTAAATTTAAAAATAAGAATAATATCCTTTTTTAATCTGCACCAGGTCTCTCTAACTCAAACTGTTTCGATGCAACACGAAAAATAAACTTAAAAATGCAAATTCAAATATCCAACAAATGTATGTGTCACAGGTTCAATAATTTTACACTTAGCATATACCCATTTCATTATTTTATGCCCCAGCTAGTCATAAATGCCGCCTGTATTATCTAAAATATTATGTAAATATATAATTAATTATAATTGAAATTTATTTAAAGTTAATCTCTTCATTTTTGCAAAGAAAAAACTCAAAATAAAGTCCTCTGCATTATATAGAAAACATTTATTATAGAAGTTTCCTACATATCGAAAGTTTGCATGGATTTTTTATTATGTTTTGTGTTCACTATTTAATATTTCTAATACTTTTTCAATTTATATAGTGTGGAGAAAGTTTGTATGTTTCTATATTGTCAGACTATTGATTTTTTTTATATTAAAAAACATATATGCCCGCCAAGTTTGATGTAAAATGTAGGAAAGTAGAAGAAAAAAATTAATTTAACTCATTAACAAATGCATACAAACTTCAAAATGTGAAAAATGTTCAGATAAAAAACAGCTCTACATATTACCATATTATAATTATATATTATAAATTTTAATTTTAAATTATTCTTTTGTACATTTTTAGAAATGAATAGTTACTAAAATGGCTAATCTATAAATTACACTAACATTTTATTATTTTCAGTTATTCTTTTTATCAAATTGGATTTACGCGTCAACTTGTATTATAACTTATAATATATAAGAGTTGTTATTTAGTTGAAACAGGTGCAAAGTAGCACTTTAAGGTTTTGTTGGATTCTATTTCAGTAATTTATGACAATTCTTTATGAAATCGCAATCATATTATCAAAACATTATTTATAAAGTAAGAACAATTTTTAAGTAATTAGCATCTAGAATGAGTATTCAGTCCAGATGAGCAGGAACCTATTAAAAATTGAAACCTTATTCTGGGTTACTCAATGAACAAATTACAACAATACAACATCAAAACCTTGAACCTGGTTCATGCTTTACCTAAGATCAGCAGTTTCCAAACTCTATGATACTGCGACCCACATAAGGAAAAAAGTTAAAAAATTGGTTGCTGTTCCTGCCAAAAATCAAATTGTAATTCGTTCTGATATAGTAACAGTCCTAACTATTTACTTAATAATTTTGTAACTGGCTGCTATGTTTTCATTTAATTAGTTGTTGTTCGTTTTCCAGAGGAATTGCAAAGTGATTTTTGTAAGTAATGTTTTTAAGAGATTCATATCTAAACATTAAAAAAATATGTAAATATGTAAAACAGAAATTTAAAACTTCACAAACTTCTTGAGGTTATTATGCGATTCCCTAGTTTGGAAACCATTGCTTTAGATAGTGCTAATCGATCTCTTATATTAATTTTCTAGGTTATGGTTTCGAAAACATTAAAAATTCCAAACCCATTATTAAAATCGTTAAGTTTTCGCTATCTCCTAGCATAAAAGACAACTTGTTTTTAACTGCAATCATTGACGAAAATTCAATTTCGCAAAAGGAAGTAATGTATAAAGTCAGATGTGAATTTTAGCACCGACGACCGAAACTGTAACAATTCTTTACTTTCAATACAGTATTTGCTAATTTTCTTTCCCATTTTGAATATATACGAACCACATAGTCAGTAAAATAATATTACAATGCAGTGCAATCATACATACGATGTAATTATTAGAAAAGAAATTTAATTACATATAACTAATCTTGAAAAACGAAATATTAAGATTTTGGTGACCCATCTTAAGGGAGTCCGAGGTTTACAATTTTGGATCCACATAGTCTTTGTTATTAAAATGAAGTTCAATTTCTTATTTTAAAAAATCTTTTATCAAACCCAAAATTAGTCAAAATAAAACTTCCAATAAAATCTTATTAACCTCTTAAGTGGTTTATTTCGTCAATCGAAATGCGCTCCTTAGTGGCGAGTTTTGTTATCCACTAGCGTATATACATACGTCTTGGGCATAGTGTTACAAAAATAAAATAATATCTTATTGGATGATATTTATTAAGGTGCATAATGGTATACACAATTTAACTTTATGCGAATATATTCTTATTATGCGTTTTGAAATAGCCACTTAAGAGTTTAAAGACTAAAAATTATTTCAGGATCAGATTGGTATCTAGAATCAGTTTCAATAACTGACTCTGATAATAATCTTAATTATTACTTTCCATGTGGGCGATGGCTGTCAGTTCGTGCCGAAGACAAATTGTGCTGCATAAACATGGAATATAACCCAGTGTACCACAAACCTCTTAATCCAAGCATTACCAATTTAACTAACACAGATGCTTCAGTTCAATGCAACATCAATGAAAATGAAGAAATAATAAAATTTTCAACATTTTCAGATGGCGAATATTACGAAAAGAAGTTAGTTTTAACTATATCCTACAAGTTTTACATTTTAATCTATTTCTTTCACTGCGTCTGATTTCATATAATTTTTTTCTCATTTTTCCCGTCTTTGCTACCCTCGTAAATAGCAACTAGTAATAATGTTATCTAAAAGACTTTTTTATTTCACCCATGGTACTGACAAAATGACAGTAACTTATAATTATTTTAATTTCATGCCGATGAGAATTGACTTTATAAATCTTAGAAGGACAGTGAATAATGGTTAAGTATAATTTTATTTAATTATTTATTTCTATTTACATTAATTTTTTCTAAATTTAATTCATTTATTTATATTATTTTGTTTATTTATTTCGTTAATTAATATATGGCTATTATTACTTATTATTGTTGCTATTATTGAATATAAATTAAATCCACTGTTACATTGGTTGGTTTTCACTCGATAATCACAGTGAATATCTCGAAATTTATCGTTAAATGTGTGTTTGAATTGCGCTTTCTTGTAATTGAATCATTTTCATGTTTATTTAACTATTTATTATTATTATTATTATTATTATTATTATTATTATTATTATTATTATTATTATTATTATTATTATTATTAAAATTTAAGCATGCAGTACTAACATCTATTGGATTGCCTCAGTCATCTCGTAGCATGATAGAGCTTTCGGAAGTCAGCAGTTCTATATTCAAGGCTATATTGAGTTTAAGTCAAAACATCCTAACATTGCATTCAATTTTCCCTGTGTTGTTAAGTTGTTAACTCTTCGATTATGAATTTTTCAATACTTCAATATCTATATAATGCCAAATGAAAACATTTGAACATGCTGTTAAACGTTTGAGCAGGCTCACTTCTATATATCGTTCTACACCATTTTTGATCAAGGTCTTCGTGTCAGTGTTTCTAAGTTGTTTCTACGTACAGTGAAAAACCAATAACGAAAAGCAGAATCATATAAAGCAGCAGTTTTTAACCTTTATTTTCATTGTACCACCAGGTAAAAAATTTAATGTCAGCGTACCACCAACAAAAGTCAAATCAAAAAAACATAGTTTATAATTATAATACCCACTATTGATTATTACTGACTTGAATCTTAGACTTAGAATTAGTTATTGTTAGTCAGTTAGTCACTGTTAGTGGACATTACTCATTTAAAATAACAAGACGCATGATGGAAGATTATAATCTTTGAAATTAATATGGTAAAAATGTTAATACAATTTATAAATAATTTATATATATTTTTTCTGGTACCACCGGCTGAAAACCGCTGATATAAAGTACTCTTTATATATAGCTGACGAATATTTTGAGTGGTTTCCGTTGAGGTAATCGTATTGCCGAAAATTGTAACACATCACTATCCTAAAAATAACAATTGGATATTTCTTTTTTTAAAGATATTTTATAGAAAATTTAAATTGAAAAAAATTGAAAAGATTTTTTTGTCAGTGATTGAAAATAATTCATTTATTTTTGATTTTATTTATTCATAAAGAATAATAAAATATTAATAAGATATGATTTGCCAAATCAAGTCCAAAAATCTCAAATCTCAGACATGGTCGTTGAATTCAGTAATCTGAGTGCAAGTGACGTGACTGCCACAAGTTTAATGTCAATCAGACGGGCCTACATAGAGGAAAAGTGTAACCTATGTGATTTCAAAAAATCCCCAGAAACCACATGTTTTGTGTCAGCTGAAATTATGGTTATGGGAGATAGTGAAAATGAAAACTCAAATTCTACTCTGAATGACGCAATTTTCATTTCAAAATTTCAAAACCAAGATGAAACAGACAGTGTAATTTTTCGTGCTTAATTACTAAATTTGCTAAGCTATTTGGGCTTTAAGAAAGGAAATAAACTTTAAAATAATGCAAATAATTAAAACTTATCACCAATTCAACTCAAGTGATCAAAGCAAATTGGATAAATTCTCCCATCCTTAAGTCATTTTGTTTGGTTTATTAAAATTAGGGTTGGAACCAACGACTAATTTAATTTAGCCAGTTCATCAATATAACTGATATAAAGCATAACTGACATAAAGCATCATCATTATTGTTATGTCCAAGTATACCTCCAAATATATAACCAGTTGAGATAAAAATATTAAACAAGGAAATTCCAAACTATATATCAAGACTTCAAACCATAAAAAATGGAAAGTTTCAAGATAGTTAATTTTAAATCCTGAGCGAGTTACAAGTTCCTGCAAAAAATAACAAAAATTCTAAAATTCATCACTTATTAATATAAAGTGTAATCACACATATTTAAATTGTATTTTCGCACGGGATTAACATTATCATTTGAGGTAAATTCATAAATTTGTATTTCTATGAATGTGAAGTTAATAATTATTTTATTTAAATATCAAATAAGTGAATAATAAAATAAGCCCTTACTGCAAAGTAATAATTATATTGAAAAATGTTTCGATTATTAAATAATCCTTCTTTCAGTTTATTTTATTTACAGTTATACTGAATAAAAAGTGTGTATAAACCAGACGTTTACCCATCCCTAATTCTATCCGTCCCAGGACGGGTAATCACCTAGTATAAATTGAATTATGCCTGAATTATATGAAAAGTTCATTTTCATAAATATTATAAATTCATGTCAATCATCGCAATGTAATTTCTCTTTGTTTTTCAGTGATTAATGATGTAAACAGAATTTTAGTTAATTCGTTATTGTTTTTTTGTTTAAACTTTAAAGAAGCCTTCCAAAAATCGAACATTATATTATTATTGATTTTTTCCCTCTGAGCACCTGTCACCACTTTCTTCATTGTTATATAATATAATTATTAATTGTTATATAATTTCACAATAATCTTTAAATATATATCGAAATTTGTTAATGTAATCAGTTCATAAGTAATCAACATAAACGTTGAACTGAAAATGAAGACGTTTGTACATATAAAATTAAATGTTTATAATAAATTATCAAAAAAATTAACAAAAGGCACAAAAGAACCTCCTATAGCTTTATATATATACTGGTGGAAAAAACAATTTATACACCTACGAAAAATGCGTAATATTAAATTTTAAAAGATTAAAACTGAAATGAATGACACTATTTGATAATATATGATGCAGTAAATTTGAAAAGTTAATAATAGATTAAATATTACCATTTTAAAATTTATTTGAAAAATTTTGAAATGTTTAAAAGAGCTTTTACAAAATATAATTTTATTTTATAGTTTCATTCGGATAAACTTTATCAAATAAAGTTAGATCTATTGCATAAAAATTTAAAGCCGAAGGTAAATATTATGCTAAAATTGCAAAGATTTTGAAAATTACAAAGAATACAGTTGTTTCGTTAATCAAATATGAAAATAAGGTTCATATAAAGAAAACGGGAAGAAAGTGTAATAATATAAAAATAATATAAAAAAATAAATGTTAAAGATACTTTAATGAACAGAACAAAGAAGGAAATAAAATATCATATAGCAGGATATTTCGAAATTTAAATCTGAACTTAAGTAGAAAAACCATTAATAACTTTTTATTAAGAACAAAATGATTTTACATAATATTAAAAGAGTTGAAGCCATTAGGTTGTGGATAAAAAGTAATATTGACTAGATAAAGTGGTCTTTACAAACATGAAAATATTCAATCTCGATGGGTCTATTAGCTGGTAACATTTTAAATTCAAATATTTGTTTAATGACTTTAAATAATACTTATAGATGTTTAAATGAAAAAATTAATAGATATTGTCGGCATAGTGAAAGTGGAGGTATTATGATTTGACACATGGTGATGGGAAAATCATTGTGAAGACATAGTGATGGCCTAATTGCAATAAAAATTGTAACTGGTGGATTTTCGGCGAAAAATTTTAAAAACCTGATGGATGCATATACAATACCAATTATGCGATTAACTGATCAAAAGGTCAAAAATAATGCCAGGCCACATGTTGAAAAACCGATATTAAAATATGTTATGGAATAAAAATTGACATAATTAGCCAGCCAGATCTCCAGATGTTCAGTCAAGATGTCTATTTCTTGAATCAACTAACGAATAAGACTGATTTGGAAAGAGAATATTCAGAGCAGTGGATCGGTTTAATGAATTACGAAGGCACACCATCCAACATCTGTTCGACAGTTTTGTAGATCGTGTTATATCCGTTTTGTAAAAACAATGGAAATATGTTTAATTATAAATAACAATTTTTTGTTAAAATATATTTTAATTGAATTATTTAATTTTTATTTACTGTGTAAATTGTTCCATCCATCTTTGTAAATTCAATTATTGAAGAACTAAATAAATGTTATCATGTAATATTTAAACAAATGTTAACTTTACAATTTTAGTAGATCGTATATTATCATAGTCAATAGTTTTTTAAAAATTGACATTACGTATTTATATATATATATATATATATATATATATAACGTATATATGAATGTTAACATTTTAAATTTAATTAATTATTTTTGAATTAATTTGCACATTTTAAGAAATGTCAAAAGGTTAGACTATTTATTATTTATTAAACTATTTATTGTTGTAGCATATAAGTAGACAAGTGTGTGCACTCCATAATAAAAGCACATTAAATAATATTTTTCCTGAACTACCCCAACGAAACCTCAATTAAAAAAAGTACTGGGGGTTCGGGAAAAATATTATGTGACACCTTTGTTACACAACATTCATTTTTTCTGCAGTACATACAGATTAGGCGCTTGTTTAGAATTGCCCCGCATTTTTTAAATAAATACTGGCCACCTGCCCAATGATCGAGTTAGATAACTGTTTTTACAGTCATGTTAGCTATCTTTAATAATAAAAGCTTGTATTAAAAGTTTATTATTTAAAATAAAATTTATTTAAAAAATGCGGGGCAATTCTAAACAAGCGCCACAGATTATCAAATTATGTCTAAGAGAAACCTTTGAATGAATCAAACATAAATAGAGAAAGAATGATTTATAATATTTCATTGAAGATTTTGGCTTTATATGAAAAATAAATTCATAGTTCATCATTCATTTTTTAAACATTATTATCCATATACTTTCTTTAACTCCTTGGAATCTGAGACAGATCACGTGTAATTTTATACCTAGATAAAAACAATATTTTATAATATCAGCATTATCAATGAAATCTTTTATCTGTTTTAAAATTTGATCTTTATTAAAAATGTTTATCTTCATTTATTTTTTAGACCATCGATTAATATTGCTTTATATTTGATTCTAATTTTCGGCAATATATTTTATCAAATACAAAAAGAATTATGTCAAATAAATAAAAATATTGATCTATATATTTAGAAATGAAGATAATAAAAACTTTTAATGAGATAGAAAAAAAAAGAAAATATTTTTTCTCATAAAAATTGTTTGGAAAATATTTTATGATAGTAGCAAATTTTAAACATTGAAAAATTATATTTTTAAAAAAATGCCTTTAATTTAATAATAGTAAAATTAATTTTATATTTGTTTTAAATTTCTAGGAAATAACTAGCTGTTCACCAAATCGCACTTCTCATTATGATTTGAAATCTTTGAAATCAAACGAAGTTTTATATGTAAAGTTTTTAAATTATTTTTTAATTTTATCACTACTATATTGAATTATTTTAAAAAGATAAAAATACTATATCTGTAAAATCATTTATCTTCACCATATTTCTTCATCATTTTTCAATTAGTTTTATTTTATTTTTAAGACTGTCAACCAATATTTTCTGATATATTCTACATAAAATGTTGAGTTTGTGGGGATAACTAAAAGTAGAATTAATTTCTAAAATGTGAAAATTATATTATAAAAATTATGAAGAGAAAATTGAAAAATAAAAAACTTGCAGATTTATTTTAAAATTTTATTTTAAAGATTTATTTTAAATAATTTTTTTTAAATGATAATAGGAGAATTAATGTTAAATTTGCGTGGTTTTAAAATTTATTGGCAGAATTAAAAAATTTGCTTTAAAAATTATTAAATAATTTTTGGATTCTTTTGAAATAAAAATTTATCATTTCTAAAATTGTTTCCATTTTATTCACTGTTATCATAGCAACCAAAACAAAACAACCGAATAAACTGGACATGAGTAACACACTTCGGTATCATTGTCTTCTATTACTCCCAGATGAAGCCGTTTCGTTGCAATGAAACAAGCTTAGGGTTCTCATTGATTTAGTGTACTAATGAATTACAATTTTAAATCACTTTACTCAGATGGCACCTTTAAATACAATTAAATTAAAATTATTAAATAAAAACAATCTATATTATAAACAAAAACTATAATAAAAGTTAACAATTATAAAAAAAATGTGTTTTTCCGATTGTCTATTAATTACCATCATTTGCACATCATATGCACAATTTAACATTTCATTTAATTTTATGATTCTGATATTTAATAAGTCATTATTAATATTCATCACTGTATCTAGTAAGGCTTACTAAGTAAGCATTCGATTTTATAATCCTGAATCTTCATTTGTTATGCTCGGTCTACCTTACATTTTGTCATAACTCAGCTGTGCCGTTTTGACTTCTCCGACATTTCGTTAATCCACACAATTTCATTTCTCTCAAATTTGTCTTCTGTCTTTATCAGAAATTTAGAAAGTTTTTAAACTGCTATTTTAATATTATATTTTGCTTTTTTAGATTCATTTTATATAGGGTTTACACGAAATATAAAACTTTTTTGCAATTAATATAAAAATAAATTTTAATAAAAATAAAATAAATTTAAAATAAATTTTTACTAAATATAAAATAAATTTAAAAAAAATTTTAATAAAAATAAATAAATACAAAATAAATTTTGAAAAAATAAAATAAATTTTTAATAAAACTAAATAAATTTAAATAAATTTAAAAAAATAAAATAAAAAAAATAAATATAAAAATAAATATATTGATATTTCAAATTTTATTAATAAACCGGAAATTTATAATTATATATTTTTTAAACCTAAATTTAATGTAACGGTTTTTAAATAAATTCTTGTCTTGCAATGCCTCTTTCTATCCATCTTCGCATATTTCTGAACCATCCATTCATATCAGCTGTATCATTATTTAAAATATTTTCAATTAAGTTTTTTATTTCAATATTATTTCTTGGGTTTGGATTAGAAGAATTATATCTGGCTTTTAAATAACTAAAATATTCCTCGATTGGGTAAAGTTGTTGAGAATATGGTGGTAGATATTTCATATTGATGTTCAAATTAGAAAAGAGTTCTGTTACATCTCTTCGACGATGAAAAGCGCAATTATCCATTACTATTATGTCATTAACATTGTTTTCGAAATGCGTTTTTAATCCTCTATTTATATATTCAATAAAAATATCACCATTATATGAGCCTTCTTGAATATCATATGATAGAACGCCACGTTTTGTGACTGCAACCACCAAAGATATGTTTCTTCCTCTGTTTGCTTGAACACGACAAAATGCTTTTGAGTAACCATAATTTTGTCTTTGATGTAAATTAAACCCGGTCTCATCTAAAAATATCAAATTTTCGTCTTCGACATTGTTAATGTAACGGCAATAATTCTGCCTTAGATCGATGTTACGATCAGTATTTCGTTCATTTGGAACCAATTACAATCTTTTTCTGGAAATTTCCATATTTTTTAGATATTTGGAAATGGTGTTCTTAGAAACAATTATTGATTTTGTATTTAACGTGCATAGTTTTTTTCCATAGTTTCTAATGTATTGTCAGCTGATTCCTCAACTATATTCCTCAATTCAGCTTTTAGTTCACTATTTAAATTGGTTGGTCTTCCTTTTGTTGTCGAAAGTATTTCATTATCAAATACTCCTCGATGAATTTTCTCTATAAATTCCTAGAGTAAGAAATTGAGCAATATCTTTATTTTTCATTTCTTAAGATATACCTTTATGAATAAGCCTTAATTTTCTTTTGTGACCGTTGCTCTATTTTTCCTGTTATTTTCGTTCTCCGTGATAAAATGGAATTAGGTAAATAAAAATTGTAAAAACGACTAATTTAAACATATATATAATTATAAATTTCCGGTTTATTAATAAAATTTGAAATTTATTTTTTTTTAAAATTTATTTTTATATTAATTGGAAATAAGTTTCATATTTCGTGTATTTGTAAGTATTATTTACATTGCTACCATTATTACGACCAATGTTTACATCAATATCCAAGTAAATTTCTTTGATTATTGCCTCCTGTGTCAAAGCATGTACTTTTGTTTGCTGAATATCATCATATTTGAGTTATGCTTCATCTGAATATTTCAATGACGTAATTTCATCATTAACTTCAATTTCTGCACCTGTTCTTCTCGTATTGCAGTTCATCTGTTGATAGCTCGTGGTTCGCTTTACATAACATAAATAATTTTTCGTGTTTGAATTAGTTTGCAAGTTCCTTCTTTCCATATTTGTATAGCAATCAGTTTCTTTGGTGTCTACGTAAGTAACATCTTTGACACTGAATTGTTTAACATTTTCACTGTACGCAGCCTTTTCCACTAGCAAAACACGTCGTTTTCCTTTTCATTTTAGATTCTCGACTGATGTGACTTGTCTTCTTGTATGACCAGCATTTCAATTGTACATACTGAAGTTTCATTGCTTGAAATTATTATTTTCATTTTCCAATCCATACTTCAGGCAACATCTTCACGGCTTCAATGCATATCGAAGTTTCTCTTGCATAGTTTTCATTTTAGCTGCTTTATAATCAATCACTAGCGGTCTATGCAGTGATGTTGTCATTAAGATTATTTGCATCTTATTTTTGTTTTATTTGGCAATCCTTGAAAGCATTTTCTAGATCATCTCTCTTGAGTTTTTCGGGTAATAATCTGCTTATTAATAGATCATTGACCGTGGTTGCCAATTATATTCGTCCAAAATTTTATTTATTAAATAAATTTATATTCTCGCGTTTATCTAAAATAATAAAACAACTCAGGTGTGGTAATTATTAATATTCGTTAGACATAATAAAATTTAAATCTTCTTTTAAAATTCTTCTCTTTAATCTTCTCTTAAAACGACTGAGGTGTGATAGTTCTTAATATTGATATAGCTATTGGTAACAAATATAATTACTTTAATTTAAAATACTTTAATATAATATGCTATAATTTAATATACATTTTAATATACAATGAAAACTGCCTAAGATCGAAACCTGTCTAAGACAAAAATAATTCCCGGCCCGTTGAAGTTCCGTCTTAGGCAGTTTTCACCGTATAAAAGTTCCGGAATTTATTAATGTAAGGCATACATATTTTATTTTTTGTTATATGGTAGTCTGAATCTTTATACAAAATTTTGTTATTTTATTTTAAACTAATGTTTAATAAATCAAATGTATAACATACATTAAAAATTAAGAATCAAAAAATGTTTTATTAACTGTGTACGTCGGAAACATGTCTAAGACGGAAATATTTCCTGGCCCGTTGAGGTTCCGCCTTAGGTAGTTTTCACCGTACAAATTTTACACAAATATTTATTTCAACTAACTGATTGAACTTATAACATTTAAACTATATTTTTTTTAAATATGAGTTTTAGAACTCCATACAATATTGATGAGAATACTGGTCATAACTCTTATTAAATTATTCTAAGATCATATAATTTAATATAATATTATATTAAATAATAAAGATTTTAATATACAAATTTATCTTAATTGGTTTGTTTTAAAAATTCAAAGTAAAAAGTAAAATATTTTTATATCAGCAATTGGTTTTTTGAAATCGGCGCTTTGGGGACATTTATCTTTTATTTTTTATTTAATATGTGCTCTAGTTAATATATGCTCTTAAAAAAGTTATTAAACATCATCTTTTCAGCAATATATTTTCTGTGGTTAATAGATGTCAAACCAAAGCGGAAGCATTCAGGTATCATTTTAACAACAGGTTTAAGTTAAACCGACGTGGATGGACTTCATTATATCACTTTCTAAGATTTGAACAAGATTAATTATAATTTGAATATAATTAGTGTAATATGATTATAATTTTATAAGGACTTTTTTGTTTTTCCACCTCTGATTTCATTATAAGTGACATAATATTTTCTACAAAATCTGATTCATAGTCTAATTTTATAGAAAATATGATTATAATTATAATTATCATTTTAAATATTTTGTTTTCTACATTATTATTTCTTAATTATTTTAGGAATAAGAATAACAATTTAGCTTTATTTTCAACCACAAGTCATTATCATATTTATGTCACTAACCGTACGGCAAATGCTTAAAGTAACTTATGTGAATATTTAATAAAAATCCCATGCGTTTTTTTGTTAATGAAATAATTCAGTAATTTTATTTTTATGAATTTAAAATTATTCACAAGATTCTACTTGAAATTAATAAAAGTTTCCTAATTTTTAAGGAATATGCCTGTTTTAATCACACAAAGCCATATTAACACTAAGACAACAACATGCAAATAAATTACTTCAGAACACATAAGAAGAGTATATTTGCGAATTGAGAAACTGTTGATCGATGATATCGAAATACTAAAAAAGTAACCGTCAAGGAAATATTCGTTGAAAAAATATCTGAAGCTTCACAACACCATCTAAACCTCAATGACCGGAATTACGGAAGAAATTGACCTCACAGCAGCTGAGGATATGGAAGTCGATGGTGAAATTCAAACTGTTCAATTGAAATGGGCAACAGAAGAGAGTATTGAAATATTTGAGGAGAGTCTGAGTCTAATAATCAATGAACCGATTCATCCAATCCAACCAATATTCGAGCATGGGTCAATTATCTCACTAAGGAACAGAAAAAGGAAAGCTTCATTGGATTCATTGGAGGTTGACAGTGGAGAAACTATCACAATAAATCAGCTCACGTATCGAAAGAAGAAAACTGTTATTCATTATAAATGTGAATCTAAAACTCGAAAACTTGAAATGAAATAAAAATTAATGTTATTTATATTATTTATTTATAAAATATTACTTTAATAAATATCGTTCTCTTGATTTATGTCGTCCCATACAAAAAATATAAATAATAAAAAAATCATGAACAATGACACAAAAGTATGTATGACAAAGATTCTAAATATCAGCCAAAATTGTATACTTATTATCATTATCAGGGCCCCGGAGAGGACTTTTTGGGCCCCGGGGATATACTTCTTGTGGGGGCCCCTACTAAGAGCGTGAAAAAAAAATTTCCCCTCGGACTTTGGGCCATTTATAAATGAAGCGGGAAACCGCAAAATATCCTAATTGTTATTGGAACAATGTATTCATCAATAATTCTCTTACAAAAATGAAAACGTTTACAACTAAAATCACAAAAAAAAGTACAAAAAACAAATTATTTTTTAAAATGTTGCTTTCCGAACCTTGCGCCTAGCAAACAAATTAATTACGTCTTGAAAATCAATTTTCTTAACCATTTCAGATTCAATCGACAACATTCCTAAATCATTCAATCGGTGTTGTGACATTGTGGATCTCAAAACATCTTTTATCCTTTTTAAAACATTAAAGGATCGTTCTGCTTCAGCAACGTTTACAGGGATCGTACAAAATAATCTTATTGCTATTATTATGTTGGGAAACAATACATTAGTTTCATTGTTTTTAATGATGTTTAGTAACTCAATGGGCGAGAGAGATTTTTTTTGTATATTGGCATCAATGGAGTATTTCTTCACCAAGATTATCGTCAATATCATTTTCATATACTTTTTGTAATTTTTCGGACTTCGTGCGTATTTCTTTATCATTAAGGTTATGAAATAACCATAATACATTGAATAACGAATCAATTTCTTTAGCCGCATTAAATCTTCTTGTAATATTTCCAATAATACAATCTAAGAAAACATTGAAAATATTTGTTCTGAATTTGTCACTTGGTATCATTTCTAATTCGTTCCCCCATTTTTTCCTTTTACTACGTTTTGTTTCAAAATCTGTATTTATCTCTAAAGATGAACCAAACAATTTACATTCATTGAAGAGAGTTTCCCAACTATCTCTTATTGTTTGTAATTCATCAAGAAGACTTGACAAATTCGCTACTTCTACATCAAGTGTCGCATCACGAGCTTGTAAAACAATATTTCTATAATTTATAGGTTGAAGGACTTTGTACCAAATTTTAGCCATTACTCAAAATTCAAACGATTCCATATATTTTTTTATTCCGTTCAGATCTGAACGAATTTCCCATGTTAAGTTTAATTCTAGAACAGAATCTATGGCACTTTTAATTGCAGGAATATTTTCAGCAATTGGTTTAATACATTCAATTCTAGGAGACCAACGTGTATTTGACATAGAGTGCAATGAACGTCCAGTATTATTTTTTAATATTTCACATCTTTGAGGGCTACTGCTAAAAATATTGTATAATTTTTGTACCGTACCAAAAAATGTTACAACCTCAGGACAAGATTCTGCTGCATGAACACCACACAAATTTAAACTATGGCATTCACATGGGGAAAATATTGCCAGTGAATTGATTTGCAAAATACGAGCTTCAGCACCTTTATATGAGCCACTCATATTAGATCCATTATCGTACACTTGTGCACGACATTCGCTTATAGGAATATTATATTTTTCAAGCGTTTCGAGAATTAAATTTGCAATATCTTCTCCAGTCTTCTTATTGCAGTTTACAAATGCAAGAAATCTTTCCTTAATTTCGTATTCATCTGAATGATTATTTACAGAGACGTATCGAAAAATAAATGTAGTTTGTTCTATATGGGCGGAATCAGGAGTTGCATCTACAATTACAGAATAATATTTTACAGTTTCTCTTTCCCTCAAAATGCAAGTTCTCAAATAATCGGCACAGCATGATATGAATTCATTTTGAATGTCAGCCGATAAATAATGTACTTGCAATCTCTGTTTCTCGATTTGTGATTGTTTAACCATTTTTAAATGTGCTTCCAAAAGTGGATCATAACGACTGACAAGTTCTAATATTCCGAGAAAATTTCCATTGTTTGCATCTCCAATCAAATGTGAACTGCCCCTGAAAGCCAAACCTCGTTCGGCCAAAAATAAAGTTACATCTAAGAATCGTTTTAATAAATCTGTCCATTTTTGTATCTCATTTCGTATTTGTTGTACTAAAAGGCAAGAAATTGTTCTATTTTTACTAATATTACTTTCTACCGTTCGCCACTGGATATAACAAGATTTATGGTGGGTTGATTTTTCATGCTCAGGTATTCTATCATATAGTTTTTTATATCCTCTATCAGGCTGCCAACCCAATTCCGTAGCCAAAACTGATCTTTGATCTTCTCGAAAATTATAAAATAAACGACAAGGAAAACAAAACAGAGCATTTTTCGATTTGCTCCAAGCAAGCCAATCTCGAGCAACAATTTCATTATTTTTTAAACGCAATTTTAACAAATTTATTGGAAATTGATTGCCCTGTTTATCAACAGGAAATGTTGCTGGATGTGATTCTGGACCTCGTTGAATAGCCTCTTCTACATCCTTTCTCATTAAATTTAATTTCAACAATCCAATGTCGATGTTTAGTAAATTCACATCCATAGATTCACTGGTGGATGCTTCTTCCATTTCACAGTTGGCCGATTCTTCAGACAAGGGAAATGTTGTTTCTTCGGTTCTTGAACTTGAAGGATCCGCAACATACGTAGACAAGGAAAGTGTAGGAATTCCATCAGATTCCTTTGCATTTATTGATTCGGAAGGGTTTTGTTTTTCATCTTGTTGCGATTTCAATAAAGTTATGAAACCCAAATTTTCCAATGTTCTTCTTCCTCTAGCATTTTCTTCAAGCTTCTTTTGTCGTTCTTTACGCTTTTCGCATCCGGATTTATAGCGCTGACTCATTATCTCTGTCCATAAATTAATATCATTTATTAATTTTTTTAAAATTTATTTAAAATTTTTTTTAATGATGCTGCATGTTATTAAGTAAATTATCGCTTTGCTAATAAGGTCGACACGTTTCACGTTTCAATCATATAAATCAGTGGTGTCCACTAATTTTTGACCGATCGACTTTTCGAAGATCGATTATAAAAATGTCTTGCCAAGATCTACTAAATGTGAAGACAAAAAAAAATCTTATTCTTCTTCCCACATATTTATTTCATTTAAAGGTTTAAAGTTTAAAGGCTTCGCGAGCGACCGGTAGATCGCGATCGACGTTATGGACACCACTGCGTGGCCAGTTGTGCGGTTTAAGATGACCGAAGTTCGTGTCCACATGCACCGGCATGCAGGAAAGAGGTAGTGGGACGTATCCCCCCAAAGTGCGACGATGCCCTTGGCAACTGCGACGTGCGACAGTCGCTTTTTAAGTCACGCGATCTACACGATTTAAGATTTTAAGATTTATGTAAAGATTGAAACAGATTGAATTAAGAGTTTAAGATTGTCGATGTAAAGATTGAAACGGATTGAATTAAGAATAAACCAATTACTGTTTAAAACATCACAAGATTGGTTAATTGCGCACAACAAACCCACAATATTAAAAATATTTAAATTCACTTACCTTAGCGTTGGGCTACATTTTTTCTACGGGGCTCCTAGAATCCAGGGGCCCCGGGTATTTTTCTAGTCAACCTCCCGCCTCTTGTCGGGCCTGATCATTATTAGTATATTGGTGATATTGGCAATATTATTATTGAGACTATTATTTTTAATATTATTGTTGTATTATCAGTTCTTAAGAGTCTCAGATCTCGAACTTCGGGATTTGAGACGCACAAGAAGAACCATTCACCTATTCCTGCAGCCTGGCGTAACCAGCAGGAGGAGTGGAACATTTTAATATTAAACTTTTATAAATCATTCATAAATAGTATATAATTTTAATTAGAAAAGAAGAACATTTGCATTTTTCGAAAAATGTAATATTGTAATAAGTAAATGAATGCTTTAAAAATTTAAAGTTTAAAAAGAAAAAAATATCATATCCTTCATAAGGCACACATCAATCAATGCTGATGTCATAGAACCTCCTGGAGCATCAGAGAAAAAAAATTATAATAAATTTTAAATAAGTTTTAAATAATTAAATTAGCTTTAAATAAAATAAAATAAATAAAATAAAAAATATATTTATTAAAAAATTATGAAATAAAAAGATTCACAATTCTTGGATCGTTTATCGATGTCGGTTTCATTATTTATTAGCTTTTCAGATTCTGATTCCTTCTATTTTCCTTTTCAATTAGTTAAGCAACTTCTTAAATTTACAACCAGAAGCAAATTGTATTTTAATTAAATATTTTATATTAATCTTTTCAATTCATTTCTGTTTACTGAATAAACCCCCATCTTATCAATATGATACACCAACAACTACTAATTCATAAAACCATTATAACCTTTTCTATTGGTTAAAAGAATATCGGAATTTAATTTCGGATGTTGACAAAGTTGACCATTGATAATAATGCACATTCATCATCATTCCATATTGAAGAATATGAAATTCGAGCTGCATAAAGAAACGGCGCAAAGCTTGCAAAATGTAAGCAAAGGCTGATCATATGACATAAAAAATATAAAATATTAAATCACAGCAGGCAATAAATTTAAAAATAACACAACAAATAAATTTGTTTTCCCTCGATAGTCACATCTGACATGGAATATTAATTTATTAGATTTTTTAGAATATTTATTGATTTGTTGATATCAGAGCTGTCATGAGTAGCAGATTATTATTATTATTATTATAATTGTTATTATTATTATTATTATTATTATTATTATTATTATTATTATTATTATTATTATTATTAATATTATTATTATTATTATTATAATTATTATTATTATTATTATAATTATTAGTATTATAATTATTATTATTATTATTATTATTATTATTATTATAATTGTTATTATTATTATTATTATTATTATTATTATTATTATTATTATTATTATTATTATTATTATTAATATTATTATTATTATTATTATTATTATTATTATTATTATTATTATTATTATTATTATTATCATCATAATGCTTATTTATTATTTACATTATTATTGATTAATTATATCGAAGGGAGAATAAACACATTATATGACATTAATTCGAATGTATTCAAAACAAAATCGCAATTTTATCTTGTGTTTATTGGATATATTATATCGATATGTACGAAAGACATTTTTAACAAATTATTTCTTTTACCTAATAAATAGAAATTAGATAATATAAATTAAAATAAAAAAATACCAAAAACATTTACACGAAAAGAAATAAAAACATTAATATAATATGATTAGGAAGTGTCAAAATTTTTAAATTTTGATTTTTTTGAAGAAATTATTCACTTTATTATTATTATGATGATGATTATTATTATTATTATTGTTATTGTTATTGTTATTATTATTATTATTGTTATTGTTAGTGTTATTATTAGGTAATATGGTATTGAGATTACTCTACCAGGACAAGTAAAAAATAGTAATCAAATGAATAGATTCGAGGACGAATCTTTATTAAAGGGGGAGATATGTTGGGGTATTACGAAAAAAGCACAGTAAAATCAATAAAACACCAAAATGATAAAAGTGCAACATTAATTAAAAAATTTACAAAAATTCGAAAGTAGTATTGATCGGGGGAAATTGGTATGGTTGAACGCCAGATTGAGAAAAGAGTCCAGAAATAATAATAAAAATTTAGTGAAGGGTCCCTAGAAAATAATATAAGACAAAAAAAGAAATTAATTAAAAAAATTAATTACTAATGGGAAGTCCGAGGCAATGGGAAACTTGAGAGATGAGGAAAACCCGAGAAATGAAGAAAACCCGAGAGATGAGGAAAACCCGAGAAAGGAAGAAAACCTGAGAGATGAGGAAAACTCGGCGTGTAGACAGAATAATATAAAAGGATAAATTGGCCTAAACAATATTAAATGGGCGCCACTGATCTATGGAGAGGTAATTATTTCCTAATTTATAATTTAGTAATAGAGCAAACGTTGTTGACAAATGTCGGGTAAGGTGGTTCTTGGGAAGTAATTATTTTTAATAACTAATTATTGTAGCAAATGTTGTTGACAATCGTCTAAAAACAGTCTGAGCAGGAGCATAAAAATGAAAAGGGAAAAACACGAAACGGCCAGTAGTCAAAGCAAACGAGTAGTATAGTCAGGTCAGTAGAAGAATCTAAACCCAATTAAAGTCAAAGTTATCTATCAAAAAGGTGATTATGAGTAGTAGGATGTGAGCCCGTCAAATACAATCCCCTTGGCTTGCGTAATTTTTACTTAACATTTGACCTCTGCACGCGCTGTTGCTACCTGGAGATTGACCTTTGTCCACTAGTTGCTACCTAGTAATTGACCTTTGGTCAGTGACCTCATGATTACATCACTTGACCACTGGTCAGTACACGCTTATTATGTCACTGGTCACTACATTGAGACTGTTACCTAACTGTTATTATGTCACGTAGTTGTGGACCAACACACCTACTTTCTAGAACCTTCCACACACCTACCAACTTCCACACCTACCTTCTAGAACCTTCCCCACACCTACCAACTTCCACACACCTACCTTCTAGAACCTTCCACACACCTACCTTCTAGAACCTTTGGTTCTTAAACATTTCACACACACACACACATCTGCACAGATCCGCACAGATCCGTACCCATCCATACCGATCCATACCGATCCATACCCGATATATATTAAAAAATTATATTTACATGAAATTTTCAATTGTTAATTATATTATTACATAAAAAATTATAAAATAATCATTAAACATAATAAATTAAGATCAAACTCGTCTTAAAAATAAATGTTCAATTCTAAATTATTTAGCTTACTGACTATTTTGTTAGTAGTATATTACATAACAATTTTATCAAAATAATCATAAAACTTTAATAATTTTCATGAAAATTTAAGTTTAAAAGCACTATAGTATATTGATAGTTTATTTAATTAAAATCAAGTCACTCAAAACTTAAATTTGAACACCGGATTTACAATATTTTAAGAAAATAATTCAACAAGTTTAAAATTTCAACTAAATATAAAAAATTATACAAGACTTACTTTACCAATTTCTATAAAATTTTAAATTTACATCAAATAAAATATATAGATTTATATTCTATTAAAAAATTTAATTATTAAAATAAAAAATAATTCGCCCACGATAGGAGTTGAACCCCCAAACGAATTATTACTGACACCACTGATGTAAGAATTTTGAAAATAACTCATTCAAGATAGGATTTAAACATTGGATTAGTTTATGAAAATAATTAATAGGATTATTTACACGTAAATACTTAACCAAATTCTATAAATTTATAGCAAATATACTGTTTCTAATGAAAATTCAATATTTTGATAATAATTCACCAGGTTAGTCGGATACTAACTTACAAGTTCATTCGACTCTATAAATTATTAGCGATACCATCAACTAAATTCGTTGTGTTTTTAGTGTTTTTATGAAAATAAGTCACTGGGTTTACAAATGAAAGTAACCGATAATTTCGGACATTAAAGCTTTATGTAGCCAAAACTGATTAAATAACCATTAAAAATTGATCAGGTGATACCTATTAAATATTTCAAATATTTATGATTCAAACTAGGTATATTATAATACTTTTCGATAAATTGATGGATAAACTATTACATGGTTTGTTATAAAGTTATTTAAAAGGTTAAGAATTTTAACCCTAAATAACGAAAGATAACTTTTAACCCTAAAAGATGAAATATAATTTTTAACCCTATGTGATTAAAAGTTATAACATTTTGTAAACCAATAATTACTAAATACCAAGTAAACACATGTCTTTAATAAAGAGTAGTTGGAAAAAAACATACATATATTTAAAAATCGTTGACAATTTTTAAGTACCTGTTAAAAATGGTTTGAAAATATGAATAAATATTTGAATTTAAGAATATTAAATTGAAAATCTCTATTGAAATTAAAAAGTATATAAATTTGTTAATCGTCAATTTAAATAAACTCGTAAAATTATTGATTGATTAAATGCAATTGTTAATTAGAAATATTATTGACTGAACTTATTTTTTAATAGAAAGTTATTCTTGAAACAACATAAAAATCATATTTCAATAACTTTTCTTTAAATTAATTTTGAAAAAGTAGAAACCACATACTTTATTTTGATTGGCTGTTACTATTGACAACGACATTATTTTGCGATAAATTTAATCGCTAAACTCAAAATACTAATAAATTTATTAAAATTATTACAGTTTTCTTGAAAATAATTTGAAAAAGTAGAAACCACATACTTTATTTTGATTGGCTGTTACAATTTATAACGACATTATTTTTCGATAAATTTAATCGCTAAACTCAAAATACTAATAAATATATTAAAATTATTACAGTTTTCTTGAAAATAATTTGAAAACATACAAACTATTTTTCAATAAACTTATTATTATTTAACTAAAACCGGTTGTTGAAAATACTAATAAATTTATCAATTAAAATAATTAAAATTTTAATGAAAATAATAATTTGAAAATAAAATTATAGAATACTTGATTTTGATTGGTTAATTCTATTTATTACCAATGACAACGACTCAAATTAATTCAAATTTTAATGTTCAAATTATTTTCTAAATATTATTGGTACCGCATTGATAGGAAATCATACTATTCAATCGAACATAATTTCATTAATCTTTTTAAATAAATCAACAAAAGTCATTTAAAATTAATATAATGTTGAACTTGTTGCTAATCACCGACTTATTTAAAATTTATCCGAATCTAATTATATGCATTGTAAAACACTACAAGTAATAATTCTTTGATGCTCCTATTAACATTACAACTTTTACATGCTGGACCAATACATTTTCCTGTAAAATGGTCTAACCTTATTTACTATGTTCTTATTACACAAATAACAATATTCACAATTATCAAATGAATATTCTTCAAAATTCATAAACGTAGTTTTAACCAATGAAATGATGGTAACTTGTCATATCAGTGAAGTTGTTGATTAATAAGAATCCATCAGAAATTGGCAAATGTTTTTGAAAATGTTATCTTTTGGTAAAATAGATAACGAAACTAGGTGTTTTGACCAGTTTTTGAACTCCAAATATTTATCTTTTGGTAATGTATATAGCGTAGTACCCAACTGATTTTTCTTACATAATTGGTGTTTTTCAAAGGATTTTGGCTTACGAAATCCATTTAAACAATTTTCACACCATTTGCAATAAATAATATAGTTGAAAGTAATCATTTTGATGGATCATTTTGATAATTGTTTTAGTTTTAGCTCACTTTTGATGTAAACTTATAAATTTATTTAACCGCAATATTTAATTATTTGCAAATATTTAAATATTGCGGTTAAATAAATTTAAAAGTTTGTCTCAAAAGTAAACTAAAACAAAATAAATTATCAAAATGATTATTTTCAACTATATTATTTCAAATAAATAAAATGTAAATGTAAATGAGATTTAATTATTTGCAAATATTTAAATATTGCGGTTAAATAAATTTATAAGTTTACATCAAAAGTGAGCTAAAACTAAAAAAATTATCAAAATGATCCATCAAAATGATTACTTTCAACTATATTATTTGAAATAAATAAAAGCTGATCTTAGGTTGATAACAATAATTGTACAGATTTTAAATAATTTTATGGGTACATATACGCAAATGATACTTATTTAGAAATTTGAGTAATCATTTAGAGGGAAAATTTGATTAAGAAAATTAAATGAACCAAAATTTTGGACATTAAAACTATTAAGAAATTATATTTCAGAATTAATAGTAGTATTCAATTTGAAAATACTACTTCTTTGGTTATTTAAGAGTTAGTTATCAACTTTTAATATTCGATTAAATATTTTTTATCGTTAAATTGGCTTCAATATGGAAATTGTGTTTAATTAGACTAAAACTTGTAATAATGTATTGAATAATAGCTAGTATATTAATTTATCATATATGTCCACTTAGTATAATATAGAGCCTGTTAAATACTTTAGTTTAAATTTAGGATTTTCGATATAGTTTTCATGAATTTTATATCTAATCGAAGTTCAATTGAAGAATTTATTGAGAATTTGACGTAAACTTTTAAGAGAACTGCATCAATTTTAGAGAGAGTATATTTCAGAGTTTTATATATAATTGAAAGGTTCGATTTATCACTATGGATTGGGATTTTGATTAATTCTAGTATGCTTTACAAGTTTGAATATCGAGTTTAGATGTAGTAAGTTACTAAGGGAAATATTGAGTGAGAAATTTATTCGATTTATTATGACGTAATAATAATTTGTATATCATTTTATACAGTGTTAAAAGAAATTAATCAAAGGTAAATATTGAGTAGAAATAATCATTCAATGTTAGATTTTACATGAAAATTATCAGTAATATATTAATTTTAAGGGATAAATTATGGTTAAATATTGAGTATGTGTAGATAAATATATGGTTTTAATGATCAGTAATATATCAATTTTAAAGTGTGATATTTTGGCTAAATATTGAGTTTGTACAGATAAATATAGGGGTTTTAATGAAAATGATCAGTAATATATCAATTTTAAGGGATAAATTATGGCTAAATATTGAGTTTGTGTAGATAAATATAGGGTTTTTAATGATCACTAATATATCGATTTAAAGTAGATATTTTCGCTAAATATTGAGTTTGTACAGATAAATATAGGGGTTTTAATGAAAATGATCAGTAATATATCAATTTTAAGGGATAAATTATGGCTAAATATTGAGTTTGTATTGATAAATATAGGGTTTTTAATGAAAATGATCAGTAATATATCGATTTAAAGTAGATATTTTCGCTAAATATTGAGTATGTGCAAAGAAATGTAGAGTTTTACATGAAATACTCAGTAATATATCAATTTTATACGGATAAAAAATCATTGTTTAAACACAGTTTGAAACGAAAAACCACCATAAAAATTGAAATACTTGAAAAAATATTTATTAAAGATGATTTACAAATTGGACTAGGGTTAAGCGACATTATTGTTGAACCAGAAATTAAATATGATTTACTACGCTCACATTGAATTATAAAAGTGAACATCGGAAGATATAATGTTAAGGAAATAGTTCTTCTCTTTTGGAAAAATTAAAAATTACATTAAATGAAATAAAACATTCAAAAGTTCAATTTGAAGTCCAAGTAGAATTTGAAAAAGATGGGGAACTCAAAGTAGATAGTATATCAAATCACGCTGCTTCAGTGACTACAACTTTTCTTGACATTGGTACAAAGAAAATAAATGAAAAGATTGTTGAATGAACAGAAGTAGTTTGAAAATAAACCGAATATTAGAAGTAAATTTCAAGGTAACCAAAGTTTCTAATATATCTAGGTTATCTGGACATAGTTATATTCCAACACCTAAAGCTCTAATATGTAAAAAGGTAATAGTTAACGTACAAAATACCAACAATTTATGTTTCATATATAGTGTTTTGGCTGTATTGAAATCTGATAAAATCAAGAAAGATAGACCAAGAAAATATTTACGGTATATGAATGACTTGATATACGATCCTAACGATATGACAATGAAACTGTGTGATATCCCAACTTTTGTGAAGAAATATCCTGGTTTAGCAATAATGTAATGATTTAACGAAAATTTTGAGGATAGAGAAGAACTTATAACGAAGCATCCATATTTAAATATAATTTACCGAACAAAAGTAACTGGATTGGATCAAATTTATTTATTATTGATAAAGGAGGGTGAAAAATATCATTATACAGCAGTAACTAATTTACAATCCTTGATGAATTGTCATAAAAATAATGATTGTAATGTTCGAATTTGTTGCAAATGGTGTGAAAATTGTTTAAATGGATTTCGTAAGCCAAAATCCTTTGAAAAACACCAATTATGTAAGAAAAATCAGTTGGGTACTACGCTATATACATTACCAAAAGATAAATATTTGGAGTTCAAAAACTGGTCAAAACACCTAGTTTCGTTATCTATTTTACCAAAAGATAACATTTTCAAAAACATTTGCCAATTTCTGATGGATTCTTATTAATCAACAACTTCACTGATATGACAAGTTACCATCATTTCATTGGTTAAAACTACGTTTATGAATTTTGAAGAATATTCATTTGATAATTGTGAATATTGTTATTTGTGTAATAAGAACATAGTAAATAAGGTTAGACCATTTTACAGGAAAATGTATTGGTCCAGCATGTAAAAGTTGTAATGTTAATAGGAGCATCAAAGAATTATTACTTGTAGTGTTTTACAATGCATATAATTAGATTCGGATAAATTTTAAATAAGTCGGTGATTAGCAACAAGTTCAACATTATATTAATTTTAAATGACTTTTGTTGATTTATTTAAAAAGATTAATGAAATTATGTTCGATTGAATAGTATGATTTCCTATCAATGCGGTACCAATAATATTTAGAAAATAATTTGAACATTAAAATTTGAATTAATTTGAGTCGTTGTCATTGGTAATAAATAGAATTAACCAATCAAAATCAAGTATTCTATAATTTTATTTTCAAATTATTATTTTCATTAAAATTTTAATTATTTTAATTGATAAATTTATTAGTATTTTCAACAACCGGTTTTAGTTAAATAATAATAAGTTTATTGAAAAATAGTTTGTATGTTTTCAAATTATTTTCAAGAAAACTGTAATAATTTTAATATATTTATTAGTATTTTGAGTTTAGCGATTAAATTTATCGAAAAATAATGTCGTTATAAATTGTAACAGCCAATCAAAATAAAGTATGTGGTTTCTACTTTTTCAAATTATTTTCAAGAAAACTGTAATAATTTTAATAAATTTATTAGTATTTTGAGTTTAGCGATTAAATTTATCGCAAAATAATGTCGTTGTCAATAGTAACAGCCAATCAAAATAAAGTATGTGGTTTCTACTTTTTCAAAATTAATTTAAAGAAAAGTTATTGAAATATGATTTTTATGTTGTTTCAAGAATAACTTTCTATTAAAAAATAAGTTCAGTCAATAATATTTCTAATTAACAATTGCATTTAATCAATCAATAATTTTACGAGTTTATTTAAATTGACGATTAACAAATTTATATACTTTTTAATTTCAATAGAGATTTTCAATTTAATATTCTTAAATTCAAATATTTATTCATATTTTCAAACCATTTTTAACAGGTACTTAAAAATTGTCAACGATTTTTAAATATATGTATGTTTTTTACCAACTACTCTTTATTAAAGACATGTGTTTACTTGGTATTTAGTAATTATTGGTTTACAAAATGTTATAACTTTTAATCACATAGGGTTAAAAATTATATTTCATCTTTTAGGGTTAAAAGTTATCTTTCGTTATTTAGGGTTAAAATTCTTAACCTTTTAAATAACTTTATAACAAACCATGTAATAGTTTATCCATCAATTTATCGAAAAGTATTATAATATACCTAGTTTGAATCATAAATTATTGAAATATTTAATAGGTATCACCTGATCAATTTTTAATGGTTATTTAATCAGTTTTGGCTACATAAAGCTTTAATGTCCGAAATTATCGGTTACTTTCATTTGTAAACCCAGTGACTTATTTTCATAAAAACACTAAAAACACAACGAATTTAGTTGATGGTATCGCTAATAATTTATAGAGTCGAATGAACTTGTAAGTTAGTATCCGACTAACCTGGTGAATTATTATCAAAATATTGAATTTTCATTAGAAACAGTATATTTGCTATAAATTTATAGAATTTGGTTAAGTATTTACGTGTAAATAATCCTATTAATTATTTTCATAAACTAATCCAATGTTTAAATCCTATCTTGAATGAGTTATTTTCAAAATTCTTACATCAGTGGTGTCAGTAATAATTCGTTTGGGGGTTCAACTCCTATCGTGGGCGAATTATTTTTTATTTTAATAATTAAATTTTTTAATAGAATATAAATCTATATATTTTATTTGATGTAAATTTAAAATTTTATAGAAATTGGTAAAGTAAGTCTTGTATAATTTTTTATATTTAGTTGAAATTTTAAACTTGTTGAATTATTTTCTTAAAATATTGTAAATCCGGTGTTCAAATTTAAGTTTTGAGTGACTTGATTTTAATTAAATAAACTATCAATATACTATAGTGCTTTTAAACTTAAATTTTCATGAAAATTATTAAAGTTTTATGATTATTTTGATAAAATTGTTATGTAATATACTACTAACAAAATAGTCAGTAAGCTAAATAATTTAGAATTGAACATTTATTTTTAAGACGAGTTTGATCTTAATTTATTATGTTTAATGATTATTTTATAATTTTTTATGTAATAATATAATTAACAATTGAAAATTTCATGTAAATATAATTTTTTAATATATATCGGGTATGGATCGGTATGGATCGGTATGGATGGGTACGGATCTGTGCGGATCTGTGCAGATGTGTGTGTGTGTGAAATGTTTAAGAACCAAAGGTTCTAGAAGGTAGGTGTGTGGAAGTTGGTAGGTGTGGGGAAGGTTCTAGAAGGTAGGTGTGGAAGTTGGTAGGTGTGTGGAAGGTTCTAGAAAGTAGGTGTGTTGGTCCACAACTACGTGACATAATAACAGTTAGGTAACAGTCTCAATGTAGTGACCAGTGACATAATAAGTGTGTACTGACCAGTGGTCAAGTGATGTAATCATGAGGTCACTGACCAAAGGTCAATTACTAGGTAGCAACTAGTGGACAAAGGTCAATCTCCAGGTAGCAACAGCGCGTGCAGAGGTCAAATGTTAAGTAAAAATTACGCAAGCCAAGGGGGAGGGGGTTGTATCTGACGGGCTCACATCCTACTACTTTTATCCATTGGATAACCTACCTTAAGATAATCAAATTTATAAGGTGGTTGAAGGGTGCAAATAAATCAATGAAATTATGATATAAAAACATTGAAATAAACCGGGTTGAGTTGTAACTGTGATAAGTGCAAATAAAATTATTCTGTGTTGGGTTTGCTTATTTGATTCGAAAAGGACACGAGGAGTCAGAAGGAACTGACTTTCAATAATAATAACCCAACACATTGTATTTTGTAAGTAAATATAAAAAGAAAACATTTCTAATTTAAAAAAAGGATAATAAAGAGAAACCAATAATGCACTGACTTATGGTTAGAAGGCAGCGATGCTTTTCTACCGGTTCGCGCGAACCGTTTGTTGTAAATCTTATGGTTCTTGCAAACCGGCTATTGATAATGATTACATAAAATAAATTTACTTTTTTAATAAATTTACTTTGATAAATTCAAAAAAGTAAAGAAATTTTGAAAATTTGATCTAGTTTTCTTAACGTTTGTAATTTTCTTTCATAATAAATGTTTCAGTTAATTGAAATAATTTGAAAAATTTAATCTAGTTACCATGGAAGAGGCCGAAGAAAAATTCAGTGAATTTAGAAATATTTTTAAATTTGATATTCAAAAGAATAATTTTCGTAATTATTTAGAAACTGTAATAAACAATGGCAATCAGGAAATTAGTAAAATTGGAGAAAATATATCGTTAATACGATTACCATTAGTAGTGCTGAAGCAGAACGAGGATTTTCATTAATAAACATCATAATTACTGATGTAAGATCCAGATTAAAAGTCAAAACCTTATCAAATTTAATGACTTAGAACTTAATTGGACGGCCACTAGAAACTTGGAATTCAATACCCTATGTGACAAGTTGGTTGAGCAGTCATAATTCAGCTGATGATACCAGGGTGAAAAAATCTAAACCTAAAGAATACATCAAATACCAAATAGCTATTTGAAAATATTTAAAATGATTTAATTAAATTATAGTAATATTTATGTATGAATTTTATAATTTTTTACTATGTTATACTAAGTTTCTATTTTAAGTAAACACGATTTTTTTGAATTAATAAATAATTAAAATTATAGTTTTCATGTTTATCTTATTTTATATTTTACTTCGAATTTTAGTTTCGAAGCATATGGACTAAAACTTTTTTTTTCCTAACATATATATATATACTAGGTAAAATCAAATTGACAAATCAAAACATGAATATTAGAAAAAAGAATCACTTCGAACCTGTTTAGAAATTTTGCCAAAGCATCACTATGAATAGTAGTACACTATGAATAATGTCTGAATTATAGGTAAAGTGTCAACGGTTATTTTAATCAAAACAATAACACTATATATACAAAATTTGAAGAATTCTATAATGTATTTTCACGTTCGGAGCGATTTCAACATACTACAATCATGCCAATACTATTTAATATATTATATTATAAATTTTGTATACATTTATATTAAAAATAAATTTATTGTTAGGTTTATCTCACTCACCTCAATTAAATTCTCGCAGCTATTCAATATTTCTTCTAACATTCATTTCATTTAGATGCATAAACTTCTTTTGTCTTTGATATCTAATTGTCAGTGATCTGTCGTATTACTTATTATGTATTCCTTTTCTTACAAAAACAATATCTCTAATTTTAAAATTCTCGATTTATTTTGTTTTCATTTTTATCTATTTCTTGTCTGTTGATTTTTCTTTCCTCTTTTTGTATTTTCATATATTCACTCATTTTCATAATATGATTCCTGGCCAGTATAATAATTTTTATCACGCACAATCTCGGCCGGACTGAACCGTAGTCTCTACTTCAGGAAGAACCTCTACCAAATGTTTGTATACCTTATTATTAATAGATTGTGTCATTGGTGGTTATGTCACACACTTTACAGTATTTATTTCAGAATTGATTTGTTTCTGAGTGATTTATAAAAATGTCATCTGTTTATCATTACTTTTAAAAAGTTTATTATACTTTTCCATAGTTTTAGATGGTAAATGCGATATTTTCGGTTATTGAACTTTACTAATAAAAATAGTTTTGTAAACAATGAAGAAAATTTGGTCAGTGAAATTCTAAGGTGAATTTGGTGTACTGTAACTAGAACTTTGGCATATCACTTGATTTTTTAGTCTTATTTTATAATAGAATGAGGCCATAAATTCCAGGCACTCGAAGCATTAGACTATTTGCTCTTAGACCAGATTGAGGTGGATACTTTTAACATTTAGCTTTGCAACTTAATGTAAACAGAAATAGCTCAAAGATGATTAATGACTCGGCAAGACGGAGTTAGGTTATTCTTGCCTGTCCTTCGGAATTAAAGCTGATAAATGATATTAAATTTATTCATTAGGAATAGTGAAGTTAAAGTTCCAGCTCCAATAAGAAAAAAATGAAAATAACTGTAAATAGTAGAAATTCTTAGTGGAAGTTATCTGTCCGGAATATTTTTTCACAGACTTTAGTAATAAGTTCAAGAAAATTTAAAGAAAATCCACGGACATGTCGATAAAGATTTTAAAGATTGTTTTGAAGAATTTTGTCTGAAGAAGATTTTTTAAATGATATGTTACAGAACAAAATATAATATTTCCCGGCTATAATATTTAACCAAGCGAGTAAGATGACACCGCCAAGTTAAAAATGTTGCAATATCTGTATCTTGGAAGTGGGCTGACTTGAAGTCTCCTGCCAGTTGAAAAGACAAATGAAATTGTATTGTTTGTAATTATTATAAATTGTTCTCATGGAGAAAAAATTAAATGCTACCTGCCTAAAATAAACGAAAACTAGTGCAACAATAATTAAAAATAATTCATTTCAGAAATTAAAATTTCTACGGGCATAAAAAGAGTTTTTAGTAAAATTAATTATAACAAAACTTTAAAAAGTCAACAATTTTATTAAGGATTAGCAAAATCGTATTATTAGCAGTAACATTACAATCTTTAATTTGTCTTTTTGGTCTACACTTCAAATCTTGTTTGAAAGATATTCTTTTAAAATCTTGCAGCTAGCCAACTTAAAAATGACCCATTCTTTGAACGTTAAGATTTATTTCATAAATCGTGTAAGTCTTTTAAATAATAATTTATAACCATTCATTGTTAGGTCGATTGTTGTGAAAATAATTAAAAATCATTTACGCTGTTTATTTCAAAACATTAAAACAACTTTATTATTACAATACAAATTACTTATAAAACACACTTTTTCAAAGTATATTTTACATGTTCACTAAAATATGCATGATTTGCAAGGGTGTAGATCCCATAAATATTTTTAAAAAGTTATTTTTGAAAATAGTCAAAAAATTGAATAAAGTAAATTAATAAAGAAAATATTTAAATAAAACTATTATAATTAATTAATTTTTTAAATTTGTAAATAATCTACAATTTGCAATGTTTGTACAATCCTACCTGATGAAAACAGAAAAACTGTTAAAATATATCGAAAAAGTTTGTTTAAATTGCGCCTGGTTGTAATTAAATAATTGCCAGACTTAGTTAATAATTTAGATAAAAAATAATTGAATAAATAAAAGAAAATTTCAAAACACTTATTATTAAAAATCGCAATATTTATTTTACAAATAAAATTCATTTTTTCATTAAAAAAATATAAAAATTTTTTATTGTATTGATTTTCTAAAATATAATTTAACAATAAACTTGATTTATAGACGATTATCACAATTAAAATATCAAAATTTTCTTCTGAATTGAAGCATAAAACCTTACTAAGCAACATTCAATTTAAATTATATTAATTGACACTTATTAAAAAACGAATATTGTAATTTTATTTATTTATTTAATATACAAAATCGATAGGTTAACTTCTGCTCGTTATATTATTCATAATATTATTATTTTTTTGTTTTAATTAAACAAAATTACGGAACTCTTAAATTTATTTAAACATGAATTTTTAATAATTAATTAAGCAACATAAATCTGTATTTGGTAAACAAAAATCTAGAATAAAAATTAAAACAAAATACACAACTAAGTACTAAAATCAATGATTATCTTTCAAGATTTTATATTATCGGGAGCTTCTTCATTTTTGTTCTTTGTCATCGGAAGCCTTTCAGTGTCATCAATTGGAATATTTTTCTTTTTCTTGCAACAGCGAGGACCGAAACGAATGATTAAAGGAATCACAATTATAAGTATAAGAATCACAACTAAAACAATTATCGTAATAATGTCGTTCTGCTGATTTGGCGATGTTGTAGTAATAAATTCTGTTGAATTGTTGGAAAAAATACATAGATTATTTTTCTGAACTTCACTACAAATAGTTCTGTTAAGTGAGCAAATGTCGTTACAAAGACAACGTCCATTTTTTATGTTATCAATACATTGTGTAATATTGGCAACTGAACTGCACAGATCAGTACATAAATTCATTTGAGATTGTTGAAAATTTAAACAAAGAACATTAACAAATGAGAAATAAATTTATCAAATGATGAATTTAAACAAGTAAGAAGTACTAAGAAATATACGTAAATGAAAAATAATTATAATGATAACAAAATAATCATAATAATAATGAATTTAATAGAAATAAGATTAAGGATTTTATTTTTGGGTTAGCCGGAAAATTCATCGACTAGAAAATTCACCGACTGGAAAATTTACAAAATGAAAAATAAATTAAGGAGCATTATTTTATTCAGATAATAACAAATACAAATACTCAAAAATAGTAATTAAAAATAGTAAATAGTAATATTAAAAATAGTAATGAAAATATTTTTCTAGTAATTTATATTGTGCGCAACACTTCTTAAATACTCTAATATATTATTTCTGTCATAATTCGCAACTACTCTGAAAAGTCGTTCAACACAATCCCTATATTTCTTACGTAAAGGAGAACCTTGCTGTCCACTCACATATTGCACAATTTACAATTCCCTTTTTAGCTTTCTGAACTTTGGATTATTGGAATATTTATTATTTTAAAAATATTTATATTCTAAATAGCAATATTGTAAAATCACAGTTTTATTTTTCAATTTGTGAATTTTAACGTCGGTGAATTTTCCTAGAATCGATTTTTAAGTCTTAGCCTTTGTCGCTACGAGAATCTAAAAGCAAGTAAGTAATCTGAAGCAAGTAAATTGAAAATTGATAACAAAAGTATTATTTTAGAAATTTTTATTAACACATTCAAGATAGTATGTAATGAAAAATATATAGCCTGAAATGTGATAACAATAGATATTCATAGTGTTGTAATAAAATTTTCTGGGCATATTTTATGCTACTTTTAGTATTCTTTTCTAGTATGATATCTTTGAAAACAAGTTCCATGATGGAAAGGTCAAATTTGAAAATATATTGAGTAGCACTTTTATTGTTTGCAGTACAAACTCAACATCTTTTGCATCTATATTTTTGTTTTCTTTTGCTGACAATTTTTCCTAGAACATGTAGTCACATAAAGATTTATTTATTTTGTAATTTATTATACGATATTGCTCTGAAATTCCAAATTATGTGAATTTCCGTCATCCGTCTCCAACAGTTGAAAGACGGAAATTTACGTCTCCCGTCTTCAAAGTGCTAACAATTTCACTTCAAAAAGTATTTATGAGTTCTTAAAATATGAAAATTAAGTTGACCAAGATATGAGAAAAGAGAATTAATTCTGAAAGATTGAAGACAATAATGATCTCAATTGGATAAAGAAACTAATTGAAAAACACTAGAAATTTGCTCAGGATTATAAAAAGAAATATCAACTTATTACTGGGAGAAATCCAGATCAAAGTCTGAGATGAAGGAAATCGCTATTGACAGAAATTAGATGTCTCTAATGTCATCATGTAGGTTATACTAAAGAAAATTATCAAGTTATGAAATGAAACCAAAACGTTTTTTATGCAACAAATTTGGACATTCGAAAGTTTTGCTCAAATAAAATCAGATAGAACCTTGTGAGTAAAACTTTTTTGCAAAACTTTACGCAAAATAAGTCGGAATTACTTGTCCACAGGAAAAATTCAAGTATTAGTCTGGCAGCTGCAGCAGAAATGAAAAGCTTTTGTAAAATTTTATTGGAAGTTCCATTGAGTGTGGAAACAAATTAGTGGAAAGTACATAAAATTACAATAGTAGATTTGAGCATTGAAAGAAATAATTAATGAAGAGGATAAAATTGACGAAATTGATGATAATGGCCTATCCGGAAAAGGTTAACTCATTGTCGAATCAGAAGATAAAATCATTTTTGATTGGTCAGTATGCAAGTTACATCGGAGGTTCTAAAATCAAACCGAAACGTAGCATTGTAAATTGTTCATCAAGAATCTCTAAACAGTTAATAAGTCGGTTTTGAAGGGTAAAGTAGAAGGATATGTTTGTAATATATTGCAGCACTTGAATAATGTTACGTGAGTAAAATATTTTTACAAAACGTCACGCAAAATAAGTCGGAATTACCTGTTCTTAGGAGAAATGCAAGGATTAGTAGAGTTACTGGTGCAGAAATCGAAAGCCATTGTAAGATTTTATTGGAAGTTCCAGTGAGTGGGAAAACAGTGTGGCAAATATTTAAAATAATTCATATAATTTTTCTATAGGATTGTGCTACATGGAAAAAATCGGCATCATTGTCAATCCTATGGATGATTACATAGAAATTAAAGGAACCCATATTCAATTTGTCTTAGAAACGTCCACTATGACGTTTTACTAGATTTAACATTATTATCGTGGCCTAGTGTAACAGAAACGAAATTCACAATTAAGAAAACAACTGGATTTTTGGAATAAAACCAAATGAGGGACTTTACTCAACTTTATGATGGTCCACCTTTTGGGTTATTTCTTTCAGTAATTTCGTACAAAATATTTAGAATACAATCATTTGTAACTACTTAACTTTTCAAAAATGCTATGTATTTTTTCGGCATCTACTCTATCACTCTTGATCAACGAATTGATAGGAAGATTTCCAACCTTTTCGATAGTGATCGGTGTTCTGTTAACTTTTATTAACAAACATCGTGTAGTATCCTCCGGTGGCACTGAACTTTTGTGCATTGACATAAATACTTTAGATGTATAGAGTTTGTCTCAAAAATTACACTATTTCATGTTAAACTGAATGAATTTCCAGTCGCTGCCAAAACGATTTGTGCTCCGCGTTCTAAAGTTGATGGGATAATTTTAAATCGTTATTCCAAGAAGAATTATGTTCTTCATTGAAGACTTCTCAAGTTTTCTGTTTATTTAGGATTTAAAATAATACATACACAATGTGTTTACGCAACGAACTGAATTGATAATGCCATGTTTAAAATATCTCTATAATCTTTTGAAAGTTCTCTACAGCATTGGTTAAACAATTACAGGAAAACAATTAGGTTAGGGAGAAGATTACACCAAAGCTTTAAATGAACATCTCCCAGACAAATTCAAAAAAAATTAATTATTAGAAGAAGTTTCATGTCAGTGAATAAATATTTGTAAACTTTGCTCTATATTTTTATTTTTTGAAACTCAATTTTCTTGTAGATTCAATATTTTCATTTTGTACTATTTTATTGGTTAAATGCTGATTTTATATTATAAAATTATTTTTAGGCTTTTAAAACTAAAAATGTTGTTCTTTTTTAGTGGTAAAAGTTCTTATTGAATGAAAATTTAAAAAATTATAAATCTTACATATTAATTTTAAAATTACAAAATTTTTAAAAAATTACTTCATTTAAATATTAATAAATTAAAAATAAAAATCGGTTTATTTTAAACTAATAAATAAATTTCTTTGTTAAAACAAAAAATAAAAATTAAAAATAATTTTTTAAACATTTCCCTTCTGCTAATCTTTTCATTAATGATTATTCTAAAAATCGCAGACATAATTTTAGTTTTCTATGGATTCATTGAATTCTAAAGCTGTTTTTAGATTTTTTATATGTTGTCATACTTCGAACTCACTATTGTGATACAACACTTGAAAAAACGCCGAATTTTAAAAGACCGAAATTAAAACTTGGGAGATTTTTCCTTTAAAAATTATAGCTAATATTATTACCTTAGATGGTTTTTAATAATAATTTTTCAGTTCAGATAGTTTCGGAACAGATTCGATATCAATCGTAAAAACCTTAATGTTTTTGCTCACCTTTGATCGATTTTATTTTAATATTTCATTTATTTTCACTGTGGGCAACCTTTTGTAACTTTTTATCAATCTGTAATGCGTTTATTAATCTTAAGATACGAATGTAAAAGACAGAAAGTTTAAGCTGACAAGTGTTGTGAATTATTTTTCACTGTATATTAATCCAGTAGTAGCCGAATAATTGACTTCGAATGAAAATGAATAAATCTTTGGTTATTTCGACTGATGATTTCATGATTTTTAATTTTTTCCTTACACTATCCATGATTTTTTTAATATTATACTCCAGATGTTTATAACTATAGCTTGACTCAAAAAATTGAAAACAAAATGTAAGAAAACTCGGTTCAGAAACGCGAAATTGTGTCGTGTTCAAACATTATTTGACCAAAGCCAATGCAAAACTCAGAAGAAACCTTCTACTCTTGATTTAACAATTTTCCAGGTATTCTCTAGTCCACATGCGACATAGCTTGTTATAAAACTTCGTTTTCTACACCTGGTTTGAATAAAACGTCTAAATTATTTTATTGAAGATCTAATTCTAGAATGTTTATCACAAGCACTGTAAATTCTATATATTTTATACTTTTTATAAATTTTTAAAAAAGTTTAAAACATTTAAAATTTGCAATAACAACTTGTAGCAATGTACAATATTAATATTATTTTCTTCTTTTAATCGCTCACAATATGAGATCCATTCAAGACTTCTTCTGAAACAATATTTCAATGTCAAATTATGTTTTTGTGGTTCTATTTTAAGCACAATAACAATACTTACTATTGTAATACAGTGAATTTGCCGACCAATTGAACTACAAATTTTACTTATTTTCTTCTTTTCACTAAAACTTTATATTTATTTCACTGGAAAACCTTACAAAACGAGAGGATTTGCAACCATTTCTGAGATGAAATCAGATCAGAATTTTATTTCATATTCCATTTATTTAAACAAACTTATTTATGAAATAACAGTTAAGCCGTTAAAACTTAACAATGAATAAAAAAGGTACAAAGATTTGATTCTATTTTTTATTGTTTAGTAGTTTTAATTCATCGCATCACTATTTGATTGGAAATCATTCAATAATGACCAAAGCCATTTGTAGACGAAAACAAAAACAAATGGAAACATTTGAAACTTTAAAAAAGAAAAGTCACAGTGAAAATAACAATAAAATTTCATGAGATATTCTAAAACTGATTTTAAAAACGATTTTAAATATAATAGAATAATTAATTAATTATTTTTTTAAGTTTATTGAATATTCTTTTGTTTGAACTTGTTTTTTATAAATTAGACCAAAAGTGCGCAAACTACTGGGCGGGCCCCCGGGTTTGGGCACGTGATAATAATTTTGGGGCTCAGAAAATTTTAAAATTGTTAGATTTTACAAACGAAGTATGGTTTTTTCGATGAATATTTATTATTGGTTTTTTGCTAAAGCATTAGAACTGTTATTTTCATAATATTTAATTTGTTCAATTTACAAGAAATAGAAAAATACACTTTGTTTATTTTAAAGATGTTTATTTTATTTACGTCTTTTTTATTGTGGCGTTATGGTTTTTTATTAAGTCGGGGGCACCAAAAATAAATATCTTGAAAATGGTGGCGCAACTTAAAACGTTTGCGGAAGCCTGAATTAGATAATACTATAAAAATTGTTGTTGGGGGGGGTGGTGGTGGTGGTAAAAATATAAGGGGATTATTACAAGGAATTGGTTATGAAAAATATTATTTTGATTAATTTAGTGTTTTAATAAAGAAGTTCATGTTGTTGGTCATTTTAATTTTTATTCAATGCTAAAATTGAATTTGTTTTAATTAAAGTATAAATAATGTCGAATGGTTGTAGAATTTGATGGAATATTTCTTTTTCTCACTCTTGGCAATTATGATTTTTTAATAATTTAATGCAAATCATGATCACTAATAACCATTCATTACAGTGGATTCATTCACAATTTATTGTCTTTTCTCTTGTAAATGTTGTACAGGTTGCTTTTATTTTTTAAACCTTCCAATAAATGGATCTCATTAGATTTTAATAACAAATTTATATATAAATTATACAAACCCAGATTTTATATTCTCAATTAGGGTTTCAGACCCGTGCCGTTTTTCAATCTCGGGATCAACAATGGACTATTTATGTAACAAATTTACATGATTTCATTTTTCAAAATAAATAATAAAACTGATAATATTAATAAAAAGTTGGTTTTATAATATTATACTAATATACTATTAGAAGTGAAGCCAATTATCAACAAGATCAAGGCATATAAGGTAATGGAACATGGTCATATGACACTAAACGTAAATTTCATATGACGGTTTAATGGGTCCGTTTAGTTTTAATGGAGTGTTTTGTGTGTGTTATTTATCTATTTGTCTTTTTTTATTTATAATATATACAAATTAAATTTTTAATTAAAATTCAATTTGCTATGGTAAGAAAACCATTACAAAAATACAAATAAAATGAACTAAAAAAAATTAATATAAAAATTGAAAATTAAACTAATCGAAAGGTTTCCTGGAAATACTATCAAAAGAATATCCCATATTCCATTTACTTTTTTTGGCCATTGCAAAAACGAAAGTTTCCAGCCAACTCCTTTATCCTATATCGTCGATAACTACAAGTTGCCTATCCTGAAAATAGAAAACCATTAATCATTTTGTTGAGTTTTTAAAGTTATCCAATTAATACTTATTTTAAAATTGTTTTTATAATTATTTTTATTTTTACATTTTTGAATATTATTTGTTCTCAAAAAACATTCTAGCTATTTAACGTAAGAGTCACTCCAGCTGTCTCAAACCGATTTTTATAGGTGACGCTGTTGGACTCCACAGTATCTACTTAACAACTAGTATTAGAACCAAAAAAACAGCACAAAAGACTCGCGAATTTTCTTTTCAATCACAATCACTTTTAGAATATCTAATATAGAGGTATAAAGAATAAAAGCACTTTTAGCTGAACACAGTAAGCCATAACCCTAATTAAACTCAAATGACAACAAATTCTAACCACCCAATTGTGACAAGAATTGGACGAAATGGATAATAAAATAATCGCTATTAACAATGAAAATGTCCTTTTTAAAAGCAAAAATTGCTATCCACTGTTAAATACTTACCCATTTACAATCAACTCAATATTAATAAAAGTGGCTAGATTTTGCCCTAACATTTTCTAGAATAAAATCAAAATCTTATGCTCCAACATACCTCCAAATTTTGTACCTCCATAAGTAGGATAAATGAAAAAATTAATATTATTATAAAAATAACATTATTTAAGGAGCTCTTTGAGCTAGGCATCAGGGGGAAAAACTTTGGGACCACTATAGATAGGGACTCTCTTAAAGATACGTCGGATAACATCCATGACCTGACTAGCGAATGGTATGCTAAACAGTCGTTTTAATGACGTACCAAGGACATATAGCTAAGACTATAGAAGGCAATAGACAATCAGCATACCTTACCAAACATAGAGCGCTAAATGACCAACAATACCATTTTTTGATCAAAGCCCGGAATAATATGTTAAGCCTAAATTATAACACACATAGGGTTAAGGAAAAAATGAACACAAACTGTAGACTCTGTAATAAGGAACCCGAGACCCAAGCACACATTTTTAACCACTGCGCCCAAAAAAGCAACGCTAGGAGAAATAAACATAACAACGTTATGGAAAAAGCTGGAGAATACCTAATATCTAAGGGGTTTCAGGTAGATATAGAAAGATCCCTTCGGCATTGAAACGCGGCTTAGACCTGACCTCTTTATAAAATCCAAACGCAATAATTATATTCATATTTTAGATATTAAGGTTCCATATGACCACCTAGAAAACTTCCAAAACGCCAGAAAGAATAACTATAAAAAATATAAGGATTTAGCCCTCGAAACAGGTAAGCAAAATAATTGTAAAACAACAATATACGCACTCGTAGTAGGGACACTGGTGTCATGGGACGGGGAAAATTATAGAATTCTAACAAAAATAGGACTCAATACTACAGAAGCCAAGAAACTGGAGAAAATTTGTATAACCACTGCACTAATATCCAATTATAGAATATATATGGATCATGTTACCAATAGGGAAAAAACATAGGTACATAAAATTGATGATACTGGCACGTAGTGCCTAGTACCACAAAAAACTGAATAGCGAGATATCATAATAATAATAATAAAAATACTATTACCTTGAGAAAATTTGAATGACCTTGACCTACTTTTAAATTACCTTGAAAAAATATGATAAGTCATAATAATAATAATAATAGAATAAAAATTAAAAAACATTAAAACACTACTTAAAAAATAAGTAGTAAATTAAAATTAAAAAATGTTTAAAAATACTGAGACCTTGAAAAAATTTGAATGACTCTAATAATAATAATAATAATAATAATAATAATAATAATAATAATAATAATAATAATAATAATAATAATAATAATAATAATAATAATAATAATAATAATAATAATAATAATAATAATAATAATAATAATATAATAATAATAATAATAATAATAATAATAATAATAATAATAATAATAATAATAATAATAATAATAATAATAATAATAATAATAATAATAATAATAATAATAATAATAATAATAATAATAATAATAATAATAATAATAATAATAATAATAAGAGTAATAAGTGGATATCTCGCTACCAGTAAAGAACACCCAAAAATTGTACCGACATGTCACTAGTGGCATAATATGCTTACTAGTGCATCTCCAGATGAATGAAGTGAATAGATGATATTTGGGGTATTGCATACTTCCAAGTACATTAATCAATTATAAAATCACAAAAAATATATAACATGTCATCAGGGGTATCGAATACTTCCTGATGCATGACTCTCCACCAACATCATATATTTGGTGATAGAGAGCCCAAGCTCCAAGTGAAATAATGGCAGTGAAAATGCTTATTATTCACTACATAGAAGGAAATGGGATGATAACTGACCGATATCATCTCATCAGCGGACCTATCCAATTAGAGATATGTCCGTGAAGCATCGCATAATGATGCTCAACAGGTACATTTAATAAATTTTTCTTAAAAAGTGAGGGTAGGAGCATTTACTGCCCACTATCCCACAAACTCTTACTAAGTAATAAATAACGGTAAGAGACCAATAGTTCCCAATAGCGCACTGGTACCTAGTTGCTACTGCCTATTCCAAGAAGACAATGGGTTGATAACCGGTCATTATCATCCTATCAGCAGACATAACCAATCAGAGGTATGTCTGTGAAGCATCATCTAATGTTGCTCAGATAGGCCTGAAGCTGACATGGACTGGAAGAGGGGTTTGGTGGGAGTGCTGCCTGATTGAACGGAGTGTTATGATGGCTACTGATGATCCCCACGGGGAACACAGTACAATCAACTAAAAGTAGCAACATAAAAAAATAGCTGAAACCGCCAGGTTTCTGCTTATCCATATGGATTATTCCTACTATTAGGAGAGGCTGGTAAAACCAAGCTTCGGGACTTCAACGAAATCCCCGACCAAATCCACGAAATATCAAAGAGGAAGACCCATATACTAAATTATATCACATATTTTAATCAATAAATTCTTGTCTAAAAAAGACATAAATGAAATTCACAACTCTCAAATTTCCTCAAACAACTAAAACAAATATTATAATATCTGCAATTAAACATTAGCAGTTTAGGATCAAATGACCTAATAAAAGATCTATACCACAACAAATACGTTTAATGTTAGCAGCAAACTACAACACTTACATCGAAACATTAGCAGACATTGCTGACCAAATGAACAAAGAAATATAAAGCACCATATCAAAGAACCATATCAAAAACGAACCATTCCCAAATAACCAACAAGAAAACAAAAGGAACGAAATACGTGAAACCAACGAAATCACAAATAAGCTAATGAGCTCACTAATCAGTAAATTCGACGAAATCATTGTCGAAAATAAACAAATTAAACAGCAACTCACCAAAATAAAAGAAAAATGTCAACCCTATCTAAACATCCGAAAATGAAAACATACAAATTACAAATAAAATCATTCACCAAACCTTTACTACATAAACCTACTGAATCTACGCAACCGAATCAGCGATTCCACAAACAACAACATTAAAAAAAGTAAGGACGACATCTGCTTCTTCAACCAAAGATTCTGGAATAATGCATGCAAATATAATAGCCCATGCACATTTAAAAGCAAGAAAACTGAAAATGTCGCTACTGACATTTGGCGAAAAAAACAAAACTTTTACTGTGTATTCACAAAACAAAAATTTCCTGATCAATACAGGCTCAGTCATTTTGTTATTAACCCATAAAATATTCAACAATCTCAAAACAACAACGAACAAACTTACATCACCGAATGGTACAAGTATGAATACGCTTGGCGAAATACAGTGACAATTTTAATCAACAACAATGAGTACAGCTGTTCGTTTTCTGTAGCAAAATAGCATCAATCAATAATTGGCGCTGATATTTTATCTCACTCCACGGTCGACAAAAAGCTATAGTAGAAAATCACATCAAAGAATCGAAAACTAATCAACCAGAAACAACCTACTGCTCACAAAAAGACATTGGAGTAATCCAAAAAGAGTCACAAACAAAAACTAAAGCAAAACTATCAACAATAGTCTCGAAATAGATTCATTGCTAAAACAATTTTACAAACTAATCGAACCACTAAACTTTGATGAAAGTTCAAAACACCCAACCGAACATGCAATCATCACATATGGCAACCAAGTACACTCAAGAGGGAGATAACTCGACCCACAAAAGACAAAAATTACAAAAGAAATTTTTAAATAGGTACTGGAAAACAAAATAGTAAAGCACTCGAACTCTGTGATTGGTTATATGCCCTTATGCTCAAAGATAAAGCAAACGACGAAAAAGAATTTTAAAGGTGACGCTGCTGGGCTCTACAGTATCTACTTAACAACTAAACAATTAGAAAAGTACTATAAATTACAGTATCAACCACAATATAAGTTACTTAACAGACGGAATTAGGCGAGGTCATATTACGTAATTGTCATCTTCAATTTTTGTTTTAATAAAGTGGTCTCTATTTTCAATATTTTTAGATAGTCAAATTTCGGTCAAGCAACATCATTCTTAGGTTAATTTTTGATTAAAAAAACCGATTTTGGGCTCAGAACTCAAGATTTAAGGGTACATTGGGCTGTTTTGTCGTTGAAAAGGTCATGGTAGGGTCTGGTTTTGAACAAAAAGCCTAATTTTGGTCAATCAACATCATTTTTAGATTAGTTTTGGATGAAAATTCAAATTCAAGTGTCAAAATCTATGGATTAAGGGTCAAAGATACGTCTAATGAGTCTTGATGACCTTAAATGAATCAGAGTCGAATTTTGAATAAAAAGTCAATTTTCTATCAAGCAACATAATTTTTAGGTTAATTTGTATAGAAAAATCCTTAATAGTGTATTTTATTAGATTAAAGGTTAAGCATTTGTCTACTAAAGCATTAAACAGTCTTCATTATACTCCTAAAGTACTCCAAGGTCAGTGTTTCTCAACCCAGGTGCCATAGGTATATGAAAGGTGTGTCGCAAGCTCGGGTAATTTTATTATTGAAAATTTATTAATTTAATATTAGGATTGAGTTTGATAACAGCTAATAGCTTAGATTTTAGATTTTTCTTCATTTTTCTGCATTGGTAAATATTAAGAACAAGAAAAGACAAAACTTGAACTCAATTGCGAATGAGTTAAGAGTATGTTTGTCAAATACGCGACCTAATATTAAGGAGCTTGATGCAAAAATCACCAAGCTCAAATTTCACATTAATATGTTATAACAAGATTTTGTTTATTAAATATTGAACTTACAAAATTTGTTTTTATTTTTATAGCTGAAATCTTAATATAATAAAGGTAAGATGCCACCAACTTTTCAAATTTCCCTTTAGGGTACTGCTAAAAAACGGTTGAGAACCACTTGAGAAATACTTGTTTAGCTTCAAAACAGATGCAAAGATGTATCAAATCGAAAACCCTAAAGTTTTCTTCATTAGTATAAATCATTCAACTTTAACTTAATTATTCACTGATAAGAACCATAAAAATAACTTCATTCCATAATAAAAAATTAAACTTTTAGCCTGTTCACAGATAGCTGAGACACATGGCTATTCAGATTATTAAATCTGATGGAAATATCCTAGAAATATTCTCAAATAAATATCTGGTTTTCCTCTTGAAGAATACCTGTTGGATTTGATTTCCCCACTCCTTATTCTCTTGATTCCACCGAAGAAATTCTTTTAATGTTTCATCATTACTTTGTAAAAAAAGAGAGATAACTGTCTAAAATATAATTTATATATTCGTTCTTTTTGTTTATTACTACCATCATCTACAAAAAATGACTTTTCGTAAATAAGATAAGTCCCCCATATTAAGCATACTTTGGTTAAATGAGTTCCAACTTGAGCAAAAGCAACTTCAAAACATTGTCTAATTTCTTCTTTATCAATTAAATATCCTAACATAAATTGGAAACATTCAAACGATACATCGACACTTCTATAATTTTTAATTGCACGAATGAATAGAGCACGTATAAAAGCTTTGTCTGAATTAATAGACTTTTCATCATTGACCCAATCAATCCACCTTTCAGGGAACAATGGATAATAGATATGCATAGTTTCTCTTGATTTTCCTGCTTCAATCATCTTTTCTGAATGTTTTAGTGCATTAATTAATTTCCAATGAGAATCATAATCAAGAGGATTTCTTAAAAACATTTTCTCTATACATATCAATTTCATAATTTCAACTGAAAATCTTATGATTCCGAATCACTACTAGATAAATCATTATCAATCATATGAAACTTTTTTAAAATATGTTTTCTTTATAAGACAAACTTGTTTTATTGTTAGCAATTTAATTTATTAAAATAATTCAAACTACAAATCCTCCAACCTTGACCACAATTCAAACCCAATTTTAAATTTACAATTCCGCCAAAAAACATAATACATACTAACTCGAATAAACAACATACAAACTAAAAGTAATTTTTACATAAAAAATAAAAAATGAACTTTTATTGCAAGATTCAACAATACCATTGTAATATTTTACGGAATGTGTGTATGTGTGTTATACTTAATATTTTAAGCAATTTTTGATGGTTTTATATGATTTATTAGGCGGATTTTATGGGTATTCTAAAACAAGATAATTATCATATGGTGCTAATTTTCGTGTGTATTTGAGTGAGTGATTCAATGAGTGTACAAAAAAGTCCTGACAATATATCAAGGGTGGTCACACATAAGGTCTACAGAAGCCGCAATTTGGTTTTAAATATTCTATAAAGAGCCATACAGAAATTAAACTTTTTTATTTATATTAATTTCATATTTTTGTTGAAATTCCCATTAAGTAAAATGCCTTCAGAATAAAAAAAATTTAATTTTTAAACTAAATTATAATCTAAAATGTTTTTCATGGCATTAAAAGTTGAAAGTCATTGATAAAATATCATATTTCTTAAAAGCAGTAACACAGATCGGTAACAAATGCATAAAATATTCTTCCGAACTATTGCAGGAGGGCGATCGCCCCATATGAATTCACCCCTCGACATGGATAAATTTCAGTGAACAAATATTTTAAACCGCCAATCAAAGTTTAAAGAAGTCATAGTGAAGTTTTAAAAAGTCAGAGTTCGTCTTAAGTTGATCAAAGGAAATTCAGGTGTGCAGGAAATTTAAGTGAAAATTGATAAATGGAAAATTTTATAAAAATTCAGAATTATTAAATTAATTAATAAATTTTGAAAAAAATAAACATTGAATTAAACATTGCTAAGTAAACAGGTATATCCGATAGCAAATAATGAAAATAAAATAAAATACAATAATTAAAACGTCAATGGGAGTGTTCACGGAAGAAAAATAATTATTAGTCTATTTCAGAAACTGGATCCACGTAGGAAAAAAGAAGTGGTAAAAGGAAATTAAATGAAATCAGTTTTGTCTAAAAATAAATAAAGAAATTATTATTTTTAATTATATTTAACCAATAGGTGACATACGATTTCATACAAAACAAAAGGGGTTCAGAGACAAGGAGCCAAATCGCCAAGGAACTTGGGGTTTAAAAGGTTCATTAATGATTCTTTTGTTTTCTGATAAATAAAAATAAAATCGAATATAAAAAATAGTGAAAAATCAGTAAATGTAATAAATTTCTGTAAACCAAACATTTCTTTAAATCATTTATGTTACTATTTAATTAGATTTGTTTAATTATTTTAATAAAATTTAACGGCAAACTTTTATTACTTGATTTTACTTTTTGATAGGAAATTTTTCAAATATTTTAGAAGAAAATATTTTTAATTTAATTAAATTTATTGAATTTCAATTTCAATTCGAAACATAATTTATGGAAAATGTGTTTTTCGGTTTTGTATTAATATTTCTTAAGTTAAAGTATTTGTTGGGTTACGAATATGACGAATTAAAATTTTGTAAATATTTCATAATCCAAAAACTTCAATCATTGTTTTTCTTGGTATCCAATCTAACTCAAGACATTTTTAGACAATTAAATAGACTTAGCTGATATAAGTATATGGTTATGTCACCGCTGGACTATATAACCCCCCCCGGTGCTGAAAATTTTTTTTATGTCTAAAAGTACAATTTTTCTGAGACAAAGGCAATGACTCATTCAAGGTCATTGAAACAAAGGTAATGAGTCATAAAAAATTTTAAGGTAATTTAAACAAAGACCATGACTCATTCAAGGTCATTGGGTGGACCATCATATTTTTTAAGGTCATTTAAACAAACACCACGACTCATTCAAAGTCATTGGATGAGTCATAATAATTTTCAAGATCATTTAAAATTTTCTCACGGTCATACGATGACTCATCATAATTATTAAAAACGATGGTTTTATTAATTGATTTTAGAAATATAGTTATGAAAAAATACTTTACAAATTATGTCGATTAAAAGTATACCCGCGCGCATTTAATATATCAGTTTGGACTAAATAATAATATTATTTTGACTCCCATTATTCGATTCCGATAAATTTAAATGGATGAATTATTTATTTTTAATTTTAAATATAATATCCTTACCCTTTCTTAAATTTTATCTGCAAGCTCGTCGTTGGGGGCTGAATTCTAGTTGATCTGCAAATAATCTTTTTGTTAGTAATTAACATCATTTTATTTAGTGCTTATGACACTTTGTCGTTTCCGCGGATGAAAGTTGTGTAATTACCTCGACAAGCTAGGTACTTTTTGACCCCACTTAGTCTGGCAATAATAATGCATATACTTCATCTTATCCTTTCTTTTTTATCAATTTGTATTGTGTTTTAATCTGTATTATATTAAATTTTTATTCTTATGACTCTTAACCCCTAGGTTTTTAAATATTTGATTATAAGTAATTTAGTCCCTTATTATCAAAAATAAATTTGATTTTTAACTAAAATAAGTATTAAATATAAATGTCTTTAAATTCGATCACTTATTATATGTATTTTCTTTAAAATTGTCTAGAATCTTTCTTTTATCAGTAAAACAAACACACATATTTCAATCAAAAATTCCATATGGAATAATAAATTATGTATAATTTCTTAAAAATTGTCCATAACTTTTTATATATCGCTAAAACAAACACAGATATTTCAATCATAAACACGTACGTATCATAAATTACATACATTTTCCTTACAATCTCAAATACTGAACCATTTTTATGATTTATCTCATACACACACATTATTAACCAAAAAATAAATATTTCATTAATTTTTGAAAAATAACACATATTTTCATTAAACTTTTACCATAAATACTGTAACATATAGAAGGTTTAACACAGATTTGAACCATAATTATTTTTGATATTTATTTGCACATATTTTCTTAAAAATATCGAATTTTTCTTTAGCTTTATACAAACATTTATACTTTTTCAATCCCTGTCTACTATGAACCACAATCGCAAACCTTCGAAAACTCCATTGAAACCCCTTTAAAGTGATACCTCACACGCTCGGAAAATCTTTACTTAAGTTTTATAAACACATATATTTCAAACATGTAACGCATGTGTATCATAAATAACACATTGTCACTAAACCTTTTCTATGTTCCGTATCGCTGATATAACACACACATATTTTTTTGTCTTAAAAATATCGATTTTATCTTTACATTTGTTCATTGTACACACAAACTTTTTCTATTTATTGCATACCATGGATCATATTAGTAAACCTTCGAAAAACTATTGAAAACAGTGTAAAATGATACCTCACATTCAATAAATATTTTTAATAAAATTTTATACATACACACATATTCATTTTTATACAATATTGAAATAATTTTATAACCTTTGCATCCCATACTTTGTTGAAAATTTATTTTATTTTATATAAAAATAATAATAATAAATAATAATAAAAATAATAATAACTTGTAATAATAACAATAACAATAATACTAATAATAATAATAATAATAATAATAAAAAATACTAATAATAATAAAATAATAATAAAAATAATAGCAAAAATAATAATAAAAATAATAATAAAAATAATCAAAATAATAATCAACATAATAATAATAATAATAATAATAATAATAATAATAATAATAATAATAATAATAATTATAATAATAATAATAATAATATAATAATAATAGTTTTAGTAATAATAGTAATTAGAATACTACTTATAAAAATAAGTAGTAAATTATATTTGAAAATTTTTAAAAATTATGAAGACCTTGAAAAAATTTTGAATGACCTTGAAAATTATAATGATTCATCCAATAACCTTGAATGAATCATGGGTTTTGTTTAAATTACCTTGGAATTTTCTGATGACTCACTGTCTTTGTTTCAATGACCTTGAATGAGTCATTGTCTTTGTCTCAGAAAAATTTGTACTTTTTAGACTTAGAAAAAGTTTTTATCCCGGGGGGTATGTAGTCCAGCAGTGACATGGTCTAGCGGTGACATAACCATCTACTAATATATGTTCAAGAATTTACATCTTCATTAAAATATTCTGCTCAATGTTCTTGTCATTAAGTTCAATGTGTCTACAGAAGTTAATCCCTTCAATGTTCAATCCAATAACGGTTTTTCCAATTTTCCCAATGTCGAAGCTTAATCAAAGTTTTTATAAGTATACAACCGATCATTATGATATTATCTATATAAATTAATTTTGGAAATTTCTTTAATTTGTCAATCGATTCAACTATATTATTTTATTGTGGGCATTTTTTCATAACTCGAAATCCTTACGGAACACCTGGAAAAACTTAACAATTTTCATCTAAAGGATAAATCTCTAAAAGCTGATGGTGGGGATATTTTTGTAGATTCTTTCCGGCAAATACAACTGCTCCTCAATAAATGAGGATGAAAAATCATTAACCTTAGGAGAAATTTGGTTTCTATAAAAGATCCAGGAAAACTCACAAATTCACAACATATCTAATGTGTAAATTCGTAACTCTCTTGAATCTTTCTGTTAAATTCGTTGAAATATTTATTCTGACATTATGGATCTTCTTTGCCAAATTGAAATCTTTCTTTGTTTTGTTCAATAAATTATATTTTTGAATTTAAAAACGAAATATTAAAATGTAAATTCCAAAATATAATGAATGCAGTATATTTCACTTTCAATAAATTGATTCAGAAAAATTGCGTTCTGGGATTTTTATTGTACTTTTAATACTCTTATTAATGATATCCGGTGAAGTGGAGAATGGTAACATTTAGCATGACAACATTTAGCAACTGCTCTTTTGCTTTTTGCTTTGATGAAAACATCCTTTAAGACATTTTACTGCGCTTTTACACTCTTACTAATGGTACCTGCTGTAATGGAGAAGGGTTGACAATACTCAACAACTGGTCTTTTGAATGGAAACTTTTCAAAACTACCCAATCTAGATTTTTACCTTTGATTCTATTTCAAAAGAAAATGTGCAACGGTGAAAAGATTACGAAAAATTGGCTGGTAAAATTGTATATGTTTTCCTTCTGCTGGAAACGTATCTTTTGTGCATTGAAAACCTTTTTGGTAAACAAAAGTCTGCATTTTGAAATTGGTTTAGTAAATAAAGACATTTCAATGATAAATTTACAATGTCGAGTCATTCTGGCAAAATTCACCGGGGAACTTTCAAACAACGACAAATGGAAATGAATTATTAGCGTTATGTTTATAAGTCGAGACCATAAGATTTTACGTGGGTTGAGGATTTGCCTTTCTTGGTGATGACGAAACACTGGGAACTCTGACTAACGACAATTTCATAGTCATTCTTGAGCTTATTGAAAGATCTGATGCATTTCTGGCTAGCCTTATTGGAAGAAATGGAAGAGAGGAACTCGGAAATACAAAATATATGTCAAAAACAATTTGTGAGGAGGTTCTTCAAATTATGGGTTAAAAGTTCGATTAAAATATTATTGCAGAAGTTAAAAGTGCTAAATACCTTTCAGTCAGTGTAAGCTCAACCCCAGATATCTTCCGTGTTGACCAATTGACTTTAATTATACGATGTGTACTATTGAATGGAAAACCAGTCTAAAGATTTGTAAGATTACTTGAACTGGATAATTAGATTTTAATATAAATTGAAAATTGTGGTCTTGATATTAATGATTGTAGAGTACAAAGCTATGATTATTATTATTTAAACTCAGCTGTGCAATCGCGAATGAAAGATCTAAATTCACTTGGTCATTTCGAATCATGTACATCATATTCCTCAAATCTTGTCGGCGCTTTTGACATTAATTGTTGTTCAAACTCTGTCAACCTCTTCAGCTTTGTTCAAGCCTTTTAAGATTTTTCTGCTGTTGGCATCTGGGTCTTACCGGACCAATCAACGAGATTACCTAGCTCCAGGGGTGTGAATTACCAATGCACTACAGAAATATTTATTTCCCTCCATATGCGTGAGTACCTACCATTGGTACTGAAAGATGTGGGTAGATTTACATGTGGAGGTGATCTCACTGAGTAATAATTCACGAAGCACATCTTTTTCACTACCTTTTTTTTAGAATTTTTAACAAAGTTCAAAACATAAGGTTTAGCGTATTTGAGACAACAATGAATTCGTTTAGTTAAGACGTAACTAAGTTATTTAGAAATGAAATTCGTAAACGTATTTTTTGCAATTTTAGTCTTAAGATGTTATTGACATCTAAAGAAAATGTTAAACCTGTTGATCTTCTTGGATAAACATGTAATTTCGGGAACATATACCACATATATTTTTTATATCTCAACGACAAACTGTGAGGGTGAAAGATCATTTTCAATATTCTCGGGTGTGAAAATTATCTAAGTAGCTGCACTGGACAAGACCAACTGAATGCTTTATAATTATTGACTATAGAATCTATGCTTCTGTGTGAAATGAATCTTGATTCGATTGTTGAGGATTTCACAGTGAAAAAACGTTTAGTACTAATTGAATTTCAGTACCTCTTATTTTATACCTGCAATATGAATAAATGCAATATTTTTTCAAAATTAAACTATTATTTTAATTATATAACATCAAAAAACAAATTTTAGTAAAACTGATCTTAGTCATTCAATATCTATAACATTTATAATGTCGAGAAAGAACTGTACTGTCATCGTCAGGTAGATTCGAACTTGAAACTAGATCGATAAAGCAGTTTAAATCGATAATTTGTACATTGCAAATTTCCAAAAGTATTCGATAATGATGTCAACTGTTAACCAGAATTATCATGCCGATGAAGACCATTTAAAACTGATTAAAAATGGGCAAATGGTAAGTAAAATTTTTGTTTTTCATTACATTTATAATTCTTGAAGTCTTTTTTATTATTTTTAATTTTTTAATCTTAATATTTTTATATAAATTAAATTACCTTATTTATTATGAATTTCAAGCCACTTATATTCATTTTTTGATAATTTGAGATTTCTTAAATTGTTATTTAAATAGAGATTTTTAACTTTCTTAAAAATTTTGCATTCAAACAATTTCAAATTTTTTTAGGTGATTGCAGTGATTTTCTCACCATTTGGAGACTTTTATCAATCTTTTGTTATCAATTTCTTAATACCTAAAAATTTTTGATTTTGACATTTTTATTTCACTTATAAATTACTTTTTGCAATGCTTTTCTTCTATATTTTCTATAATTTTCGGTAATCTATCACCATTTTCAAAATTTTTATAAAGATTTTAGTTGAAATGAGTGGGATAATGTAGATGAAAATTTTGGTTGGAATATTTTAATAATCCTCGTATTGAATGAATTTTTCTCCAATTTTATATTTTTATAATTGAAAATCTTCATTACAAACTATTGCTGACCATAATTTTTGTAATCTTGTGTTTATTTTTTATAAAAGGGTATATATGTGTTTCTAATTCATTTTTCTGCTCTTCTATGGTAAATCCACTTAAGTTACGTAGGTGCCCATAATTTGCGTTTTTATTTCAAGTGTATATATTTCAAGGTGTATATATTAATTATCTTTATTTGTGAAGTAACTGGTGGTAATTTATGCAAAAATGGAGTATAATAAGGTTTTTCAAAAACAGCACTTTTTAAAAAAACGGTTGTTACTATTTTTTAAACAGCTGTTTTTACTGTTTTTGAAATTTTTATTTTATTTTACAGATAACAAAGTTTTTACATTAATACAATTTTATTACGCATTACATCGGATATTTTATAATTAAGAAGAGCTTGTAGGGATTTGTCTTAGATATGTGATCTAATTTTGGTACAAAACCTATTGCACGCAAAAAATAAACATTCAAAATCAGTTTTGCAAATTCTCTAAGCTCTCGCCGGTACTTTAAAAAAGCATAAATTCTGACTAAATCAACTTGAAATCTAATCTTTCAAATTGTACAGATCATACATTTTCTTGAATCAGAATGTTGAGTTCATCCTGAAGTGACAAATTAACGTTTATATCAATATTCACACTCGGTTGAACTTCTTCGTCTACATCGTTGATAGTACATCAGAGATGCCACAAAAACGAGAGGTTAAATTTTCTTCAAATGTTAGAGTGGTTTGTGATGGAGAGGCTATGAAATTCTTAAAGCTTTCAAACAATTTCATAACATCCTCATTCCTTCGCTCGTTTACCCGTATCTTCAAATTTGGAAGTTTATTGAACATGAATCGTAAAGTTTTTTCAGCACTCATAAGCGTTTCATCCTCGAAACTGAGATTTTATACAGCCAATTTTACTGCCTCTGGTTTTGAGAAGTATTTTTAGAGTGGAAAAGTTTACTTTGTTTATCATATTCAACGCATTAAAGACAAGTACTGTTTCACGAATTGCATTTTCCGTCTTAACTAATAGCTCAAGCATTGTTGTAATAGAATTCCATCCCGTCTTTACATCAAGATGCTGCTCTACCTCTTGATCAAATTCTTATTTTAGTTTGGTTAAAAACACATTGTTGCGAACTGTAGATTTCATGATAAATCTAACTAGTTGTGTTGAGTTCTTCAGTATTTATGGATAAAACACTTCTTCTTGTTCTGTGGCATCTTCGCCTTCCACTTCTACTTTTATTTCTTCATCAAAGTAGTCAATTTTATCAACTCTTTTCTTATATAACGTATAGGATATTCTTAAATGCAAGGAATGATTTAAGCACAATTTCCCAATTATATCGATCTGTTGAATGTAATTTTTGTTCACAGCAGCACCATCTTGCGTTGAACCTACATTTATCTTTGACCATAGTTATACCAAAATCAGCTAAATAACCCTATCGAGAGCTGAACATGAACCATGAATACGGACAAGCCCAATTTTTATTGTAGTTTTATCATCACTACCATGAAAGTTCACACCAAAAAATCATCTGCCTCTTGAATTGGTGTAGTTATCAGCACAAATATTGAATTTTGTTTTGTTTTCCAATTTCACTTTGATGTTTGCAAATTTCAAACAATTTACCTCGTTTTTCATCGTAATCATCATCTAACTGTTTCATTACATTACGCACTGTTGCGGGACATTTGTATCCGTCACTAGAAATTGATTGTCTTATATAACTGCGTAGAAAATGAGTTATATTCTTTGCTTTATTTTTGTTGGCTGGCTTCTCATTAGGAGTCGAAGTTTGAGTAGGCCTATTGACATCAACGCCGAGGAACTTGAGATGTTTCTTTAATGTCGTTGTAGAGCTTCCTGAGCTCTTATTGATTTTTGTTGCATCGTTCGCATTGGGCTTCTAATTGTTTTGTTTGTGGACTTGTTTATGTTTTGAAGAGTAACTCCATACTGTCGACATGCGTGAGAAAACTAATTCGCTTTTACTATTAATTTATTGATTTATGAAACAATGATTATAAATTTTTGGTTAAAAAAACAGCTATTGTAATGTTACTGTTAAACTTTTATGAAAAACCCTAGTGTATAATAACATTTGACGGACAGAAAAGTTCGAGCATAACGCACATTATAAAAGAAAAAAACAGTAATCACCACATGTCACATAAAATATTCATAATTTACGAAATCCATCTGTAAATCAGTAAATTACTTTTTTCTTTGTGATATTATATTGAATTTAGAGCGTTCCACAGTGAATTTCTCGCCCTGATGGAGTCAGGAGCTGTCGTTGACTTTGTTATTATCATTCGCATGCACATGTGATGGCAGCCCTGTTGGAACTTGCGTTTTGATTTTCGGCGAGATATTGATAAATGGATTTTTAACATCAAAATGATTTTCTTACATCCTAATCGAAGAAATTTGAATGTCACTAAAATAGGAAAGAGCCAGAAATGATTTCAGGTGGATTTGGAAATTGGCAGTTTTTATCATTCTCGGTGTAATTCATGTTTGAGGAATAATTTTCTCCCTGAGTAAATGAATTGAATTATCAACTAAAACAATGCTTGCCACGGCAGTTGATACCAAATCTGAGATTTACTGATTTAGTGGATTCAAATTGCAAACAATTATTATGTTATATAAGATTTATATAGATTTCGAAAAGGCCATCAAGCGGCTACCACACTGGACAAATTAGATATCAAAAAACCAGTTACTGAAAGATATTTCATGAATGTACTATATTTGGTTAAAACTTCTTTATGGTTACAAGAATCTTTGATGGATCTCAGAGGAAAGAACATACAGTATGTGGTAAGGAAAGATACGTAATTATAGAATATTGTATAATTAATTATTAAAATTTTACATAATAATATGTCAAAATTGTCGTTTTAAGATCAGAGGATATTTATGATGTTAGATGATTATGTTTGAATGTTGGCATGTTTGTGTGTCTCAAGGAATTCTGTATCAATAATTAGAAAGCCAATAAAATCTCTTTTAGATGTTATGAAATCAAAAACTATAAATGAGTGTGTTGAAGATTTGCCGTCAGAATAAATATTGTACACTTGTCTCTTTTTAAAATTTTGGAAATTTTCGATCTGTGTTTAGACTTATTTTTCGAGACGCAGACATGTCGAACAAATGAAAATATTAAATTTATTATTTTATTAATTTACTAATTTCAACTTTTTACAAATCATGAACTTTTCAAACGTTATTTATGACCTAATTTATGAAAAATCATCAAACTTATCTAATATTTGCAATATGTTGTATAATTTATTCACCTTTTGCATCAAAATCACTAGAAAATAATTGTCATTGTTAAAATTTTAAAAAAGATAAATCTAAAATTTTAAACAAAGGTTTACGATTGATGCTGAATTTAATAAAAACCAATGACCATTCCAATTTAGTTCAGGGTGACCTTACAAAAACATTTAATGAGAGTTTGTTGTTTTAATAAATAAACTGTCTAGGGCCTGCGTCTTTAAAGTTCTCTTGGTAGCTTATTAATAATACATCATTGTTTTATTTATTAAAAAAATACAAAATATAATATAGAAAAATAGAAATAAATAATAATAATAACCATTTTATATTTACGGTAATTAACCTAAATTAATTAATTGATCAGCATTTAATCTTTCTAATTGTTCATTTGAACTAATCATAATTTTAATAATTATTACGTAATGATACACAAGATGAATTTTTGAGCACAAAGCGTTTATTATTATATTTAACATAAATACTTATTTAGTGATTAAATAATTTTCTGTTTTTTATTATAATATTCATGTTTTTTAACAAGTAAATTGTTTTATTAAATATTACTCATCACCTTTAATTCATTTCTCGTCGACTACAAAAATACTTAAAAATTATATTAGTTTGAAATTACTTAATTATTATAAGGACTTTTTAGTTTTTCACCTCTGATTTCTTTTTTTTTTATAAAATTTTCTATAAAATTTGACTATGAATCAGATTTATTTATAATGTTTTTATTTAATTTGGATAAAAATATTTTAAAAATTAGTGAGAGATAAAACATTTAGAAAGAGAATAATCGACTCAAAATAATCAGACTATTTTATTCGGATTTTATTCGGTAAAAGTATTAAGGTGTCATTATTCAGATCTACTATTTTGTCAATCGTTCAATAATAATAATAATAATAATAATAATAATAATAATAATAATAATAATAATAATAATAATAATAATAATAATAATAATAATAATAATTATAATAATAATAATAATAATAATAATAATATATTTAATGTCAAAATTTTCATATTTTCACATTCATGTTAAGGTTTCTATTTTTCATTTTTTCTTTTATTTTAATAAAAACTTCAAAACGTCTTTATTGTTATTTTTTAATTTTAAAAGGTTGAAATAAAAAACAGAATTTATATTTTAAAATTATTTATACATTTAAAAACCATATCAATTATAAAATAACAAAACATAAAATTTACTTTGATAAATTTCTGATAAACTAAAATTAAAACAATCATGTTACACTTTGAAAATAAATTCAAATACAAGAGTTAATAATACAGTAATGTCAATCTTTCTCGAATTGTTTAATTAATGTTTTATCGGTTCAGAACTTGAAAAATCACTTGGAAGCTCTTGAAGCAGCTTCATTTCTAAATCTTGTTTGCATGTCACACATTTGGTTTTTTTCCGCTTATAACATTGAGCCCAAGTAATAACAATAATTATTCCAATTACAATAATTACACACGCGATTACTTCACCATAGATTCGAGTTTCTGGGGATTTCGGTCGGCACAGATTGATCTTCTGCAATTCGTCACAGACCACTGGCGGCTTTAACGAACATGGCACATTACACAAGCAGCTAGCATTTCTCAGAGATGAGACACAATTAGTTATGGTTAGTAGATCTTTGCAAATTAATGAACAATTCATTTTTATGCATAAATTTACTGAAGGTTTGCGTTGAAATTTAAAATGACTGCTATTAAAAATAAATTTTGTTAAAGCATTTAAACAAATCATAGTTTAAATAAAAAGATAACAATCAATGTAGACAATTGCTTTTATTTTCGATAATTCTGCTTTCAAGTGTTATTATTATTATTATTATTATTATTATTATTATTATTATTATTACAAGGAATCACATACACATAATAAATAAACGCGCCCCGACTGGTATAGCACAATTACTTTTTGCCGGTAACTCGGTCGGTCTTTACAGGTCTTTACATAAAGATATTATAAAAATGTTTTAAAATTTTTTATACCCATAATTATATCCATACACTGATCTTGAAATTTATTTTGAATTTGCATTCTTAAAGTCACATTTTGACAAAAAAGCGATTTTTTATACTATAATAAATATATAATACTTTAAATGTATAATAAATTTATAACAAAATATAATTCCTTACTCATTTGGTATTTCAATAAATATTATGTCGATTTGTATTTTTTTTAATTCTTGAAAACCTTTAACAAAATTAACTTTTAAATTAAATAAGATCAAATATTTAATTATCTGTCATAATTTTTTGGATAATTATCATTAGACAGTTGATCTAATTAATACATTTATATTTCTTCTGTTTTATAATGATAACTTTTCTTAAAGAGTTGAGCAAATAACAGGCAAAATTCATGATAACAGAATCTCTAAAATTTAGAAGCAAATTTCAGTACATTTTAATTGGCAATTTATAGTTTCGAGGTGATGAATATATTATTATTATTATTATTATTATTATTATTATTATTATTATTATTATTATTATTATTATTATTATTATTAAATTTCAATTAAATTAAATCATGTAATATGATGGTTGTTTATGAATTCCAAAAAAAATCAAACTAAAATAATAAAATTTATATTTCATGTCGTCAATTTCCTGTAAACTCAAATAAACTTGAGAAAATATATTTTGGTTTTATTTTATTGTTTTAATTCACAAAACAGTTTTGTCCTATTACAATTCCACTTTATACATCTATTACTTCTCAATAATTTTAAAATTTTCCGAAATTATTTCGAATTTTCAATTCATCTTTTACATTTAATTTCCTTTTAGAATTTTAATTATTTCTACTTAATTTTTACTTGATTTGCACTAGACGTTTTGTACACTTTATTTGTAATCATTATTGAAAGTTAACAATATATTTAAACATTTCACACAATTAATCAACATTAAATGAATGGGATATTTTTATTGAAATTTACAAACATATTGACAATTGAATTTTTCAACGAAATGTGGTTTTAATGGGGAAAGATTCTGATGAATTTCAAACAAAATTGCAATTCGAATTTTATTCTTTGGTTAGCTTACGTAGTCACCGTAGTCAGCTGGTGTTTGACGAAATGTGGCTAAGTTAAGTCTTAAATAGGGCTAAATTAGTCATCTGTTTATTTAATGACTCCAAATGAATGTTTCTTGTTTTTCTATCTCTACGCCATACAAATTAATCATATCACGCGTACACACTTTCTCCAAAAAGAAGCTCAAAACATAAAGAACACCATTAAAATCAAAGGTGTACGTGTGAAATAATGAATAAAAATATAACAGGTAAAAAATATATTTTAGAAGATATTCACATTTGCTGAAAATTTTGTTTTATTAGTTGTTTTTATCTAGATCTCTTCAAACTTCTGTTCCATCAAAATCTTGAGTTAAAATATAGGTATAAATCTTGACATTTTAACAAAAATTGCTCATTCAATATCCGGAATTTCTTTATATTATAAACTGGAAGTCTTGTTGATGGCCTAAAAACCGTAATCCAAAGATTTATTTTAACCTTGCTGAATCTCTCTCAAAGTTTGGTGTAATGAATTATTTCTTTGTTTTATTTACTTGTAAAAATAACATTTGTAAATTAACAATATTTTACCAATTAATACCAATAAATTTAAATTTATATATAAAGCACATCAAGTCATTTAGAGTATATATATGTTCTGTATATGTTATACCTTTTGTGCTTAGGTTTTCACAAAATGTTTACTATCATAATACAGTATCTTGTAAAAGTGTTCCATATAACACTAGAAATACGAATAAAAGAATTTTCTTTATAAAATTGTGCTCTATATAGAGATTTACTCTAAATGACATGATGCTCTTTATATATAAATTTAAATTTATTGTTTATATTATCTACTATAAATATTTATATTACATTTATCTTATTAAATATTCTTATTATTAAATATTAAACACATTAATTAATTACCTTATTTTCCCTCGGATAATTCTGTATATTTATTATCTGTATATTTTCTGGTCTATCATCTATATATTTCGAATTTTTCCACCAAATTTAACTTACATTTATATAACGGATTATATGCGGGAGAATACGGTACTATAATTCATTATTTTACATTTATTTGATAATTACTTTCAATAAAATTAATAATAATAATAATAATAATAATAATAATAATAATAATAATAATAATAATAATAATAATAATAATAATAATAATAATAATAATAATAATAATAATAATAATAATAATAATAATAATAATAATAATAATAATAATAATAATAATAATAATAATAATAATATAATAATAATAATAATAATAATAATAATAATAATAATAATAATAAATAATAATAATAATAATAATAATAATAATAATAATAATAATAATAATAATAATAATAATAATAATAATAATAATAATAATAATAATAATAATAATAATAATAATAATAATAATAATAATAATAATAATAATAATAATAATAATAATAATAATAATAATAATATGATAATTTATTGGTAATAGATTTCTTATAATAGATTGAATTTACATAAATAAAAATGAAAAAATAAGCAAAAGATTTTAATATCTTTTAAGAGTAAAAACAAAGTACAATTATATTTATACGGTGTGTTATTTACAGAGGGCTTTATTTTGTTAAAGGAGGAAATCATTTTTATAATTATCATAAACATTTAAAAATTTAGAAATATTATATTCTTTTACTTTGAATTTTATATATACTTGATTATATATTTGATTAATTTTCTGTTCAAATTCTTAAATTTAAAAAAAATGTTTTTTAAGTTATAAATTAATAAAAATTGTAATTTATTTTATTTAAAGTTGATTTTATTTAAATAACCTAAACCAATCAGAAATTAGAAATGAATTTAAAATGAACATCGAAAAAGTATTTAAAAATTGAAACACCAACTTTCCAAGAAATAGAAAATGATTATTTTATAATAAAAAAATTTATCGAAAATTTAATATATTCTTTACAGCAAAGGCTTATCCTAGTATTTCCTTTTGTTCTATATGTGTTATATACGAGTGTAAGTTGAATATCTTAAAACGCTTTACAAATCTATCCAAACCTATCTCCGGATAGTTCTAACTTGATTAATAAAGTTATTTAAATGAAAAGAATTAGTAATGACCTATACCACCAAGACCATTTTGTTGTTGGTTTTGGATTTTCTGTCAAAATCAGTATCGGTTAAAATTCATTTAAAATAATGTCATTTTACTTGAAAAACTTTGTTTTCGATTTTAATCATTTGCTAAAGGGTTTTGATAATTTATGGACTATATATCTCTATCAATGGGGTTTATTAATTTTCCTTCGTGTTTCAAACACTTTGGAATCAAATTCTTTATATCGTCTGCATAACCTCAAGTCCCAACTCTTCATTCCCATATATGTATGAATAATAAAAAAAGCATAAAAACTCAGGCATTATCCCCTGTTGATGGTTTTTTGAGATGTCACTAATTCTTATCTATTCATCCACACTATATAAACTACTAATTCAGAAAATAATCAACTTGTAGTTGTAATTAGATGGCACTTTTGTTAAATGGTTTCCATAAAATACTCAAATGTAACAGTACTCTGTAAACTATGCACGGTGTGCCCCATAGGTAGTGAGACTATTTTATGATTGCAATTTTTCTCAAATATTTCCCAGGATTTCAAAATTGTAATATATTAAGTTAATATATTACTTTTTACGCCTTTAATCTATCACTAAAATTTTTTAATTCTTCAAAGTAATAATTTGAAGTTCAGATTAAGTAAGATATGTTTATTTTAAACAACGTCAAATATTACACTACACATGCTAACTCAATTTTGCTATGCGTTGACCTCACACATTGCGCACAGGTATTATTCACCAGTTAACATAAATTATCCACAGAAATGACAAATTTTATGGGCAGTTGGTGAGTAATAACTATTGATTTTTAACTTTACTTCTATTTTTTAATATAATTTAAGCTTATTTCCAAAATTAAATATAATTTTCTTTAAATTACATGCTTTGTTTACTTGTGTTTATTAATGCTTACAGAAATTTATTAGAAAAGTTATGACATTCTAAAATCTTTATTTTTAACATCCTTTTTACATGTCACACAAAATCTCTCTTAATTTTGGAGAGCGTCTTGATTATAGTTTTAAATTGTATTTTGAGTTTTTCGATGCTTATCTTCAACATTTTTGGAGTTTTAAGGCAAAATTACAGTTCTTATATTTTCCAAAAACCAAAGTCAAGTTGTATTTTTAATTTTTTTTTACATTTTTTCGTTTCTTTCTCTTTTACATATGATACCGTTGATTGAGAAGAAGCTTCAAAATTGAATTTAAATTAGAATTAAATTTAAAATGTCTTTAATAAATGACTGTCTTTAATTTTTGTCTTCACATTTATTTTTTTATTATAAGGTTTTTGAATTAAATGTATGTGTGTTTGTATTTTATTTTTCTCCTCGCAATTATTTTTCTGTTATTTTATAGTAAATTTAATAATTTATGCCAGTGTCCATAATTTTGAACGTTCCCTTCAGTAGAAGTATTTATTTTCTATATATAAATTATTTTTTATAGTATATCTTAATTTGTTGTATATCTGTGGACAGGTTTTGAGAAATCACGATATTACGTAACATCTATAATATAAATATAGTGATGATCAGGACCAAATTTTGACAAGCAATTAATGTTATAATAATTTTAAAACAATTAGTGTTTTCAATATTGATAGAGGAACAAAATGGGGCAATATAAATTATAATTTATTTTAAAAATTCCACTTTAAAAAAATTATAGAAATTTCGAAAATGATAGTAAATTCCCGTAAATTGTTGAAAAGCATCCAAAAACATAATTTGCAATTGATATATTAAATCTAGGTGTTCAGAAATGGATAAAAAAATTGACTGAAGTAACGGGACATGGAAAAATTACTTCAATCGCTTAAAAGAGATTTCCCAAAATTATTTGGGAATGAGAACATTTAGAAAAACTTTAAAAATCTGTATTTAAATAAAATTTTATTAAATAATACAGTTTTAGAAAATTAATTTTAAATTACCTGACATTCACGATAAATTTAATTTAAATGGATATTAAATTTAAATTACTATTTCTATTTTACAAATAAATAAAATTAATAAATACTATATCAAATAGAAAATAATAAAAATCGTAAAAGCATTGAATATCAAAAGAAAAAAATACAATACAAAATCATTTAAATATTTGAAAATAAAAATGGTGAAATTATTTAAATTCTACCTGTTATGCATTTCGAAAAACGGAATATTGTTTACATCTAAATAAATAAACAATTAAACTGCACAACTAATTTCTCAATTATAATCGCTTCATAAATAAGTATTTTCATTTTAATTCAATTAAATTTTTAATAATTTACTGTCATTTTCACATCATTTTTTAAAATATTTTAACCGTTAACGGTCTTTAATATTTTTTGTTTTTTTAACAAACATCCAATTAATTTATGACATACAAACATATAAACCTTTAATTCAAATTTCATAAGGCAGGAGTTTTTAATCAACATATTTTATGATTAACTTAAATCCGAAAAGTATGCAAACCTTAAAATATTTCAATAAAAAATATAAATATATAATAAAACAAAATACATATAACAAAAAACTAGTGATGGTTTTCTTAAGATTTATTGTCCTAAACATTTGCCTAATTTCCCAACAGTGTAATCCATCACAGCCGGCACACTAAGGAGGTTCAAATTATATGATAATAGTTTTAATTATTTAAACAACTTTAGGTCAGAAATTTCTAAATTCAGACTGTTCATATCAGAGAATCTGAACTTCAACCCCTTGTCCAAAAATCGTAAATAGACTTCTAAATTTATAAAATCACCTTTCAAGCAATCTAAATAAATTGTAAAATTTTAGTGCTTGAGTCATGAATAAATGACCAAAAATTAATTTATTTAAATTTCTCTCAAAAACACGTTGTTGAGAAAATCCCATAAAATTAAAATTTTTTTTTAAAAATTAAAATTTGTTTAAATTATATACATTTTATTCACAGCAAGAAACATGTTTGTCCTTAAACGATGACAACTTAAATAAACTCTAACGGATTTTGTGATTGGTTAATTTTAAACCAATCATAACGATCGAAATTTTTTTTTAATTAAATCTCTTGTAGCATTGTTTTGTAACCGATTTAGAAAGACATCTTTTGAAATGAATTGCTAAACAAATAATTTCCCCAAAAAAATGAATCTCCTTTTCTTTTTACTCTACAGCTGGATTTGGAATTACCTCACAATGAAGTGCTACTCAATAAGTCAAGAAAGTTAGATTATATATACTTTTATAAATGTCTTACGGAAAAAATTTAAATGTTTATAATATGTAGTAAAAAATAAATCTGATTAATATAAAAATCTTATTAAATAACTAAGTAAAATAAAAAGTATTCCTTAAATCAGGAATTTTTTTGGTGCGTGCACCTCTCAAGGAAGATGTATGAGATTGGATCTAATAATTTACTTATAGATGAGGTATAAAGTTTAAAAGGTAAATAACTCCTGCCTTAAATAGTTAAAATATCAATTAAAATGATAATGAAATTTAATTTAAATATTTTATATTAATAATATCAGCTCACAGAATCAAAAAATTGCGCTATTTAAAGCTAATATTTTCAAGGTTTTGAGTATAATGTGGCTTACCTAAATTTTAACTAAGGTTTCTAAAAGCCTTCATATTCTTTTATATAAGTAGAAGAAATTTAAACAGCAACAACTTGCTAGTGTGAAAGAGCAAAAAACAAACATAAAAAACCTGTCAAATTAATGATGAATAATATATGGAAATTGACCATTCTAATCATGGCTATAAAAAAAGCTACAAACGTGTTTTGCATTTAAGAAAATTATTGCTTTCAACTTCGGGTTTTCTGTGACGATTATAATTTAAAACAAATATTTTAAAAATAAAAATGAAATATTGAAATAACAAAAGTTAAATTTTTAAATGTTTAATTTGGTAGTATAAAATAAATGCAAATTTTCAAATATTCCTTATTTTCAGTTGTCTTTTGAAATTTTATTGTTGAACTCAATTGAAACAATTAATGTATATTATATTATGTCATTGTTTAGCTAAATTAGAATTGTTTACATATTAAATTCTTATTGCTTTATTATAAATCACATCAATAAACCTCTCGATAAAACAAATAAGCTCGAAATTAATATGCCATTAGAAATCGCATTGGATATTATTTATTTATTTTTAACTTTATTTTATTCATTTAGTCATTCGAAAACAAAAACCATTTGACTTGATGAAATATTTTTCTCAATGAAAAGATAACACAATTATTTTGAATTAATCAAATTGCATAACATTATAACATTATTTATAACATCATATAAATAAAGTTTTAAAATATTTTATTATTCTGCACATTAAACTCTAGATAGTATGAAATATATATTTATTAGAACACTCAGTATTATGTATATAATGGACCACCCAAAGTTACGTAACTTTGATGTTACAAATATTGTAAATTTCGGAAATGATAAAAAATCTAAGTTAAGATTTTATTAAAATTTTAAAAACAATTGCTCTGTTTCAAATATTTTATAAATAAACAGGCTTGCTTTTTAATATCAAGTCTCTTCACTGATTTTTTGGTATTTTTTTTATGTACATAATCAGATATATGGTTATTTGAATACAAGGTTATAACGTTTATGAAATTTTTTTTATTTGATTATTAATTATTGTATTAATTAACTGATAAATTTCACAATAACTAAAAATTATCAATGTTTCACATTTAATTAGTTAATAGTACAACTAAACATTCACAAAAGTGAATAAGTAAAGATTCTGTCATTCATTTTTGATCGGCATTTAAAATCACTAATAGACAATTTCTAGAAAGGAATATATTTCCCCTGAAATATATAATTAGTCGGTTCTAAAAAATCTACGGGTGCTTCAAATTAAATCTAAAAAACGAATTTAAAATTCCCATTACGATATTCGGATGTTAACCTTAAAATTGTAAAATTTGTTTATATATATAAATGAATGCATTTTTATCTACGATCGAAAATTGAAGAGTTTCCATTGACGAAAAAAAGTAATTAATTACCAACAATTATGAATCCATCGTATAAGCTCTCATTAAGACTGTTGCACCGAGAAACTTTTCTGCAATTTAATTTTTGCAATTTTTGCCATTTCAGGTTTTTCTTGATACTATTTCTAATCATATCAAATGTGGAATATATAATCTATTAAAAATAATTATTTTCTATAATTTTCTTAAACAAGTTTGTTTTATTACATAACTTTCAATTGAAATTTTAAAACATTTAAAATATTTTTTAAAATTTAAGTTTTAAATTCCTTTTATGAGCAAAGAAATTACAAATTTAACCAAAATTCAAAAATAGAAATATTTAATATTTTGTTTTTTGGTAATTGTAAGTCAACAACATTTTATCTTTGGCTCATTATTCGTAAACTATTAAGAAATTATGATATTGGTATATCATTATCATTAGGCCCTGTAATAAAAATGTTAAATAATTTATATATATATATATATATTTATATAAAATAGATATTAGGTAAAATAATGAATAACAAGTATATTATATTTTTCAAAAAAATTATATAAACTCCTTCATAATTTCTGAAACTTTTGGAGTGACATTCCACTCGAAAAAATATTTCTAAAATTTGTGAAATGTTATATTTATTTGTTTTAGTTTAAAATTTCCTTAAAAATAATAATAATAATAATAATAATAATAATCACTTGAAAAAGGCTGTACCGAAAATTCGTGAATACCTAAAATAAATCTGATTCATAGTCAAATTTTGTAGAAAATATTTTGTTACTTAAAAAGAAATCAGATGTGAAAAACAAAAAAAGTCCTTATGTTATTATTATTATTATTAATATTATTATTGTTATTATTATTATTATTATTATTATTTATTTATTATTATTATTATTATTATTATTATTATTATTATTATTATTATTATTATTATTATTATTATTATTATTATTATTATTATTATTATTATTATTATTATTATTATTATTATTATTATTATTATTATTATTATTATTATTATTATTATTATTATTATTATTGTAATTTTTAATATTTGTGTTTGTACAAATAATTGATTAATTTTAATGAATTCACATCAAAACAAAACACCATTATCAAACGAAATATGAGTTCACATGGTTTTATCTCTTAAATAAGCTTTTTCTTTATTTGGAGAGCAAACGATAATTTTTACAAAAATGAGTTTTTCACTAATGCGTTCAAATTAATGCATGTTTGAAAAAGTTTAATTTTAAGTATGCAGCTATATTTTTTACTTCCAAAATTTTAGTTAAGTATTTAAACATTCAAAAAATAACGTTTTCATTAATAATTCTTGAATGATTTATTTATTTTTATTCTTTTAGAAGTTTGTTTCAAAAATTCATGAAAATGCTTTGCCGCTTTTTTGCTGTTATTGTGAAGTCATAGAGACTGACTTATATATTATCAATCAGTTTGTTATCTAAAATGAAAGGCATAAATAACCTGAAGTCTCTATTAAAATGGTAACATAATGTGAAAACCGGCACTCGAAGTGCTGATAAATTTGTCCAGTCTGCAAATCGGCAATAGTCATAATTATTTTGAAATTTCAAGTTATTCACGACTTTTAATTAATTATGTTTTTTTTAAAATAAAAATAAAATAAAAAAGTACTTCACATTCCTTTCAAGTCCTTCGTTTTTATAATCTAAATTTGTAATTTTCAAAAATTTTATTTTAGATGAAAAAATAAAACAATAAAAAAAAGAAAAAGATCTCTGAGAAAAAACATTATTCTTTTTATTTAAGAGTATCTTAAATTAATCAATTATTATTTAACAACTTTTGTAAATATTTATTTTATTAGAAAAATAAATTAATGAATTATTTTCAAAATCTATATTCTAAAATAATCTGATTTGTTTGCATGTGGTTTTTGTTTTGCCAGGGTATGCATTCAACTGAGGCTAACAGAAACATTTGAGCAACTAATCGTGATTTATTGAAAGTCAAAAAATGCCAACGTTAGTTTAGAAACTTTACATTTGAAAGTTTAAGAACTGGATGCTCTTTCTTTGTGTTAGTTCATTCTGATCTACGTCAAAACATTTATTTTTAATGTCGAAGAAATATTTTTTTAAATGAATAAGAATATTTGAAAATTTCCAGATGTAATAATATTTCAAAATTATTAAGCATATCCAAAATTTAATAAATTCGTATATAATAAAAATAATAAATTTTACTAATTTTAAAAATATTTTAATGCAATTATTAATAAAGTATTTAATTATTACAAAATTTTTAACTTGAATTTTTCTCTGTTTTAAATTTTCAGAAATAATTTTTATAAAGATACCTCAATGGGATTTTATTTGAAAATATTACCGATTGGTAATCTATTAAAACGACAATTTAAGGTTCAAAATAACATAATTTAAAATTCTTTGATTTTTGTTTTTATTTTCCTTACCCATAGAATAATCTATTTTCAGGATTAATCATGCAATACCCCAATGAGAGGGCATGGTTGATCCTGAAAATGATATAGTTGATTCATTAGCTGTCGCACAATGTGACGATAGATTTTGATTGGTTAGAGTTTATTATTTTTCTTTTGAATGGATTAACTATTGGATAATTCTTTTGTTTCTAGAATTGTGATTGAATAATAAAAAAGTAAAATTAAAGAATTAGCTAAAACTTAAATGCAAAGTATATTTTACATTACAAGAAATGGTCATTATTTTAAATCCTGGTTTGATATCACTGTTCTGCTCATAGCTTAAATTTAGTTTTTAATGATGCGACACATATTTCACATGAAACAGTAACATTTTTTGATTTAGTACAAGAAATATATGTATTCTTTTTGGCGTCAACTAAAAGATAGGCGATAATAGTAAAATATTTAACGACTTTAAAATTAAAACCCCAGAACAATACAAGGTGGTCAAGTAGAGTTGATGCGATCCAACCACTAAGGTATCATACTGAACAAATTTATGAATCTCTTCTTGAAATATCAAATGATCAATTGATTGACTTTAAAACCAGACATGTGGCAAATTCACTTTCACTAAAAATATCATGTTATCGTTATTTATGTTCCATTGTTATTTAGCATGAAATTTTGATGAAAATTAATGTTGTTAGTCAAATATTACAGAACCCAAACACCGATATCAAGAGAAGCGTTACCGCGTTAGGTGATTTAATAGGGTTTTTAAATATTGACCTAATGATAATAGATTTGAAAAAATGCTTACATCAGCTAGGGAATTAGCCGAAAAATTACATGTAGAACCTAAATTTCCAGAAGTTCCAAATTTAAGAATAAGAAAAAAGCCAACAAATTTTGATTATGAAGGCAAGGATGAACAAATATTAGTTCCAAAAGCAAATTTTAAAATTAACTTTTATTTTTGATTTATAGACCAAGCATTAGAATCAATTACAACAAGATTCGAAGCGCTAAAATTGTATAATGATATATTTGAATTTATGTATAATATTAAAGATGAAACAAAGGAAATACTTTTGCAAAGCTGCAAAGATTTGCATTTGAAATTAACTGAAGAACAAAGAAATGAGTCTGATATTAATGGAATTGATTTATTCGAAGACATAAAAACTATAAAGATATTTTTAAAAGAAGATATTAAACCTCAATCTATATTATTATATATTTTAAAAAAATGATCTTCAGGCAACATTCCCAAAAATATTTATTGTAACCAGAATTTTATTAATATTATCAATCTCAGTTGCAACAGGGGAAAAGTCGTTTTCAAAATTAAAGATAGTTAAAAATTATTTAAGATCAAATATGCTCCAGGAACGTCTCAGTAATATATCAATAATTTCAATTGAACATAAAAACATAGATAATTTAGATATGCATGACTTATTTTCACAATTTGTGCAACGCAAGAAAAGTCTCTTTTTTGTGAGTAGTAAACTATTAATTTTATAAACTTTCTATTTTTTGTGTGTACTAAACTATAACTTTCCTAAACTACTGTGTTTTGTGATTAATAAACTATAATTTTCATAAATTATTGCATGTGATATGTGTGCTCTTCCGTAGTTAGTTTAATTTTTACTTTAATTAAAATGTAATTTTTATTTTGGATTATAGAAAACTTTTTTAAAGTAAGGACGGGAAGCGGCAAGAAATTATTTTGCACGCAGGCGGCCTTACAGTTCTGCGCGCCTCTGGCTAGTATATTATTATTTTATGATTTACCCCAATAAGGATGCGTATTAATAAAAACGCCATTTAAAAATAAAATGTGCTCAATTACAAGGAAATCATTTCCTTTTTGATTTTTAACAGATTCAAGGACCATTGAGGTAATAATAATGATATTTAATTGAATTGCATTAAATTTTCTTTTTATATTAATTAATTCAATAAGATCAAATTTATTATATTTGAATCCTTTTATTTGCTTCAAATATTGGCTGTGCGTCTTTTTTAAGATGTACCTTTATTGATACGCGTCTTTATGTGCGCACCCATATTGGGGATACCTTATATTATACTTTATAAATTAAAAATTTACAAATTAAAGTTTTAATACTTAATTATAAAACTTAATTATTTTGATGGATTTAAGGATTAAAAGGAAAAATATATTAAATATTAGTAATATTATTTATTGAATTTCCAATTATTTTCTAATATTACGTATTAATTAATATAATTTATGTAAAGAATAAATATTTAATAAAATGTATTTTTGAAATATTACATTTACAACCATAAATATCGGTTTCCAATGAATTATTTTGTAACATTTAATAAATTATTATTCCCTCGATTTTCAAATAACATTGAAATTAAAATGTCTTATAGTCGATAAAAAAAGATTTGAAATTTTAATAATTTGTTTTAATATTAATGAATATTGGACAAATTTGGTAAATTATATATTATAATATAAGACAATAATTACAGCTGGTTAAATAATCAGAATAAGATTTTAAAATATTCATTTAAACCGTCTTAAAACCAGTCTTAAAAGGGAAAATGAAATCAAGAGTTTAGTTAATTTATATGAGAACAGGATTGTTAAAGAAACAGATTTTGGCTGTAAATGTGACATAATATTAATAAGTTAAATACCAATTAATTGAAATATACTTTTTTTTCTTTGGCTAATAATTGTCAACTTTACTTTTATTTAGTCGTAACATGATCTAAGTTTTGTTTGTTTGATTTGCTATTATGAAATATTTTTATAATAGCGTAAAAATGTATTTGGTTGACAAGTTGTTAGTAAGTAGAGGTGCAATTTAAATTTTTTTCTGATTTATGTTATTATACTGCTAACTTTATTTTACATTTAATATCTTTTTTATTATAATTTAAAACAATTTGAATTTTATTTGTAATAAAAAATATTTTTAAAAGGTATTTGTTTGGCGGTTGACAATTTATATTTTGATCTGGGGTCACGTAAACACTAGAGCGGGCACTGAAGAAGTAAGGAATCACACATCCAAATAATAATTCTGGGTTTAATTAAATACAGATATAAATTTGCTGTATTTTGTAACATGTAAAAGCAAAAAAACTCAGATTTACCATCTTTATTATTCGTTTACTCACATTCTGCAATTACAATTCTTTGATTAAAATTATGTAATTATTATATTAAGAGAGACTAAATTTTCACACGAAAATTGAAATGAACCAGAATTTTTCTCTTTTTTTCATCCAGACAAATATCGTATTTCCAGATAATCATAAACTGGCAAAACCGTTTATCTAAAATCCCATTTAATGCCGTATAAAGTCAAATAAGCAGATGAAAGAATATTTATAATAACAGAGAAAAAAAGAATAACTGAATTTGTGATAATATTTATGGGGATTTAAAATTTTATATAAAAATATTATTTGACAATATTTTTTTTTGAAAATGTTAATTTAATGAAATTTATAAAAATTAAAATTCATTTAACTATTTAAATTCAAATGTGATCTTATCTGGCAAAATATTTCATAATATTTCATTTGCAGATAATAAAATAAAATAAATGTATTATTAGTTTAAAGTTTCTGAATTTAAAGTAAAATTTTAAGAAATTATTTTTATTTAATTTGATAATTGATTTATTTATTTCAGCTTTTTTTCGAGAAATAGTTGCACTTATTATTTTTTAATTTTCAATTTTTGCCTGTAACAAATGATAACTAAGTTAAATTAAATTCTTATATAAAATTTCGGCTCAGTTCTGTCAAATGTGTTTATTAAATTCTACCAAAAAATATTTGTTTTTTTAGAATTTATTAATCTATAGTTATATGAAAATTAAGAAAAAAAGAATATATTTTAATGATTAAAAAGTTACTTTTTTCATATTCTTTTTTTTTATTAAGAACAATTGAACATTAAATTCAACTTTTAAAGTTCAATTAAATTCCAAATATCTTCTTTTAATAAAATTTAGGATGGTATTCAGATCTTTGTTATAAATATACAAATCATGAGTGCAATGATACATACATTGAAGTAACTACCCGATCACTGTCGACTGAAAGATTTGATTAATATTAGTAAACACAATTTTATGTTATATGATGAAAATAAATGTAAAATATTTTTGTGTATGAATTAAGATTTTTTAATATAAATTTTTAAGATATTTGAGTTTTAGAAAACAAAGTGAATGAAAAAATTAAAATGAAAATATTTTTTGTAAAAGTTCATTTGAAACAAAGCAATTTGAATTGATATGGTTCGAATTTCAATTCTACCTGATGATGACAAAGAGTCTGCCGAAATATATCGTATTTTAATATAAGGTTAATAACATTTAAAAGTTATTTAGAATTATCCCATGCATTTGTTTAAATCTAAATGGATTTGTAATTGTTTAATTGTTTAATTTTTATAATTTTTAATTTGATCTATTAAGTTTTTAATATTTGTGAATTAAATTTGAAAACCTCGTTTAAATAAATGTATATTTTGAAAACAATTGAATGAAAAAGTTCAATTTGAGAAGAAGCAGCAGAAAGCGAAAGGGTTGTTAAATTTTGTTTTATGAGCGATAAGGAATTTTTTAGGTCGAAATATTTCATATTTTACGAAATAAATATTGCTGAAATTGGCCCTCATAGTTAAAATTTGACAAATATTTTTAGACTCTAAATTATATAACTTATTTTTATAAATTATTTTTAAAAAATAGAAAAATATAAATTAAAACAATAAAATGAGATAAATATATCAAAAAATAAAGGAATCGCACAATTATCTACTCAACTAAGATAAATTAAACTCTAAAAATAAAAATATTTAATTAAAGTTCATTAAAAATAGAAACGAAAATATTTGCAATTGCTAAGTTTGGTAAGCTGTCGAAAACAATTAAAGGAGATACAAAAAAGGAAACAGCAAACTATTTTAAAAGAATTATTGTCAAAAGTTGAGCAAGAGATTTGGTTGTTAAATTTTAGTAAAGTTTTAATTTGGAACAGAAATTAGCCTGAAATTTGAAAAGATAAATTGAATTGAATTTTAATTTAATTTTCATAAAGATATTTTTATCTTGAAGGCTATCATTAAAATATTAGTTTAAAGCTTTTGTCAACTGTTATCGTAATTATTGTAATATCAAAAAACTGTAACATTTTGCTGAAATTGTTGATTGATATTTTACAAAACACCGAAAGAGAAACTAAAATTTAGTTACCAATATTTGACTCATTCTTGTTTAAACCTTAGTTATTTTCTTATATCATATTTTCATCCGTTTAACGTTCTGACATTACCCGCATAATTTCCTTTTTACCATTTATATGACATATTTTTCAAAAATTTCTACCAAATTTAACTTACCTTATAATATAAGGTAGGGCTTATATCATTTTTTACAATGTATCAATTTTTTCCATGTTTTGTTAAAATTCACTGTTTATAAGAGAGCGTTGGTTATACACACCTGCGTATTATATGTGCGAAAATAAGGTAATGGAAAGGGCATAAATTATGCGCAACAAGTACACATATATGGGCAGATGGTAAGTTAAATTATATTTTTCAGTAAATTTACATTTATTTTATTATAGAGTTGATGTGTTTAGTATATATGTTATTTATTTATCTGCTTTCCTATACTAATTACACTTAATTTATCACGGTAACCCATAGTTTTTGACATTATTTCAAGTAGATATGTATATGTCTTCAATATATAAATTAATTATGCCTTAGAATATACTTTAATTTATGCCTTTTATCTTTTTTTCAGACTTCCAACGTACATTATTTTTTGTTTAAAAATACATGATTTTCATGAGATTGAAATAATAAAAAATATTATTCGAATGATTTTATAGTCAATTTCATCATATATAAAAAGTAAGTAGCAAAATTTATTAATTCCAGAAAATTTCTGACAATGAATTAATTACATAATCTTCTTTATAGGATAGAATAAGGGGTAATCCATTGCGCATCATTCGAAGAATAGGATAGATCAAAAGAAACCAACATTGTTGATCAAGTTTTCAATATTTTATGACGGACGGCATTGTCATGTTTAAAAACAGCATAATTATTTCTTGAAAGTTTGTTTCATTGTCACAATTGTTATTAGTTGACAAAGTCATTGTGACTGGAACCAAATGACAAGAGCTCTCAATTCGAAAGTTCCTCGTTATTTCAATAAATGAAGATAATTCTGCTTTGTTGGTGAGGATATCTCAATGATACAAGAAGGTCAAATTGGTTTTGCAAAGTTAATAAGGAACCCTTGGTCAAGATTTTTGGGTAATCCCAACATTTTTATATTCCAAGATATTGCGTTATGAATATAATTCATTCTTTTCTCTATTTTAATTACATTGACTTCTAAGAAGAATAGTCTTCAGAGTATTGTCATTTTACTTCTTGTACATGATAAAGTTTATTTGGAAGTATAAAACATTCAAGAGATAATTTTAATTTCCTTATCTAATTTTTGTCATGTTAAATGGCATTTTCATTTCCTCTCCTTTGCGTATTTCTAACATAAATATCAAAACTAGCCCCCCCCCCCATAAATTTTACCTTTCCTACTTACTCTTAGCGCATCCATCACAAATATGATTCAGACAAATCAGTTCAGTACATTTTTAATGGCCATAATTGATGCGTAAAAACAAAATAATATAATATAAACAATAAGTGACCGTTTTTATTTTATTCGATTATATTTTTTAATTAAAAGTAATAATAATTTTATTGACAATAAAATTTGATATTTACACAAAAGTTGACGTCTTGAGAAAAGTTCGATGAGAAAAACTCGTCTGCCTGATTGAAAAAGAGAAAAAAGTGACATTTAATGCTTACTGATTTATTTTATTGAAATGAACTACGCCATTAATAGCGCTGTCGTCGATCAGGGCTTTCCCGGCGAGAAAAAATCAGTGGTTTTCGTAATAGGCTCCTTGTTGCTCTTTTTCACTAATACTATTAATATCACTCTTTTTTCCAAATTACATATGTAATTATTAATTATTTTTGTTTTTAAGTGTTCAAGGAATTTAATAAATCTATCTGTGGACGTCAATGTGAAAAGATTTATTGTCCATTCAATACTGTAATGAAAATTCAACTTGTTGAACTCTCATTCGGCGCAAAGAATGAACCGAACTGTATGTCGCCCGACTCTCCAAATGAATCTCTGATTGAATTAGAAGATCCAGATAACTGTAAAGCACGACTAGAAATTCATTGGAGACAGGTATAAACTTTTATTTTATAGACTTTTATATATAGCAATTTTTATTTTCTTATTTTCACATTCGCTTTGGATAGAAAATTAAGGTTTTTGGTTAATAATTAAACGTTAGAGACGCTTCACGCAGAGTGTGACACCATCATTAATAATTTCCAATATATATTCATTATATAAATATTATATGGAACTATAGGGTCAAAGCTTTCTCAACAATAATATGTAAATATATTACCAATTAAGGCAGGGGTTTCCCACATTCATCTCACTAATCCTCCATTAAAAAAAATCTAATCTTCCCCCTACGTTTCAAAAAAATTACAAACACGTTTTTTAACAGAAGATAAATTTTTAATAAATTCTTTTACATAGAAAAGTAATTCACAAAATAAAAAATTTTATTATTCAGCTTTGCATTAATTTATTTTATATATTTCAAATTTACATTAATCTTAATGAGATTGCTTTGCTCGTTTAGTTGCACAAAGTTCTTCATGTTTTTGGTATTTTAGAAGTAGTTCTTTTAAAACCCCAAATCGTGCTCGATATTTGTGTGAATGGCAGCAGCACACTAAAACCTCCTATAAAGCGTCACTCTTATAACGCGATTTCGCTACAACGCGGTTCAAAGAATGTGAAATTTTTCATTTTCAACGCCGTTATTTGTAATATAATTTGTTCGATGCTTTTTAATTGTAAATATCTTAATGTTTATCTAACTAAGTTTTAATTTCAAAATGCAAAAATACTGCTTAAATTTCGAATCATTTTCTAAATATTCACTGTAAAGTGAATACTTCTTACAACATTTCCTACAACACAGCCTTTTCTGAGAGCGTACTTATCGCATTGTAGGAAGTTTGACTGTACTTCTATTATTTTGAGTGATAAAATAGTATACTCATCACTTTAAATCAACCCAAATTGCATAAGAGGTTCCTCCTGAAATATTTGCTTCAGAGAATTATCACACGACAAATTTATCAATTTTCCTTTTCATTTGTTATTAATTTCGTCATTTATTTCTTCATTTAATGGATTCTGTACCCAAGAAAATTTTGAAACATCTAAGTCTTCAAACTAATGGGGAAAAGGGTTGTAACAAACCGTCCAACTGCTTAATGAATAATTTTTCGTTATTTTCAAATTAACCCAAAATCATTTAACAATTGAAACACGTTTTAAGTCTTAAGGTTAAGTTTCAAACTTCCAGGCGGCGATGTCTTCTTGAATTCAAGAATAATATATCTATGGGCAAAATCACACGAGAGACAAATAGAAACACAAAAATCTATATAAAGTATATATGTATATATTTGTATTTTATTAAAATATAAGTTTGTGAGGGTCGATTTCTAGGGCAAATCTATTCCTTTGCTTAGCTAAATTAATTGGCTCACGAAATTTTGTTCGTAAATAAAATTTCGTAAAATAAAATTTGGATTTACAAAAATTATGTTTCATAAATCGAAATTTCGTTAAACAAAACTATGTTAGCAAAATTCCGTAAAAAAGAATTTTCTTAAACCGAGGGACGGGTGTATAGTAAAATTAAAACAACGATTATCTATTAAAAAATATTATCTGTTATTCTGATATTTGTCATATATCTGTACCATTTATTTCATATCTATGGTTACTATGGTTATATCTATAGTAGACCTTGCAATTGCTACGCTTTCGTTCGCACCGGCCCTGGAAATAAGTTTAAATTAGAGTAAATAAAATAAAACTTAGAAAAAATTGCCACTTAATTTCATATTAGTAAATTCTAATTTTAAAAGTAATTATCTTAAAAATATAAATTTTTCAATAAAGAATAATATTATCTAGGATCATTTATGTACATATATTCAAATCTTGTAATTTTTTAAAACCTGAGTACTTTTGAACTCAAGAAGGTAGGTGAATATGCAAAGGTATAAAACTAAAAAATATATAATAAATTACATAATGAGAATTGCGTTTAAAAACTAAATTTAAAAAATTTATTTTATTTTTTATATTAATTAATCAAATTAATTAAAAAATATTTCAAACCTGATTTCTTAAAGATCATAGTAATTAAAATTTAATGTAATTCGAAAGACCGGTTATACAAATCCAGATCCGAATTCTTTTATCAAGTTTGGAAAGTCAAATATTTGTATCTAATAATGACGTTAAAATTGAATGAATTCCTTTATAATATTATTAGAAAGAAACAATTATTTAAAAAATTCGACAAAAAAATTTCGCGCGAAATTTTGAATTCGAAAATAAATTTGAAAAATAAACATGGACACAAAATCAATTTTATTTATTGCGTAATTATGTAATCAAATTAATTCGGATTAATTGCATAATTATATAATTTAATCCGTCGCCAACGGGGGGGGGGGGAATAGTGGTGTTACGTAAGTTAGACAGAGGGCTACTTACTACCTAAAAAAAATTATAAGAAAGAAACAATTTTTTAAGTCTGTCTATCCATCTATAAGTAACGCTTGATCATAATAATTTTATATAATTTATTAATTTTATAGCACTTAATACTTAACAATTTAATTATTATTAAAGTATTATCTAAGTTTTGAATTTATAGTTTTGCTGCTCTAACAATTATTTATGGTGAATTAGTATTTAAAATAAAAACTTTAGACCTTTATTTTTATCTTCTATTATCAATCCGCTTGAGGTGGGCAACAAACAATAGAGAAGTAAAAGTTCTAAAAATTCTAAAAAAATATATTAAATCGACATTTCTAAATCTAGATATTATTGAGGGTTCTCGAATATCTCAGACTTTTCACTTTTCAATTGCATAGGACATTTATGTACAGCTTCATACCCGTGCCCAGCGGTATGTAGTATGTCAAAATTTTACTATCCCACTGATTTTACAATCTAATTTATCCCGATTAAACCCATGCAGTTTTATGTATACATTTAGTGACATTTTAGTATATAATTGATATGAGGAAACCCTATTGAATGTATATTTTGATTTATTTGTTAAATAAAAATATATTTTTCATTTTAAATCACTCTTTTCTATATATGATGTTGCTCATAAACTGTACCGTAAAAACCTACATGGTAAATTTTAATTTAATATGAACCGGAGAGGGAAGAGAATTGTATACAGATACAGGTAAATATGCGTCATAATGTAGAAACTGGGCTACAAATCATTTCTTTTCGGATACTCTCTCAAAACATAGAGATAGGACCTGTCTTTAATGTAATTACACTTAGGAAATTTACTTTGCAGTCAAGGTGGCTAGCTACACATCATAATCTCCAAGTACGTTTCCCATATTCTATCTATATTTGTTCTTTGATAAAAGCATATATCCTGACAATAAAACTTTAGCTAAGAATATTCAACTGGACTATTATAATGAAAATGAAGAATTTTAATTAACAAAAAATTTATTGAACTAAAACAAAACATTTAGTGGAAAGAAAAAAAAATTTAATATATAAGTCTATTCAAAATGATTAGGAAATAACATCACAGAAAATATGAAATAAAAGATAATTTTTAAAAATGATTAAAAAGTTAATGTAAAAATATTTTAGTTAGTAATTTTAACTAATTCTATCTAAATTATTTGGCATGTTAAAACTCATTTTTTAAACAAAATTTATATAATTAATTAAGTTATTTATAATTTAACATACTTAAAATATAAAATTATTTATAGTAATAATTAAAAACTAATTAATGTATTTTTAATTAAACATGCTTTGTTTGAATTGACTAATTTTAAACGAATATTTTAATTAACGAGAGGCTGACAAAACAACATGCAGTAAATGAAGTTATAGTGGGCGCTTTTCTCAAAATTTACTTAATTAGTTTATTGTAAGAATTAACGTGAATAATTGAGAAAAACTTATTATAGGATATAATTTGATACCGGATGCCAATTTAAATATTATGAAGGTTTCATGAACCAACATTTAGAACTTTATTACTTTAATAACCGGAAACTCTAGACGAGTTCGAGATCGAAAATTTCATCTCTACTGATTTATAAATATAAAATCAGGAAAATTTGAAAGCAATCATTTTCGGAAATATAATCCCATTTATTATATATTTAAAATTAAAAATGAATTCTTAAATAACATTCTTAAAATATTTAATTATTTATATAATAATAATAATAATTTATTATATTATGTTTAATATGCAACAATAATTATACACTAATATATATATATATGTGTGTGTGTGCGCGCGTTTGTGTTTTATAATTTACGCATTAATTAAAATACATCGTTTATTTCGTCAGATAAAGCTTTAAAGATATAATTTATTGTGATGAAAACGATGAGAATGTCTGTCATTAAAACGCAGAAAATATAATGAAGAAGTGAAAAATGAAACTAAAAAGAGATGAAAGTTTTTTTTTCTCTAATTAGCTTTTTCACTAGTTTGGAAATTTGATTCATTTTATTATTTTTAATTATTATTAATCAGTATTTACAAGAAGGAAATATCTAACGGCTTCATGGGAGTGAAATGGACTGCAGTGATGAAAAATATGTTTTATGCAATTAAAATTTTGTTTCAGGGGAGAGCAATTATCACTTTGGAATATATCATTGACGCAGTGTTTGATAATGGTTTGCAGAGTGTATATCCTTAACATCGTTACAGTTTTGAATGATTTAAAGACAACATTTCATTTCCAGATTTAAGATTTATATAAAAATTGAGCAGTGCCGGATTTACCAATAAACATTGTGGGATGTGTAAATCGAATGTTTTATACTGATACTGAATGTAACCTTGTCGCGTTTTCAACAGGTAAGTTCAGAATCAATTTATTTGAACTCTACATAATTCATTGTCACTCATTCACAGAACATGTATATAGCTCTACCACAAACTACAAACGATTTACTTAACTTAAGTGCTATGGTCAAAAAGTACTATGTTCGTTAAGTGTTTTGTCCATTAAGTGTATTTTGGGGAAATCAATGAACAATTATCTGTACAAAAAATACAATAGAAATTTATAATATTTTAATCTTTTAGTAAATATCTGTGTGTGATATGAAATTTTTAACGTCATATGAGGACCCTTTAAAATATTTCTGTATTGAGCCTACCAAAGGCTAAGTCTAACCCTGACATCTAGCATTCTGGGTCGCTTAATATGTTTCTGGCTATCTGTTATTCATAAATGTTTTCTCGGAACATTTACCCTAAAATCTAATTCTCAAATGATTTTAAAGTCACCTTACATCAGAAATTTATTTTGAGGTGAAAATATGACATTATAAGTACAATACATTTTAATTATGTTCGTAATCTAGTGAGAAAATTTCTCAACTTTCCCGTTTCCCAATTTTATTTTTAAAAGTTTTGTTATTATTTTGTAATTAATTAATATTAATATATAAAAATATACTTGCGGTGCTTATGAGTACTATAATGCTGATGAGCATTGAATTTTTTCCAAGTTGATATAGTAGTATCACAAAGTAAACAAATCATTTTATCTTTAACAGAAACAATATAATATTCAAATTACCAGTCGCCGTTGAATAAACTGTTTTCGTCCCCTAGCGGTCTCTTGATCTTCTTCCATATGATGGGTTGTTACACAAACAAAATTATTCTAATTATTAGAATCTAATTTAAAATTAAAAGAAAGTATTAAAAATTAAACCGCGCAAAAAAAGTACTAAAAAAGCAAAGAAATTTGGCGTCAGTCAAAAGGTCGAAGGTTCCCCACCTCTGCTCTAAACAGTTAAGGAAATCGTAACGCATTGTTTGAGAATGTAGAGAATGTAAAACTTATAATTTCTAAAAGTAATAAACATTATTAACTAATTTTGTATTTATTTAAGGAATTCAATTAAGAATGTATATATTGTTTATTTCAAGTGAAAAGTTAGGCAGAAATTCAACAATTTGATTTGAAAGTAATTGATCAACTTTCTAAATAAAATTTTGTTTAAATGACGTAATAATTAATTACAAATTTTACAAATTAAACAAGATTTAAAAATTTAAATCAATTTTATTGTTATACTTTTGTAAGTAAATCAAAAACATAACATAAAGATACAATGTTTTCTTTCTTTATGCAGTGACATAGACTTAATTCTTTTATTACTTTTTGGATGCACATTATTTGCAAGAAAACTGTTGAACCCAGCGGAGTCTCCGGTAAAGAAAATGTAGCGGGATAGTTGGGGTTTCTATCGCATATGTTTTGTTGTTGGTTTAAAAGTTAAAAATTTAAAAACATATTTTAAAATATTATTAAACAATAATTCTATTCAAATTATCAATATAAACAAATCACATATGAATTATCAATGTCATTAATTAATTTCTGTCATTCATGTAATTTCTGTGATTGTTTGGGATTTATTTTCGGTATTTTCTCTTATGTTTTTTTTAAATTTCCAATTTTATTATTTTTTTTGTACTCGATATTCCTATAGTTAATTCAATTATCTATAGTAATTTGTTACACTATTGAGAATTCATTGCTTGGATTATGATAATAAAATAAACATAACAGCATAGTTGAAAAATAGTAAAAAATAAAAAAAAGATATCGCTCATCCCAGAGACGATAGTCACATATCAAAGTTTAATTCATTTAAAAATTAAGATAAAAATTGCTAGTTAATCATTCCCCCTCCGGATAATTGAAATTTTCCATATTATCTTATAATATAAAACAAATTAGTGACAATGACATTATCGCAGTTTATTCACTCCGAATGCTCTAATAAAACCAAATGTAAAGTATGTGAAACAACGGAGACGAAAACCGAACAGAAAGGATGCTACCAAATCGCAAATATAATAGTCACTTATCTCTGTATTTCAAGTAAGTAATTTATTATTATTTGTTTAGCAAGTGAATTCAAGCGTTTTTTCGTTTGAAATTTTTTATAAAAATTTTCTCACTAACAAAAAGTTTGGCTGAATAAATTTTCAAATATTTTTTTTCTTTCAGTTATTTCATTTGGCGCTGTCGGCAGAAATTCATTCTTATTGTGTGGGCATAAGAAATCAATGATTTTTATAGTCCATAATTTAGTGCAAATGATGAATAATAGACTTCATTTTAACTTGCTCAAATTATTCGTTAATAAAAATTCAGAATGAAAAAAAAAATAAAATTTTTAATTTTAAGCTAAATTCTCATCTAGTAAATTTAAACAAGAACAATGAGACAAATAGCGCGAACAGGACTACATTTAACTTTACGGAAGTTATCCTTATGCTTTTATAGTTTTATATTCATTTTGGTTCGCATAGTTGGTTTTATATAATAATAATAATAATAATAATAATAATAATAATAATAATAATAATAATAATAATAATAATAATAATAATAATAATAATAATAATAATAATAAATAATAAATTTAAATTTGGCAACAATTTAATTAAAAGAAAACGCCAATAAAAAACTCTTCTAGTGCGATTTTTTCGGCAGTTTGACTGTCATCTTCAGGCAATATTATGTAAACTGTTTCTGATTTTTAAATACAAAAAAAATATCATCCACAAACCTTTTATAAACAATGGGTTTCTCAAATTGGAAGGAAGCAATTTTCTTTTCCAAACTAGCCAAAAATATTGATGCCATCGTTGGTGCTAAAGGGGAACCCATTGCGACTCTATCTATTTGTTGATACCATTCGTTATTGAAATGAAAATTTACATTTGAAGTAACAAGTTCAAGAAGTTTACGAAATACCATTCAATCTAAATGTGATGTATAGAATCATTTTCATTCCACAACGCACAGCATAAATCAATTGTATCAATCAATGGTAAATTTGTAAACAAACTGCAAACATCAAACGAAACCATAACATTTATACTTTGTTTTTGTAACTGTACAATACAAGACACAAACTCAAAGCTACCCTTACATTCAAACTCTGATCGCATTAACAGTTTTAATAATAATCTAAAAACTTTGCTATTTTATACTGGGCAGTACCAACTATCGACAACACTGGTCTCAAAGGTACACTATCTTTATGAATTTTTGGTAGCCCATATAGTTTTGCTGGCTGCGATTCTATTGGGCGAATAGATTTACCTACCTCTTCGTTAATAAGATTCTTCTCAAAAAAACCATTTAATTTTTTTGTACAAACTTTTCATCCTTAAGAGGAGGTAATTTTCCATTCTTCCCACCCTTTTGTAATTTTACAAACTAAGGAGAATTTAACAAATCATTGAACTTATTTGCATACACATCATGTTCATGAATAACGATCCCATTTCCTTTGTCAAACTTACAGATATTAATATTTTTTTAGCTAAGTTTTTTAAAGTCATAAAATCCATAATATTCTGACTTTTGTTTTTATCAATATACACCAACACGCTCCTCTTCATCAGTCAAAACTATTTTACTCAAATTTATCACAGTATTTTCCACAATAAATTTAGAAATCCCAAATATTTTCCTCAAATTAATCAATTTTTTAATATGAGCATCCTCTTTAGATTTTATTTGCACAATTGAATTTTTGATACACCATTCAACACATAACTGTAAACAAAACTCAAAAGAATTAAAATCTTTTTTAAGTGTTTTTTTTGTTAGAAAATTAAGTTAACATAAATAAATAATTTGTTTAAATTATAAGTTAAATCATAATATTTTTAGTTAGTTTTTTGAAGATGAAAATCAAACTGTCGAAATATATTATTATTATTATTATTATTATTATTGTTATAATAATAATTATTATTATTATTATTATTATTATTATTATTATTATTATTATTATTATTATTATTATTTTTATTATTATTGTTATTATTATTATTGTTATTGTTATAGATGATGTTGTTGAAGAAAACATTACAGCAAATTCATATTATGAATTGACCTGCGAACATTTATTATCTCATCGCATCATCATTTATAAAGCAAGTTTAGCGTTACATAAGAAAAATCCGTCAAATATGAAAGTTTTTTCAAGTAATTTAAATAATTCTATATTTTTATTTTACTACAATAAATTTAATTTAATTCTAAATTATTTATTTTCATGTAATCAAAATTTTTAACTCTTGAATTAAAAAAATTAGCAAACTTTTCCTACAGATATACTCTTGTGCTTTCTTGTGCTATCTGTCAAACATCAACTTAACTGTCTATTTAATTTCTCTTATTTGATGCGTAAATTCCTTATTTTTACTTTTTGTCGGAGGTAAAGCGAAAATAGCAAAATATGATTTGTGAGAACTTTTCTTCGTGGAAGCATAATATTTATAATGATATATGGAATGCATGCTAGACATAGCCATGAGCAGCTTATATATTTTTAGATATAAGGCCAACTCTACAATCCAAAAATTTGAAACTAGCTCGTTAATAAAGGGTTTCTCAAAATTATACCATACCATTAACATGACTCTACTTTCGAAGTGGCTTGTGAATGCTATTAGATTACCTCAAGCTTTTTGCAATGATATTTTAATTCAAAAATAAATATTTCAAATGAATTCAAAAATTGTAAATGATAGAGATTTAATTATTTTCCCTAGTGACCCATGGCTGTGGTATCTAAACCTTTTAAGAACACTATAGTCGCCTTAAAAGATTTTGATAGATCCACTTTATTTTTGTATATGAAGAAAGTTGCACAGTGGTTAATATAGTAAACAGAGATTTTTATTCATTTTGTAAACTTATTGAAGTGTGCTCATATCATAAACATTCCTTTGCAAGCTTCTCTTTGGGGGACAACTGTAAAATTATGATTTCAATATAAATTTCAATAAATTATAAGTCTTTGTGTCCAAATATGTATTAAATCAGAAAAGTTTGCTGCAAAATTTTGTCTTATAATTATAAAGATTACATTGTATTGAAATATTTATTTAATACAATTCAAACTGGAACATGCAATACAACACTGTTTATAGAGCTTTCAACTGCGTAATCTAGAAAAAGGAATATTATTAGTTTAAGAGTTATTATTGACACGCATCAATCAAAAGCAAGGATATATAATTTATATCTATGCATACATGATCATTTTTACATCAGCCATCAAGCATGAAGGTGTTGAGGTTAAAAAAATATATGAAATAAAATATAAGAATTACAAATTATCAAAATCAATTGAAATTTATTAAAAATTCGCAAAAAGAAATATCAAAATTTTTCGCTGAGAAAACGTCGTTGTATCGCGACTTTAAAGAGTGATTATAATAGTTATTGCCTATTATAAATAAAAGTTATTTAGTTGGGATTTGATATTACATTATTGTGTTGGGGTTAACAAAATGCACAAAAGTAAATATGGAAAATCAATAAAAACATTGATATTCGAAATAATAATTAAAAAGGCAAAATAAATTAAAATTTTACAATAAATATTTATCGAGGAAAACGGGTATGGGTGGATTCCAAAGGACGAGACGAATCCAAATATAATAAAATTAAATCGATTTGGGGTACCCAGAAGGAAATATTTAATAAAACTAGAAATTAATTATAAATTAATTGGCTAATGGGAAACCCGAGGTAATGGGAAGTCCGAGCCAACAGAAAACCCGAACAGCGTGAGGAACCCGGAACGTCAAAAAATTTTCTAATTACGGAAAACAAAATTTTTTGACGAAGGAAACTCGTGATAAAAAAGGAACCCGCCACCAAAATAATTATTGTAAACAAATGGAAACCCCGGGAGCCCAGAAATAACTAATTTGGTTTTGGACAAAGATGTCAAAAATGCCAAAACCAATTTAGTTTGCGGGTGACTTGATTTGCGAGATGAGAATAAAAAGAAAAGACAGATCAACAAAATTGCCAGTTGATCGAAGAGAATATTTCAGAGATCGGAGCAAATGAAGTAATAAACTTAAAGATAAATCAACCAGTCAAACAAATTGCGCACCAGACAGGGATATCTCCTTTTGGAAGACGTATCCCTACGCATTGAAGTTTGAAATCGTGCAGAGTAATTGTGTAGAGTATTGTGAATTGAATCGATTTTGTGAGAGTTGTGAATAAAGTTGTGATATATAAATTGGAAAAAAATTTTATTGTGTTGGGTCAATTGAATTGATTCAAGAAGGACCCCAAGGAGTCAGACCTTAGCACCACCTTTCTATAAAAAAACCCCAACAATTGTGAGAAAACACGAGGGACCAGATCGAAAGCCGATTCCTATCGATAACTTTAATAATACCAACAAAGGTCATAGTGACTTGGTTAGGCAATATCTTTGTTATGCATTACTAGTATCTTATCTTGCTATAATAATGTAATAAAAACCCGAAATTTATAAAACTAAATTGAATACTACACGTCTGCTTATTAAATGATGAGATCATATGAGCCCAATTGGAAATAACCCAAGATCGGTTTTCATTTTATCTTATCCCCATACTTTCTAGAGAAGTTCAATGTAAAGGATCCTAATTTCCGAAATGCAACATGAAAGAAGTGAGTAAAGGTCATGAGTATTTTGCAAGGGTACTTTTAAACTCTAAACTTTATTTAAATGACGTCTCATATGAAAAATGATAATTACTGAAATTTTTCTTTCCCAATTGATGCCCAATAAATAATTTAATTTTAAAGCTAATCAAAACTGAAACTTGTGGATTAATCTATCTTATCTATTCGAATTTCAATTTACTTTCATCAATCATGGGCGATTAACGGGAATAATTAAAACTTTCAGACAGGGAAAAACAGAAAGATTGTTCTCAAGTTGACGTCAGTGCTAACATCAGTGAGACTTGCTCGTTCAAGAGAAGATGCCAAGCCGGGCCCAACCAGTTATTTAGTGGAGATTGCGAAAAGAAACAACTGCTGTTGCAATACGCATGTGGTAAGATTGGAAATATTTTTCTAGGAATCCATTAGAATATTTATCATTGATAACGAATGAGCCAAGTCTTGGCCGGGCCTCATCCAAACTGGTCGTAATTGAAAATTAATTTTGACAAATTTGGCTAAAATTTCATATTGATTTTGAATATTGATTGTTTTTATCACGGAAAAAAATTAAATTTTTGGAATTGAATTTTAATTCTTTTGATCTTATTCAAATTTCCCAAATAAAAGTCCAAATATTCTGGCTCCGAAAAATTTCATAAATATTTCTATGAGACTGACTACTAAATCAGCTTATAAAATTTTTTTAATTTATGACTCAAATATATTTCATAATAATAATAATAATAATAATAATAATAATAATAATAATAATAATAATAATAATAATAATAATAATAATAATAATAATAATAATAATAATAATAATAATAATAATAATAATAATAATAATAATAATAATAATAATAATATTAATAATAATTATAATAATAATCAATATAATAATAATAATAATATAATAATAATAAGAAGAAGAAAAAAAAATAATAATAATAATAATCAATATAATAATATATTTTTATTGTATTATTCCTTTAACACTTTAAAGAACATAATTAATGATTAATTAGATGACTAGAATCATTAAAACAAATATTTAGATCAAATACTGTTTTGTAAATTTATATGTAGTTTAAATTAAGGAAATGAAGAAAAAGTACAAATACATGATATTTTTACAGAATTTAAATTAATAAATAAAAGTGAAGAACTTTTTATAAGAAATTAGTTTAATAGGCTGCGGATATATAGGGGATAGTCAGGCAGAGGGTTAAGATCAAATTGAAAAAACGGTAAATCATTTTGTGGCTGACGAACAATTTTCATATATTATAATTAAAACTAAAATAAAATAGGTAAATTATAGAAACCAAAATGAAATAAAATATAATAATAATTTAGTAGTTTATGATATTTTATTTATGGTTCGAGTCAAAACATAAATTTTTAAAAATTCTTATTTTTGAATATCTGACAAGTTTTTCAAATTAAATTGAAACCTAAATTGAACAATTTGATTCAGAATGTTCCAACGAAACTCGACGTTTTTATTTTTAATTCTTTAATATAATCTCTTTATAATTAAAATTTGATTTTTTCGAATTATCAGTTCTGGGCTTTTCGGAGCTGTAGGCGTTTGTTAGACAGGCAATAAAATTCCTTTCGAAAGTTGCTGATGAGATAACTTAAAATACTTTTCTTTTCAATTTATTTTTTAAATTATAATAATATTAAAACAAAATTTTCAAAAAATCTATTTAAAGTTAAAATAAATATTTCTTTTAATTTGAGTTAATTAAAAGAAAAAGTTCTACTAAAAGTTTACTAAAAGATATTTTCCAAAAACCTAACACAAAGAGTCTTATTTTTCACAAATATTTTAACTCATTAGCATTGTTGACTTGTAATCATTATTTGGTAGAATAAGCTGTAAATCTTACTCTATGTGTTCTCAATCAGAATAGAAAAACTCAACACAATGACTTTTTTTTATTACAACAAATTACAATCGTTAAAATTGTCACCGATACAACCTACAGTTGCTAGATAGTGGAAACATGCGAATAAACTTCACTTAAGTTTTTACATGCTTCTTTCAAAAACGCATTAACTCTTGATCAATTTCTTGTTCACTTTTTCTTCAACCGTTAATATGCAATTTGACTAAGTCCTTAGTTGTTTTTAATAGAACTTAGCTCTCGTCAATCAAATTTTGAATCAAAATAGTTGTTCATTATAAGTGGAAATATTCAACCAAAATTTGATTATTTGGTTATAGTTTGACATGTGGGCATTTCGCAAGTCAAGCTCGGAGATATTGCTTTATTTGTTTTCTGCAATTAATTAATTCGTTTTGATATTTTAAATAACTTTGTCTTATATCTATTTTATATATTGGCATTAGTTTCATTATTTTCATTATTGTTGAGGATACCTAAATAATGAAATAAAATAATTAATAAAAATGTTAAATGATTGGGGGAAACAATGAGAAGTGAGTAAGATGTGGTTCTGGAGCCTCATAAAAAGAGAATGAAAAAGAAATGTTGAACAACGAGAAAGGAATAAGAGAAAATCAATAAAAACAGACAATTAAATCAAAGGTCATTTATAATTAACAAGTGCAAATTTTGGAAAACAAAAACAAAAACAAAATTTGCGCATCATCTCAAAAGCCCTTTCAAGATAAAATCTGGGAAAGGGCATCTCCAAAAAACGATTTATCTGGACAGCTGTCATCGATCATGGTGGTCCAAAATGAATTAGCGGTAAGAGATTCTATTCGACAGCAGTAAGTGTTATTGAAGGATGGAGTATAAAAAGGAAACGCAATTGAAATCAACAACACAAAAAATTAGACAAATTGCGGGAGACAAGAAATTTGCAGGAGACAAAGAATTACAGAACACAAAGAAAAACAAAAGGAATTAAAGAGAAATTTGAAACAGAAATTAAGCAAGGTCAAAGCAAAGCGAAGCAACTAAATCAGAGTTACCGATCTCAGAAACCCACCGCAGTAGTCAGTTGATTGTTAAGCTAATTGATCCGAAAAGTGCTATTCCTCCCGAATGGTCGCAATAAGCACTAAGTGTGATCGATTGATAATTCGTTGTGTCATTTTAAAGTGGAGATAAAGTGTATTAATCAATAAAGTTTATATCGTTTGGAGTTCGTTACTGTTGTTTAAAGCACGCTTGGAGTCAGATCGACAATAATTCCTATTCAAATTCATCGACATACCACAACATTATATACGAAGTTTTTTACTTTTACATTTTTTTCACTATTTCAACTTTCACTTCATTCTTTTCTTCAATGTTACTTTTGAACCTTCAATTCATCAACTATTCATTCTAAATCTTTATTCAAACTAAGTTAGTGATTTGAAACACATTTTCACCTGGTTGTCGTCCTATATGTTGGTCAAACTATTGAGTTTTGACACGTTGGGCAAATCAAATTGTGTAATTTATTACAACTCTTCACCACTCTTTCCTAGAAACTCCAATAAGTCTTAAATTGGTGATATAAAGAAAACCGTTTCATTTTCAGGAAATTCAAAAGTTTCTGAAGAAAATAAATTTAAAAAAATTCATTCAGAATGCCTATCACAGAGATAAAGTCACAAGTAGGATAACAAATACAACAAATCTAGTTTAATTCAAACAAATTTTGTATTTTAATTGAAAAAATATATGTATATTTTCTTAGGAAAAAAGTTATTATTTCCTGTTTCTTCGATATGGAAAACATAAGATGTAAATATGTAAAACATTAGCGGTAAGTGAATGATAAAGCTACAGTGAAATGTTTACAAATAAATGTTTAGCGGTGACAAATAAAGAACCATAATTCGTGTAGAATAAAGTGCAAAATTTCTAATTTGTTTGAATTGATGATACTGACTAATTAAGACAAAAATATTAACAAAACAAGTGGCATATATGATTACGGACTTAATTATATGTTCATTTCGTCGGTCGGATATTTCTAAATTCACCTGTGAAATAAATGTGGAAACTAATTGATAAATTTCATTTAGTGAAACAAAACAATAATTAGTTTTATAATTAATTTTCATGAGGTTTACAATTATTTTATGATTTCTCATGTTTTCCCTTTTTTATGAATCATTTTTTCAACAAAAGTAATTTATATTAGGTAAATTAATTAATATTCAAATCAAAATTTTATTTAACTTTATTTTTTGTTTGTTTGTTAGGACCAAATTTTATAATTTAATTTAGATTTACTTTCACATATCCAGTTGACTTAAAACTTTGCATCATACGTAATTTCTATGAAAGGTAATATAAATCACACTATCAAACAAATAAAAGAATAAAATGCTGTATAAACAATTAAACATTTTATTTTTCATAGTGCACCTTGCAGATATGTAAATGCTGAGTTATCCACTATATTTAAATATTTATATTGCTGTCATAAATACAACAACATTGTTTATAGCACAATTGTAAAATTTAATATTTTTTATCCCAATATAACAAAAATGAATTTTTAAATTTTCAGAAACCTCTGACTTAGAGAAGATAATTGAAAACAACAGATAAAATTAAGCAGCCCGCCTGACACCCCGATAAAAGAGCGCAATACAAAATAGCGCAGACTAAAGAGCGCCGACATAAGAGCGCAAACTAAAGATTGAAAAAGAATATTTAATAAATAAGAACAAGAAAATTAAATCAGATCATAAGGCATCGTTTGATGTTTACTCTTTATTTTTTCTTAACTAATTGTTTTCTTAAACTAATTGTTCAGTTTCTTTAAAAAAACTGGTATGTTCAACTGAACGTTTGTGGGCATCTTAACTATAATAGACTATCAACTGAAGTCCAATTATTCAAAACGCAATCTAATAATACACACAAAGATTTTAAATGTTTAGGTTTAAAGTGAGAATATAAAGTGAAATGATATTTAACAAAATGAAGGAAGTACAATCTAAGAAAACGTTTATTTATAGTTGCATTTATATTGCTAAGTTGTGGGCTATACCTCGTAGGTAGTCCATCATTGAATCATAGCATAGGTTGAAGCAATCGCCTGCAATATATAAATTAACTAAAATAGAAGCAATATCGTTTTATCGAATCGGCGATTGTTTAATTAAAACAAGTTTTAACCATGTCATATTATTTTGTCTTAAATTGTCTTATTTTGTCTCATATTATTTTTTGTATCATGTATTTTTAAACGACTGCGCTCTTATGTCGGCACTCTTTTGTCGTCGCTCTTTTGAATGGTCTCCACCCCAATTGCTTATTAATACGCTACCGCCCCTAGAAAGTTTCAGCCCCCACTGAAAGGGTGTACCGCCACTATGGAAACCACTGATCTAAATTGATAACCTGTCATAAAAAATTGTAAAACAAATTTAATATTATATATTTTTTGATTCGCTAAAACATTATGAAAATAAATAATTTAGTACATGAATCGGTAATCAAAAAGGAGAGGCAACGAAATAGACCACTTTTCATTCACTTCACGAATCCGACAAGATTTCACAACAATGGTAATTTTTTTTGATTTATTTCACAAATTTCGTTTTGGGATTGTTTAAATGGCTTAAAAATAAAATGTAAATTTGATTTAAAAAAATAGTGCAGAATTGAATTAAACTTTTAAAATGCTAATTTGAAATTCAAGTACAAAGCTGATTAAAAATTTTATAAATTTAAAATTGAATATTTCTCGTGGATAAGGTATGAATAGGTAGCGAATCTAGTAATTTTAAATCTAAAATGCAAACTAATTAATTAAAATTTTGTTGGCAACATAAAATTTCAAAGCTTTATATACGTAACAGATTCTTTATACACTTTGGCGTCTGGAATGACTTAGTTGCTTCTAGTTTTGATGGGTCTGTTTTTATGCCATCCTTGTTAATAATATATCCTATAAACCTAATTTCTCGCGTAAGTATGTGACATTTTTCTGGGTTTATTCTCAAACCTGCTCTTCCAATTCTTTCTAGTACCTTATTCAGAACCGCATAATGTTGCTCTTTTGTCTCTGTGAATATCAAAATATCATCCAAATAAGCCCTTGTTCTTTTTACGTTGCCCAGTACTTTTCCCATTAACTCCTGAAATGTTCCTGGCCCTGCACCTATTCCAAACGGCATCCTGTTGAAAAAATATTGGCCTGTGGTAGTAGAAAATGCCGTTTTTTATTTCAACTCTTCTTCCAGCTCTACCGATATAATAAGCATTACCCAGATCTATTGAAGTAAAATGCTTTGCTCCTACCAATCTATCCAGTATCTCCGCTATATTTGGCATTGGGTACGCTTGCCTATCAATAACCAGATCTAACTGTCTCAAATCTAGACATAATCTGATGTCTTGTTTCTCTTTCCTCAAAACACAAACCAGTGGTGTATTCCATGATGAACTACATTTCTTAGTAATGCCATTTTTAAACAGATTCTGTATAGCTTCATCAATCTTTGGTTCCAAATGAATTGGTTGTCTTTGTGGCTTAATATTTATTGGCTTCCGCGTGTATCTATTTTATGTTTCAGCAATGTTGTGCAACTGATGTCCCATTTATTTTCCATAAAAACATTCTGGTTATTCTTTATAATTTCTGTTAATACCGTATCGTTCACTTTTAATTCTTTTCTTGCTCTGTCGAATCTTTCTGTTCCTGTTATAGGCTTCCCAAATTTTGCATCAATATTACACATATGCTCATGACTGGGTACTTCATCTCTCTGAGGCCATTGTATTTGTATTCCAAATTGTTTCCACATCTCCGTACCTTCAGTCATTTCTAGTGTTATGTGATTTATAATAGTAAATCTTACCACTTTACATACTCCCATTATTTCAACATCCATCATTACTTTGCCTTTTGTTTCCAATTCATTATCATTTGCGCATCTTAAGATACTTGCGATCTTCATAAGTTCTGTATTATTAAATTTTTTGTACTGGTTCCAGCTCATTACGTATACTGTTGCTCCCGAATAAAGTAAACAATCCATTTCCTGATTTTGAATTTTGATTACCACACTAGGTCTACTCTTCTTTATATCATGCCTGATAATACTCGACATCATTTTATCTATTCTCTGTTCCACATTTTCACATTTCTCAATTTCCCCAAAGTTCTTTTTAACAAACCTATTAACTTTTTCAACTACTCGTTTATCATTTTCTTCCTACTTTCTCTCTCTATCCTCCTCCAAGTCTCTTTTCTCTATTGTTCTATCTTTGGAGGAGCCTCTAACATCCTTTATAAAACTGCCTCGACAATGTCTTCTATTGTCGGGGCTTTCTCGTTTGGGATCACGGAGAAAATTTCTTCATCGTCTTCATCGCTTTCATTTCCTATGTATGCAACTTGTCTTTTGTTAGTCCCGTAATGAATCCCTGTTCCCGCATCATTTCTTTTTCCTTGATAGTTGGTCTTCCTTTCGTAATTTCTATTTTGTCTTCCGTTATCTCTATTTGTTGGTGTTTGCTGAATACTGTTCAAATTCGTATTGCAATCATCTGCTCGGTGGCCTCCTAATCCACATCTTTGGCCTCTTACTTGCTTACAATCTCTCTTTGTGTGTCCCTCTATTCCACATCCATAGCATGTAATGACTCTCTTACGTCTATGTCCTTCTTGTCCACATGAATAACATGTCATAACTCTTCGCTGTCTATTTTGACATTCTCTACTTATATGGTCTTGTCTTCCACAGCAAAATCATTTTACAATTCTGTTCTCTGGAGTAACATTATCTCTTTTGTTTCCAATATCCGATTCGAAATTTCTATTATTTTTTATGGTGACATCTCTATAGCTTTTTTCATCTCTATTTTGGATACTCTTTCTCTTACCGTATAAACCTCTTCCCTCATCTGCCTAACCTCGTGCAACTTCTTGATCTTCTTCTTTATTTCTTCTGTTCCCTTGATTTCATCTGCCCATAACTTAATTTTCAGTTTCCTTTCCGCTAAACAGTGTACCAATAACTCTTCTTCTAATTTATCTGCCGTCGTGGTTGTCCATTCATCTTGTCCACCAGACTTTTAATTTTTTTTAAATAAACTTCTGGCTCTTCATTCGTCTGTCTGTATTCGAATGCAGCTTTAATATCATAAATTATTGTGGTATTCTTAGTAAACGCTTTCCGCAGTCTTTCTCGATAGTCTTTAATCGACGGATCAACGTCTAAATATTTCCCTTTAATCTCATTATTAATCCAGAGTTCAACCATCATCTCTTGACGAAAACCCGTTAATTTGTCGACCGGGAAATATTTCTCACATTGTTGTATAATTATTTCCACATCTCCATCCTTTGTTAATTCTTCTGGTATGAACTTCCTTAATAAAAGTTCCAGTGACGTGGTCGACATGTTAGATGCTGTGAAAACATCTTCATTTAATTTAAAATGTGTATTCATTCAAAGTTCAAAATTTATTCAATTCAAAATTATATATTTCATATTTCCGAAAATTTAAACAAAATTAACAATGGCATTTAAATTGTATTTTATGTTATATTTTAATAATTAATATGTAATAATTAATATAATAACTTATAATCAGATATTTTAAATATTTTAATCTAATTTAACAAAAAATATTTATCAAAAACTGCCCGTCATCTCCGTTCTCAAGTTCTTGATAAATGTCGGCTGAAAGAATTGATTAATATCAGTGAACACAATTGTTGTCTGAATTTTGTAGTTTTAAGTGAATTTCAAGTCCTATTTAGACTGTGTTCGGATCTTGGTTATCAATATATATGTCATGGGTGCAATGATACGTACATTGGAAAAAATATTGTATATAATATACTACTTAAACTCAATAAAATATATTACTAGAAAAATTTTTTGTAAAATTTGAATGAATTAATGATTACGAAAATAATGTTAAAAGGATGTTAAACACTTTAATAAAATTATACTATTATATTAAAAGTAACATTGAATAAATTTAAATTATGGAATGATGAAAGTTTCATATCTAAGAATGTTTAAAATGATTTGAAAAAATATAATTGTTGGATTTTATTTAGATATTCCAATACTGTCTTCTACAGAGATTTCTACTTATTTGAAGAAGCCCAAATCCGATGAAAGTATAAATGATATATTTGTTATAAATTATTATAACCTTTGCAGCAATTGAGGATAAACTAATATGGATAATCACTGGATCATCAGTTCTAGTTGTAATGGTCATGATTTTCACTGCTATCAGTTGGTCGTATGGGATGAGAAAATGCAGAACAAGGCAGACGTCCTTGTTTCACAAAATTAAGGATGCAAATTTTTGTCCACCACCTACTCCAATAAACAAAGTAATAAGATATTTTTTCTAATGGAAATTTATTTATTTTTCAATTAGATTCAAATCGACTTACCTTCAAGAGAGTCTATATTCCCCGACCATTCCAAGGATTACAACACCCTCCTGCACAATGAAGTCATTCATCAGCTGCAGTGCAGTCAGATCAACTGTGAACATTATGCCAACACAATCTGTACAAATAAAGTGTTCATTCATTCAAATCCAATAACAAATTCATCAAATAGTTCAAATGCTGCAGGTAGCAGCGGCCAGATTTCCAGTCCGCAATCAGACTCGTCCAAAGGAAATATGAGTTCTATTTTCAACTATCTCACTTCAGACCGACATCCCCCAATTCAAACGTATATCTGAAAATAATTTTCTTGTATTATTTTTTATATTTTAATTCAAAATTTTTTTGTCCTTCCATTAAAACAAAATCACGATTTTAAGTAAAATGAAATTTTTATTTATTGTAATATATGAAATCGAATTTTCTTTTTCTTTCTCATACCAGAGTATGAAATTATATTTTAAATTATTAATTATTCTTTTTAATTTATCATTTGAAATGTTTTATGACTGCGAGAATTTTATTACATGTTGAAGAAAGTCAATAATTAAACAAAATTTGTAAATAACACATGGGAAATATTTTTAAAAAAATTTCCTCAAAGTTCTTTTTTTTCCTAATTTACTTAAAAATCTGGAATAATTAAAAATTGTTTTTGACATAAACTGAAATACATTGGGTAAGCCCCTCCTTATCACAGGACGCAAATACAGTTCTTTTTAAGAAAATGTAAATTTTTAAACAAAAATTACCATTTTCTGCTGAAAAATGTACTAATTAATTAGGAAATAAGATATTATAATATTTCCTTCAGAATTCAAATTAGAAAGGATAATGATAACAATTTTTGTCTCCTTGACTGGTAAAAGTAAAAAATTAAAATTTCATTTGAGATGCGTTGGAACTTGTCACCTATTTGTCATAGCAGGATTAATAAAATTACGATAAAAATTTAAAATCATCTAATTTGATATTTTAATTTTTGTTTTAATTTTTCTATCTATTTTATTAATAACCAACTTTAGTTCCCCATTAACCTAGGCAGTTTCATTTATTCAATCACATGTACATTGCTTACAGAATTATATGAACAGCTAAGGTTCTATATAAGGTTTCACTATATCAATATGTGCCGAAAATTTGTGAATATCAATAAATCATCTGAATCATAGTCAATCAGTAAAAATTTTCTTTATGTCATTGCAAAATGAAAAGCAATCAGAGGTGAAAACTATATAAATGGGTTGTTTTCTTGTTTATATGATACTGCAACTGTCAGTGATAGTTGAAAATTAAAATTGATTTTGACAATACCACTATAATTTATATTTGCATATTAATTGAAATGTCATAATTAATTAGTTTTGAATTTAATTCCCCACATTTTCGATAAAAAATTTCAAATTATCGAATTGTTATGCAGTTTTAAGTTTACGTATAGATAAACAAAATAACCAAAAGTTGAATAATGAAATTAATTAGTATATTTAGTCAACCTTCACGGAATTACTGATAAAATTGTTACACATTTCTTGTTAATTATTTAATATATTTGTTTTAATGAACAACAACCATTTAATTTTGTAAATAAAGTTACATTGAGATATTGTGAATCAATTTACAATAATTGCAGCATTAAAAATACGAACCCGGGCCCAGTAAAAGAGTAGGCTAGTGAAAATCCGACCAAAGTTTTGGAAGTAAACTAGATTAAAAATGTGTTAATAGATAATTTGGAGGTTAACCTTGAATTTTGTTACATTGCCTCACTGGCGGTGGTTAATCGTTCGGCTTTTGCGAGTCAGCAAGAATGGCATTAATACATTTTGCCGATAACTTTCGTGTCTATTTTAGACAATTGCTGATAATTATTTGATGTCTGAGTCAACAAAATGACATTTTTATTGGCATGCAAATGACATTATTTCACAATTTATGGATCACTCTCTGCACTTACTTTTTTGTAAAATTCAATTCGGTGGTTTTCATCTGTAGAGTGAATGGATTTTTCATTGCGTTTGCTATTCTGTTTCACAGGGCGATTTTATAATTAATTATTATTGGCATGTGATTTTCGGTATTTTGGCATTTTGAATGTTATGGACTTCTAAATTCTTGGGCATACTCTATTTGATTGGTGTCATTTAATTGGTCTTTGAAATAATTCTAGAGGTGACACATTTCGTGGAGTTGGTTGACTTAATCAGGGTTTTTGTGACGTTTTTATAGACCGTCACTATAAAGTATAAATACAAACTCACTCTTAAGTTCTTTGTAAGTTCAGCGAGATTAATTCTACGCCAGTGATTCTCCATCAAGGTGCCGTGAGCTTAAAATAAAAACAGATAATTTTTAATATTTCTGTTTTCACTAGTTTAATAATGTACTTTTACAGAACAAACATTTTATTGTAAAGTTGTGATAAGTAAAACTATAATGAATATATTATATACTCGCATTTATTCATTAGAAAATTTTTAAACATAGTAAATATACATTTATAAGAAAGGATGTTTTGAAATTTTCATAATTTGTTATTGGATGCCGTCATCTAAAAAGGTTGATGAAATTGAAAAAGTGAGAGAAAAAACTTTCTACACCAACCCATGCTGAGATAAATTCCGTTATAATGCAAGTTGATACATAAATCAACTTATTGGAATTTATTTTTAGTGAAAAGGTAATGGATTTCAGCCATTTATTAAATGTCTGCAAAATAAGTAATTTTTTAAAGTAACAAGAGTTTTAAGATTTTACAAGGAATTAAAATAATTATTCAAGCTTTTTACTTATAACTTTTGATCTACAAGTTCATGTATATTATGTTTTAGAATTAACTCAAAAAAGTGAAGAATTAAAAATAATTAAATATGTATTTTTTTATAAATTTTGAAAAAAAATCTTCAAATATATACACAAAATAATCGAGTTCATGAATATTTTTTAAAACTTATTAATAAAATTTATGCTTTTTTTCGTATCTCAGGTTTTGTTTTTTTTTCGACAGAAATGTCTGAAAATTTATAAAATATTAAATTTATTTTAGTTTTAAGAGTAAATTTTATGAAGATACAACCTCATTTACATGAAATTTCTGAGCAGAAACCTCAAAATTTAAGTTTAAAAAGTTTTTCCGCCATTTTTTCCTCTAAAAATGTCTATTAATTAACTTGTTGGTTTGCCTCAATGTAGGTTGGCTACACGTTTAAAGTTTACATCCATTTTTTAATGGGTTGTGTTAATGTGCATTATTTTATTTCTCTATCACTTTTTGATTTTCTATAGTGTAAGGTTTATCTCAGTGACCGTTTTGCAGACAACTTCGTGGTAAGTTGGTGTATTTATATGTTATACAATTATTGAGTTTTGTTTTGTATTATAAAAGTTTTATCTCGCCGCGGCTTGTTGTACATGTAGTAAAGCTGCCTATGATAAAGTACATTCCTATGATAACTTACTTTATTATAGACATTTTTAGAGAAAATGACGGAAAATATTTTTTTAATTCTGATGATTCTACTCAGTTTTCGTGTTAATGAGGAGAAATCATTGTAAAATTAATTTAATATTCCAGAAGCATTTCAAACACTTCTGTCGAAAAAATTCCACTTTGTGTAGAGGAAATATTCTATGATTTATTCAGAAACTATAATAAATTTATTATTTCCTTTTGGTTTCAAATATTACATTATACTCGAACAAAAAAGCATAAATTATAAATTTTAGTTTTTAGTTTTAAAAATGTAATATTAGTATGAAATTTTGGAAATTGACCAAGTCCGAATAACAAAACGTCATGGAAAAACATTTGGAATACCCAAAAGTTTAATTAAATCATTTTTTTATAAATGTTGGGTTATTATTATTGAAAGTCGGTTCCCTCTGACTTCTCGTGTTCTTTTCGAATCAAATAACTAAACCCAACACAGAATAATTTTATTTGCACTTTATCACAGTTACAACTCAATCCGATTTATTTCAATGTTTTGTAATTACAATTTTACTGATTTATTTGCACCCTTCAACCACCGTATAAATTTGATTATCTTAAGGTAGGTTATCCAATGGATAATCACCTTTTCTGATAGTTAACTTTTGACTTTACTTGGGTTTAGACTCTTTTACTGACCTGACTAGACTACTCGTTTGCTTCGACTACTGGCCATTTCGTGTTTTCCTTTTTCCTTTTATACTCCTGCTCAGACTGTTTTCAGACAATTTTCAACCACATTTGCTACATTACTAAATTACAAATTAGGAAATAATTACCTTTCCATAGATCAGTGGCGCCCATTTAATATTTTTTAGGCCAATTTACCCTTTTATATTATTCCGTCTACACGCCGGGTTTTCCTTATTTCTCGGGTTTCCCTTTGCCTTGAGCTTCCCATTGACTCGGGCTTCCATTAGTAATTAATTTTTTTAATTAATTTCTTTTTTTGTCTTATATTATTTTCTAGGAACCCCTCACTAAATTTTTATTATTATTTCTGAACTCGTCTCTCAATTTGGCGTTCAACCATACCAATTTCCCCCGATCAATACTACTTTCGAATTTTTGTAAATTTTTTAATTTAAGTTGCACTTTTGTCATTTTGGTGTTTTATTGATTTTACTGTGCTTTTTTCGTAATACCCCAAGATAAATACAGAAAATGGTCAAAAAACAAGATGGGTGGCACCAATCTTAATATTTTGGAACAACAAGTTAAGAAATTAATTGAGTTTGTCGAGGAAAATCTTTGCTCTTTATTAAAAAACATGAAGAATAACCTCCTTTCAAAAATCTGAAATATAGTAACGACAACCATTTCTCGTTTTTTAAACAATCATTTCATAAAAAGTTTATAAAATGCAAGAAATTTAGATCTTGTCATGGAACTGAGAATACAATATGCACGCGATTTTTACAAGAAACATGGGCAGAGAGACCGTTGGACTCTTAACTGAATTGATAGAGAGAATCGCATGACCATGGTTCCTAAAATCATTCCAGAGCTCAATGAACACTTACAGAAGACAGTTTCCAAAAACATGTTAGTCGGCAGTTGCACAAATCTGAATTCTACGGAAGAGCTGCCATTAGAAAATCTCTGCTTTCAAAAACAAATGTTCCAAAGCGTTTAAAGTGGTGTAGAAACCTTCAGAATTGGTCCCTCGACCAGTGGCAAAATGTGATTTTCTCTGATGAATAATCGTTTACCTTATTTTCGACCTCCAGCCGAGTGTACGTTTAGAGACAGCCAAAAGAAGCATTCAATCCAGACTATCTTCTGGATACATTCAAATTGAAAAGGATCATTTTATAATCAAATAATATACTTTACAGGAAGGGCTTACTTTATTATTTACTTGTTTAAAAGATTTTCATTTATGCTGCTGCCAACAAATCATCGCTGTATACTTTAATAATAATAATATTATTATTACTGTGTTTCTAAATAGAAATATATAAATTTTACAACCATATTGAAATATAATTATGAGTGTCGTCACTATTTAATTATTTATTTACCCAAGTTAATTAAATGGATTTGGAATTAGAATTTAATTTATTATTGTTCTAAGGTTTTTATGATGGGCAGTTACAGATTCTGGTTAACATATAATAAAGTTTTTGCTGCTTTCATTAATTTCCGTTTAGTGATTTTTCATTGAATTTCATTTACACAATTATATATTGTTTTTTGTTTGAATTCATTTGCCCATTTTAGTTTCCCCTAATTTCATTAAAATTCTGTTTTTTCTGTTACAGTGAAATACAATAGATTTAATTTAAAAATTGACATTGATGGAAATTCTTAGTCTAAAATGACTTTATAAAGTATTTTAGAAATTTTAATTTTCTTGTTATTTAAACAAAATTGAAATTAAAAGAGTGGTTAGAAAATATTGTTGTTACATATTCTTATTTTGTGAAATGTAGAAAAATAAGCATTTTATTTAATCTTTTACTAGGAAATATTACATGTTATCAAAATTGTTAAAATTTAAACAAAAATTGCAAATTAATTAATTAATAATTCAATGTTGTATTATTTTATGAAACAGACCGGATTTTCTTTATTACGTTTCTTATTAAAACTAATGAAACTTATTCCAAAAACAAGGAATGAAAGTTATTTCAGTTTTAAATATTAATATTAGTTTTTAATCACATTCATGATTAAAATTTAGATTCCTATATTTATTAATTCAAAATATTTTCGAATCTTGAATATTTGGAATTTTTTCAAGCTAGAATAATGCATTGATAACAATTGAATACATTTAAACAATAATTTAATGAATTATTTTTTATTAAAATAATAATAATTAATTATTTATATTTCAGTCACTGTAATCAGAATAACTTTAAAACTAATTTATTTTAGCATTTATAAAGTTGAGGCAATAAGTAGGTGAATTTTTAAATAATTTAAAACGCATTTGTGTTTATTTCAATTTTTTTCTTAGACTGAGATCATAAGTTTCTTACAGTAGATGGTATCACTCACCGGCTGGCGGTGAAGAAATCTAAGCGGGAATTTCTTGTCCAAGTCATATTAAGGCTCCTTTAATATGCTTGGAGTACAGATAATAGTTATAAGAATCAACTGAAAGTTTGGTTAATATTGAACATGTGTTTAGCGTAAATTTAGGACTTTTCTTAAATGAATGTCAGACTTATAAATGCTTCAATAACGTCTTAATTTCATTGTTTTATTGCAGTCACTCAAAAATTAAGAATCTACTTGAAGAATTAAGAAGAGATTACCCTTTTCTTATTCATTATCTAACAGTTCATCCAGAAATCATAAAGTTTTTTTTAAAACGTAAATACAGGAATTTAATCTTGACACACCTTTTCTCAATTTGGCTCAATTGCTCAAGCCTTTCTGTATGGATCTGCTGCTTTTGATAAATCTTTCATAACTACTATATTTCCCTTATATTTCTCTAAAAAAAGACATTTTTAACTAATGTTGTCGTATTAAAATAAACACATTTTTTATTTTAAATAAAAAATGTATTTTATAATTGTTTTGAACAATAGAAGTTCTGACAGAAACATTAACTCTAATATTATAAAGAAAAATATTTCATATTTTTGGTCATCTTTAATGTGTTATTTTTTATTGATGTTTCATTATGACATTAGATCAAAAATTAATTGTATATAATTTTACAAATTTTGGAAACTGCCTTATCGAGTGTTATAAATCAGTTGATCAAAGGAGTGCCAAATATGTATAAGATAGAAAATTTATGACTGTAATTAATGACTGTAAACCAAATATGTTTAGAGTATCCATAAATTTCATACACCGCTCTTATCAACTGTTTATGCCTAATAATGTTTAATTAATAAATATTTTCTTTTAATTTTTACATTTAAAAACTGAACTATTCAGTATATTCGTAATTATTCCTAATAGTTTCTTATTACAAAGATAAAGGAACATTTATTGAAATTAATTATAAAAACTAATTTAAATAAAATTTTTCCAATGAAGCATATTACAATTTTGACAACAATTTCAACGACTACAATTAGCCGATGGAAATAAAAGAAAAATAAATTTCTTTTATTATGAAGTTATTGCAATGATTTTCTATAAAATTAATTTTAAAAAAATTAGAGAAAATTTAATTAAATTTTAATTTTATTCGTTAATTCCTTTATACATTTGCCAAAATTTTGTTTAAATTTAAAACCAAACTCACGTAACTATTTTATAAATATAATTTTTTAAGCGTTTTACGGTAAAAAATGCCATTTTTTTATTCCTGAAATTTGAGGTCTGTACTTTTTAAACACATTAAATCAGCAGTTTCCGAACTTTTTGTATCTGCACCCCTTCAATTTTCGTAAGAACTGTTGGACGTAGGGGAGTTTTTGAAAACTAGACTATTGAGTCATCCAAATCATATACATTCATTTTCCACCGCTAGGGGTAACTACTCCGTACGTCACATGATTTTGATTACTATTGCACACCCGTGACCGGAGTCACGTTGGAACTGTGTACAGTAGCCGAATGCCATTCGAGCAGGTGAGCGCCATTACTAGCACTACTCCTCGAAGGACCTTCGTCTTTCCCGGATTATTAGCTGCCGTTGGAAGGACTTACGCTCCTACTTATAAACCCATTTTAAATTCAGCATTTCCGCCTAATTTCGTTGAGGAAACCATGGAAAAGATTATTCCGTATATATTTGTAAGCGCCTGCAACTTTCCATCGCCACCAGTACTCCATTTTCTAAGTTATGAAACAAAAAAAATGTAACAATAACAACTACAGACAAAACAAAAAGAAAATTTTTTGTTTAATTAAAACGAAATATCAGAAGACATGATAAAAACAAAACTATATTGAGTACGACAAAACATGGCATCACGCAGCAGGATGAACAAAACGAAAAACATATTGTTAGCAAAATGGATGTTCTAGTTTTCTTCGGCATCCATATCTGTTGGGAGACATCTTCTCTTTGGAGGGCGATATGGCGGGGGATCTCCTCGAAAATCTTCGTTCCTTTGCGAAGATGGCCCTGCGATTTCTCCTCGGGGGCCGACATTGGGAACTTCGCCGGTGAGAATGGCGATTTCGTCAATTCCCAAGTCTAGGATATTCAGTGCCCGCACCACCTGAGGCGGTTCATTCTCCTCATCCACTAAGTTGATGTGGATTGATTCCGGTGGTGAAGAAAACATGACCCGCTGGGCATAGCAGATGTCAGGGTCGAGCCCCGGATCCTCAAATTCTTGGTACGGAGGTGGGAGGTCGTCGATTCGAAATGTCTCCTCCGCTGATTTCGTGGCCTGAAGCCGCGCTTCTTCTCGACGGCGCTTGTTCCGGTTAGGCCGGTGACGTGCCGAAGGAGCGGCGGGATTCACCGGGGGCTCCGCTGGTATAACGGATAGGGCGGGCGAAGGATTGGAAATTGCCGTAGAGTCGTTGGTGGTTAGCACGGGGGAATCCTCAGCGTTAGGAAGATGGTGGATCGGGATGATGCCGAGTTGCCCGGCTCGGACATTCCCGGGGACATGAGCTCGGAGCTCCATGTCCGAAAATGCTCGCCTAAGCGCCACCGATTGCTCGTGAATCAGCAGACGCTGGCCGCGTGACTCGACGATTAATTCGTCATGCGCCTGGGTGAGTCGGAAGATTTTTTGCCTGAGCTCTCTGACGGTTTCTGGTGGAGCCCAGGTTCCTTTTACTCTTTCGTACTTGGCCTGAAGATCGCGGTGTTGAATCTTCAGATCTTCATATTTGTGCCGTATCGCCACGATTGATGGGGGCAAACGAGGAATTCTCGATGAATTGGTAGATTCGTCATTATTTTTCATGCTAAAAGGAAAAGAGAGGAAAATGAACAAAACAAGGGAAAATATGAATAGAAATTTTGAGTTATATCGATGAAGTGGAGTATATCGGCGGCAGATCGAGCAGGGGCTGGTAGTGTTATAAACGTTTCAGAAAAAGGGTGATGTTTTTGCGGGCTCTCTGTCTGGATTAAAATATATCGAGAGTCGTTTATGATCTCGTACCGCTAACTTGCCATTTTGATCCCCTGAATCCTAAACTTTCTCATGTTTGGGGTTTGGTTGTACGTTTCCCCACTGGGGTGTCCTTACTACTATCATTTGCGTCGGAAATTTTGGGTTTTGTTTCTCTCATACGACGATCAGGGATCGCCCATCAATTAGCTTACTCAAAACCCAAACAATTGGTTCTATCGTTGACGGGATTCTCTAACTCAATTGGTCAATGTCCGTGACTAGATTCAATAGACGGATAGTAAAAATTGGCTATACGACGTAGAAGTTTTCTTGCTCGATTATCATTCGTATTCGAACCGATAGTATAGGTGTTATTTTCTTTAGTAGTAATATTGTAATTACGGTAGTCATTTAAAATTGTAGTTGCCATTATTATTATGGTTTTTACTGTAATTATCGTTAAAAATTCCACTATTATTATTAATTTTTCTATCATTAATCAAATTATTACCATGATTATCATTATCATTAAAAATTCCTATCGACAATTTTTATTAATATTATGACTTTCCATACTAGATATTGGAAATTCGACTTTACGAGTCTTGAATTTCGCCCGATGAGTTTAGAAATGTTATCCGAGGGACATTTTGTTTGAACAGGTTGTCGTCATGAACAATTACGGCTAACTAGCGGGGTAATCCCTTCGGATAGAACTCAGTGTGGTCATAATTATCCTAATCGTTACGGAACTTCTAATGATTTGTGCTAATAAATCCAAATTTTGGTGGGGTTAGTTAGGATTTGATTTACCGAGCGGGTGATCTGGAATTTTTGCGAGTTTTAAATCGTTAAATGAAAATCACGTCGATACTTGGATTTGCAAAAAAATTAGGAATGATTATTTGAGGTTTTCGCTCAGTTGCTTCAGGTGGATGAAGTTTTCTAGTCATTAATGATAGTTTGGATCTTCATGATTATTAATAACATTTAACAATAACTTATGGAAAATTAGCTATCAATAGCATGTAAAAACTTACGCCTTCCTCTCGGTGGTTCCCAGTAATGAAAGATATTAATTCCAAGAGTTCTATTTTTGCAAATTAAACGTATATTCCAAAATTATTTACTTATCGATTTTAGAAATTCGCCTACGATACAAAATTTGTGCATTTATCACTGAACCTGATTGTGCGCATATTGATAGCTTCTCGTAATGTGATTATCTGCTGGACCGTGAAGACTTATGGATTTTCTATAAAGTGTTTGGTTCATGGGCTACTGAATGTACTGCGGATTTTGGAATTTTATTCTTTGTGTTCGCGTCGTCTCGCCCTCCTAACTATATGGATTTTCTATATCACCTGTCGTATCCTCTACCAGTGTTCACGGTGGACGTCTCATTTATGCAGTAATACTGGGTTTTTTTGAAGATAACGCGTTATTCGATGGCTCCCTCATTACAGTCTCAGTAGTCGGTGAAGGTCAACAGTGCTACCCTCCTGTGGAACATTTATCGAAAAATACCAATCCTTCCTATTGTTCAACTTTCGTTATTTTAAAATTTAAATAAATCACATTGTTACCGTTTTTATTTATATGTTTCAAAGAAAATTTCGCCTAAATCTTTTGTTACGTTCAACTTATACCTTATCCCTGCTGCCCGTTTTTATTTTTTAAATTTTTGTTCGAAATAATTGAAAAATTTCGTTGATCAATGTGTGATCTGACCTAATCTCCCCCTAACTAGAGTCGTCCGCTCTTTCCGTGATTTTAAACGACTCGCACTGGCCACATTTTCAGCAGCCGCCTCGAGTATACAACGGCGCCCTGCGTAGCGGTCCCGTGCACAAAGCCGGAACCGACTGCGAACTGCCGAGGGGTTCACGAGGCATGACCCACGAGCTCAACTAAGGGTTTTCACCCACTAGCCGGCACACGGTCGGTCCCATGAACCATCTATTGCTATACAATAACTATATAATTTTTACTGGTCGAACTATAAATAAATATATGTGTAATTATTAGTAAGAAAAGTAATGAAATAAAGCGTTACACATAGTTTTAATTTAGGAAAATTTTGCATTATCATAGAGACATATACATAAAATGACAAAAATAAGTTTCTTACGTTTACAAATTTCGTTTTTCGTTTCAAATCAATAGTTCAGTTAAGAGCATAAAAGTTAAAAATAATGAAATTCATCACTGTATATATACTAATTTCATGCGTGTATGCGACCAATAGGCGATTTTCCGCCATTTTTAGGGCTTTTTAATTATTTTATTACTTTAAAATTATTTTTATTATTTTTTGTATATTTTTCTTTATTTTTTGATATATAATTTATATTATATTTGACTTTTATTTTTATCATTTTTTTCTTGTAATATTATTTTTAGCCCTTTTTATTTGTTTTCTGGCCGCCACTTCTGCCTATGTTTTTTCTAAACCTTATTTTGCAAGGTTTTGGCAGTTTATTTTATTTCTTTATGTTTTCTTTTTGCGTCTGTAGGCATTTTCTGAATTTTAATTAATTATTTGTTTTATTAAATTTTTGTTATATTTTTAATTTGTTTTGATTAATGTTTTTTTTATTGATTTTTTGTATCTTTGTGCGGTGCATGTTTATGTACAGTGATTCGTTCCATTATTCTCACTCTCTGTCTTTGATTTTTATTTTATTTTGTTTAAATTGTGGCTCTGAGCCCAACAGAACCTAATATCATAAATACTCAGTAGGTAGATGTGTCCCATCTGGCGCACTTTTTGGTACCCCCTCCTGAAAAAAACAAAACAAACTAAAACATATTGTAAACACAAAAAAAATTACAAAATAATGAATAAGAACAAGAACGTATAAGTTTATGATTTACAATGACATTACAATACAAATGCTAAATTAATTGGTTAGAAATATAAGCATATAAGTATAAATAGCATACACGCAACATTTGATCGTCATAAATAAAACATGAAAACAGAATTTAAAACAGTGAAGATGAATTAAAGTCATGCTATGTATTTATTGAAAAAATCCACACGATTCAAATTTCAAGATTATATTAAATTAAACAATATTTAATTTTCATGTTTATATTCAATAATATCAGATGTAGAATTGCGGTTTACTAAATGATATTCTTAAAATAAATCAATATAGATTTTGAAAACCAGGAAACAAAGTTTTACTCTGCTTTCAAAGAAATAAACTTTATTGAATAAGTGGTTCAATGAGTCTTGTTCTTTGTTTAAATGGAAAAATCCGTTTGTTGAAAAAATTTAAATAGTGAGGTGGTTGAGTTTGACAGTTTACATCTACCACAACTGTTGACAAATGTTTTGTATCTTGCAAAGGTTAGACGACAACTGTTGTAGATAGTTTCCAATCTATTCTACTATCAATAAGTAACATATATATAATAAATCATTGGTAAATCATATTGGGAACTTTGAAATTCCAGATACAGAAGTTCATACTCAAGCAATCAAGTCATATTCGACCAAAAAAAAATGGCTGTAAAATTGTTGAATGAGAAATTCTAAAGTCTTATATTGCAATCTCTATATGGTGGGACTATGTTTGCCAAAAACTTTTAAGAAGTTATTAATTTAATGAAAATTAATAAATGATTTTATTTTCATTTTTTTTATATTTTTAGACTACTTATTAACCCTTCATTGCACAATTATTTTATTTTGAGTTATATATTATGTAAATGTAAGGAATACGGGAAAATATTTAGGTCTAAAACAAAACATTGGCTTTTGGACATGGATGAAAAACTACTTATTTATGATTCTGCATGTAATACTTCAATTCGAAAGCCTTTTTTGTTATTATTGTCCTTAGAAAATTAGGCTCATTCCGTTATATTTTAAAATAAAACTTGATTAAGGTATTACATTGAAAGATTTTATCTATAGTCCTAATGAAAATAATTGAAATTTCAGAATTTTAAAGACTAAGGATTGACTCTATTCTTTTTGTTCAAGAAATATTGATGTGACAAAATCAACAATTGAATCAGTCAAGGATTCATATGACACTTTCGGCTCAAAATGCTATAAAAATTTTTTTATGTCTTTATTTATAATAACAATAATTTACTAACATAAATTACACTAAATACTTACAGAATCAATGAAAAAACTTAAAATTCTTGAAAGTTTGAAAAGGATTAAAAGTAAAGTTGTTATATTTATTCTACGACCATCATGCCAATCAACAAGGAACGTCCTAAATAAGTTCAAAGTCTTGTATATTACCAGCCATTTGAACCCGAATACAATTCGTATTATATTTCAAATAATTATACAATTACTATTAATTAATCCTGTTGAACTCATTTGCATAATCAGCGCAATTGTGAATGTATTGTCTGGAAATTGAACTGACAATGACAGAATATGACACAAAATAATTTTTTTATGAAATGTATTTTATTATGTTTGATATGTTTATTATTATTATTATTATTATTATTATTATTATTATTATTATTATTATTATTATTATTATTATTATTATTATTATTATTATTATTATTATTATCATTATTATTATTATTATTATTATTATTATTAGATACATGAATAATAAAATAAGCTCTGGCTGCGAAGTAATAATTATATTGTTGAAAAAAGTTTCGATTATTAAATAATCCTCTTCAGTTTCTTGCAAAATTGATGAGAAACTCAGGAGGATTATTTAATAATCAAAACTTTTATTAACAATATAAGTATTACTTCTGTTGGCGTACTGGGTAGATTTAGTTTTGTTTTAATCTACACTCACTTATCGGAATCTACTTCCTCAACCACTCTTGCCTTTTCTAGGGTAATTCCTTTCTCACCCAGACGCCCCACAATTTTGACCTTACAGCTGTATACCAATGGGCAAGCCCATGTTGGTACTGTATACAGCAGCCGAGAGTCCACAAGCAGGTTAGCCCCGTTTCCAAGACTACTCCTTGTGATAATCTCGCTTTCGGGTTCCTGACGGCCTATAGAAGGACTTACGTCTACCTAACTATTTTAACTCTTCGACATCCATGCGCCCCTCCTCCATCATTTGCTGTCGATCTTATGTATACGTCCTGCATACCCTTTTCTCATGGTCCCTTCAATATATAGTTAAATATTTGGTATGGTTTATCGTTTGATGCATGCTTACCGGACGCTTGGTTACTTATTTATCTTAGTCAATTTAATTTGGACAACATCGATTTTAGATATTTAATCAAGAAAACTTAACTATTATAATCTAAGAATTTTCGAAGGTAAATTTTTATTAATGAACTTTGAAGAATTAGAATCCTCTAATTTTCTATTTTCCTATTTTAATTTCCTGATTTACTGAAAATAATCTTAAAGTACTAACCTAGAAACTTGTTTTAAATTCGAAAAACTTTCATCCAAATAATACGCGAACATTCAAATATTTATATAAATTATTAAAAATTGCTGTTAGATCAGCTGGTTTTAAGCTTAATAACCTTTTCTTGCTAATTTAAGGAAAAACAAAGTCATCCTAAGGTCCATATTACAGCTTTTATTTACTATTATCATTCTTTTGTTAAAAAACATTCATTATAACCGGCCAACATCGGCTTTTCAACAATTGAAATTACTCCATTTCTATTTTTTAACTTAAATAAAACCTCCTAAACATACTTCATACATACATACGGCTTTATCCACATCGTACCATGCTTATTTCAAACTTCAGACATTCATTCATGATTCAGTTAATTAGGAAAATCAAAAACTACTAAAAATAATGAGAATTACAAAATTCTAATTTTATTAAAATATACAAAATTTACAAAAAGGAGATAAAATAAGATATAATTAAAATATATAGTAATAATCCAGTTTCTGTTTTTGCCAGCTCTACTCGTCGATATCGACGGGGAATTTTCGCTTGTTCCGGATGGATTGGACTTGTGTATTTCTTCTTGGGAAACGGAGTGACATAATTCATCCCCGAAATCGTCCATCCAGTAACTCGCGAGAGTCTGTGATCTCTTCTCACTTGCAGCTGTGGGATTGGTGACGGGCAAGATGTCCATGCATATTTGCATCTTGTCCGTTTGATCAGCACGGGTTTGCAGGGGGGTTTGTTTCGACTTTTCCGGATTTGGGATGATTTCGTCTTTCTTCACGAATTCGGGATGCTGTTCGGCAACTAGTGCGGCGGCTTCTTCGAGCACTTGCGCCGCATTACTTAGTAGCGTAAGACCTTTTGCTCGACGTCGTTCGCGGCGGCGACGATTCTTGCTGGGATGATGTTTCTTGCTGGTACTGGGTGTTTGAGCTGGAACAGCTTGATTTGCTTCCGGAAGATGATTCGCGGGAATCAAATTTAATTTCACCGCCAGATCACGACCCGCTAGTCGTTTTGTCAGTTCGCCTTCGGTGAACGATGCTACCAAGACGGCGCTTTGATCATTAATGATAATTCGTTGTGCGCGATTTTCCGCAATTAAATCTTCTCGGCATCTGGACAGCCGGTGTATTTTGTCTTGGAGTATTTTTACTGCTTCGGGAGCAAAACACGTGCCGAGAGTGCGCTCGTGCTCCGCGAACAGTTTATTGTACTTCTGCTGGCATAAATTATGGTCCAGCTGGGTAGGCATAGCATTTGATTTGGAGGATGTTCTGGGAATTTTATATCCTGGCTGCATTGTTAGAAAATTTTTAGAGATTATTGGAAAACCTTTGGAGAAGAATGTGCTGAGAAATTGTTAGAAGCTAAACGACGAGGAGTTTCTTTTTATCAATGTGTCATAATCATAATAAATTAAATATAATAGTTATTTATAAATATATTAAAATTAATAATCAGAACCATCCTCAAGCATTCTCATTTTTATTTATTCCTAATTTACTATTGATTACTACAACGTATTATTAACGTTAAATTGGGTCAAGTATGGAAAATCTGTTGTAGAAAAAGGAAAATCCTGATGCTCCAGTCATTTATGGATTTAAAATTTTAGGTTAAGTGTGTATTATAGAACATTCTTCATAAAAATATCATTTATACAAAAAAGAAAGTTTAATTTCACTAATTCATTTATTTGTTTCTAATAGCTTAACCCTAGTCGATCCCATTCATATAAAAATTCGACAGGATTTAAAAACGTTTTACAATCCTACTTAAACATTCATTTTGAATGTTGTTTCCCTAGCTGTGTCGATCTTCCCGAATATTAATTTTTACCGTTCCGACCAAAATTGAAATGGCCGCCCGGGTGAAGTACGACGGAGTCCTACCCCGCGATCAGTGTAACGAGACCTGACCGGACTAGGCAGACACCGAAGAGTGGTTGGCGACAAGGCAGCACATCAACATTTCCAAAATTAACTGTGGAAATTGAATACTGCCCAGCCATTTTCCACGAAATTAAGATATGCATAAATAATTTAAATTAGGGGGACCTGTCGCAGATACTAAAAAAATATCGCGACCATCCATGATAAAAACAATTAAATTGAAAACTATCAAACGTCACATTAAAATATATTAAAAATAAATTACAAGGCTTACTATTGATTTCAAATCGCAAAGTGCAAAATTTACAAATTTTGAATTACTTTTTAAAGGTTAAGGTAAAATATTATGAAAATGGCTATTGTATTTATACTGTTTTCGTGCGTGTGTGCGACCAATCAGAGTATTTTGGGCCTTTTTCGGCTATTTTTCGGGGGTTTTTATTGCTTTAATTTTATTTTAAATATTTTATTTTTCTCCTTATTTTTCTCTATTTTTTGATATTATTTTCTCAATATTTCGTAAATTTTTACTTTTTATTGTTTAACCATTCTTTTTGATTGTTTCTCTTTTTACCCTTTAATATTTAAATTTTTGGTCGCCGCTTCCGCCTATGTATTTTCTAAACCTTCTTTTGCAAGGTTTTGGCGGTTTTATATTTTTACTTTATTTTTCTATGTATATTGCGTGCGAAATTTATTAATTATTTGTTTTAATTAATTATGTTATTTTTTATTTTGCTTTATTTAATGTTTTTTTTATATTTTTAATTTCTGTTTGCGGTGCGTGCTTGTGTTATAATAGCCACTTTTATAATTTTTCAATATGACTTTATATAGTCATTTTATTTTGTTTTAATGATGGCTTATAGCCCAATACTTCGTAGCAATGGCATATTTTGTTATTCACTTATCTGATATATTATTTTTATGCTGCTACCAAGGAATCGACATTTTATACTTTCAAAAAGTCTGAGCCAAACTAAAACCTTTGAATTGCGGAACTTAGCTAAAATCAATGAGAGTATTGCCAAACTTCATTCTCAAATTAGGTTCCTCAGTCATTGTAAGGAGGCAAATATCTACCCTCAGCCATTCATCAAAGGCCTTATTCAACTACGGTTTCCTAATCTTTTTTTTATATTTTTTCTTTTTTTCTTACGTTTTATTGCTTTCAAATATGCGTTTTCTTGCTTCATGTAAGTTTTCACTTTTGTTTCCATTTTTTAATTATGTGTTATTGTTTATTCTTGTTTAACTTTGTATTTTTTTCATTTTAAGATTTCTTTTTGCGTTAGGTTCATATAACTCTAACTTAAAATACTTTTCGCCATTTTTCGAGGAGTATCTATTGGCAACATCTTGTTATGTGCATGCTTGATAGGTATTCTGAAAGATATACTTGTTGGAGTTATATTTGGTTACTTATCAGTACCCAGAATTTATTACAAATTCATAAAAATTCCAATAATCAACTATTAAAACACAAAATAATTTAAAATATTTTATCTTGCATAATTTTACTTCAGCATCTTAAATAAATTTTACTTGCCAAATAAATAATTGTTTATTTATTAAATAATATTTCTTCTAAAGAATGAAGAATTTTAATAAATTATTATTAATAATATTACTTTCTATTTTATCATTTATTTTAATGCTTGTTTTAATATGTTAATTTAATCGTACAATGGCAACTGAATAATATAAATGACTGCAATTGATAATAGGAGAGAAAACATTACTGGATCATGGGTTATTATTTTGTATTTATTATAAAGTATTACCAAATTATTAAATAAATATTTACTTATTAATAATGAGTTTTATAAATTTTAAATATTTTTTACATATACATATATGTAGATATTATTTTTCAACCTTCATTCGTTAATATTAAAAAAAATCTTTTTAGACCAGATATTAAGTATTTAATTACCAGTAATATTTTAAGAAAATGTTTTTTTATTAATTTTAGGTTTAACTGTGAAGAAATATATTAAAGATTAGAAATAAATTAAGTTATTATTTTAAATGTCGGTTAAATGCCTTATAATATTGTCAAATATTGTTCAAATTTCCTTTTTGTTAATTATTTGATTAATAGAACTCGATTTTTATTATATATTTCAAAATTTGTCCTTATTCGTTTAAATACATTATTGTGACATCTTCATACTTATTTAATTGATCTACGATGTTGAACTGATGCCCATTATAAATTCGATCTGTCTATAAATCATGGCTTTCGGGAGTTAAGTATTACATACAATTTACTTCCATCACAAATTATGCAGGATGAATTCAAATAGTTTTGTTTGAATATCATCATAATTTATTTCAAAAAGTCTTTGTAATTCAGGTGCCGAATTTTTCAGTATTGACATTGACAAATAAATCCATTTGCAAATAATATTGCCCAAATCATAATGCTCTAACATGATATTATCTTGTCTGACACTCATGTAAAACATTTACAAGCATAAGTGCCACCATTTATCTCACTCCTTTTATGTGAAACCCTTTTCCTAGGGAAAAAATCATCATTTGTATGTGAGTTTTATTTATCACTTGTTTCTTATTAAGCAATTTATTTGGTCTCAGTATTCCTTCAAACCTTCTATTATAAGGTAAGACAGTACTGCTGAAGTTAAATGTTGTGTATCACACATTTGTATAATCATTGTAGGTCTTTCTTATATATTCGTTAACTAATAAAATACACAATTTCACAGGCAGACTATATTATTTTGTCTTTTTAAATTTCGCATTTTTCATTTCGTTCTTATTAAGATGTCATATACATACTCTCGTTAAATGACAATTTTATAGGAGCCGATTTTAAAAAATCTTTTGCATTGACTTCAACATATATCAAATTATCTTTAAGATTCAGCATTGTATATATTATCGAATTGCAAGAACCTACATTACTGACAGAACTCAAGTAAAAGAAGAATCTACGTCGAAGCTTTCTTGAAAATATATATTTAGTCTAAATCTACATTCTTAAGAAAGATTCAATGTAGATTCACCTTTTACTTGAGTTCTTGAGTATTGTCAATTTTATTCGAATTTCTTAATAATTTTTGGGAGCATGTTATATGTGAAGCGTGTTTGATAATGTCATGAATTCAAAAATTAATGTGCAAAATGATGTGAACACGTATGTTTTGAATGCTTTTAAATAGTTCGTGGTGAATTTTAAATAAAAAATTTAAAACTTTATTTTATGTTTTAATTTTATGTTTTGTTTAAAGTGCTCTAAAAAATAAAATGAGATTTTGAGAATTGGATTTTTAAAAATTTTTAAAGATATAAATTTATTATGAATACTCACTTATTTAAATACTCATAAGAATCAAGAGGCGTTTATTTTTTGGTTACCAGAGGCTTAGCTAAGAGGGGCAGAGTGGTACATATTTCCCCGGGCGTCAAGGTACAGGGCGCCAAAATGAAGCTTACAACAAGAGGTTGCAAGATGGCTAGGTGTTTTGAAGTGCATATTAAATTGTATAAAAGTTTTGGTCACTAAAAACTTGTTATTGCGTGGACATGTGGGTAAACTTGACTCCACACTGTAAGAGATAATATAAAGAAAGAATAATACAATTATTATGATGATTAATGTGCAATATGCATAGAAACATAAATACACTGAAATGTATGTAGGCATCAAAGACTCAAAATATATGCAAATACTAAGTATGAGAGTTATTATATTTTATGTATTTTGTAAAGATTGTATGCAGGGGGCGCAAATTTTGTGTTTTGTCCCCGGTCGCAGAAACCCTAGATACGCTACTGTTGGTTATTTAACAGTTAGGCAGTAACGGACATGGATCAGTTAAAATTACGAAAAACCATTATGGAGAGTACTAGTCCGTCGTTGCTATATTGGGTTACACTCAAAGACTCAAGGGTTATTGTGGAATTTTTATTGGACAAAATTTAATTTTCCTATGATCTTGAAAATAATTCGTGTAGCTGTTACAAAGAGAAGAGATGCTTAAGTCAAATCACTGATTATGAGAAAACCCGAAATTATCAATCGGCTTGATAGCAGGAGATGTACACTATTTGGCGGTTGCTCATGGAAGATATCATGTATGCGCTTTTAGCAAATATTAAAAGACTGCTGTCGAATTTAAATGCTAAGTGTATAAATTTTCAAAGAGACTCCTTTAATGTATGCTGCATGGCGCAGTAGAATATAAATTGTGGAGTTATTGATTCATCGCGGAGCAGCCTTTACATCTTTCTGTAATTTATTGAGGGTCAAAGTTTGAAATAAACAAGTTTGGTTTGTAAATTTGGGATATTAGGGTTGATTTTGTTGTTATTTTCCAGTAAATCCCACAGTCTAACTCTCTGCTAATTTGCACTCACGTCAGAATTTTATTGTTAACATACATCGAGTTATATGGCTAAATATTAAACAATTATTTTAAATAAATTTAACACTAAGTTATTACTATTAAGCGGTTATTTATACTAAACTATTATTTTTATCTAGTCTACAATTCAGCTATCTTATGTTGTGTATTTATACTAATATAAATTTAGAAAAAATTATAAATTTTTAATTATTAAGGCACTATTCAGAATGTTGTTACCAGATTGTTATATACCACATTATTGAATTTTGGGAATACATTTTTGAAAACAGTCAATTCAAATAAATTAATTATTTATAACAATTATTTTTAATAAAAAAATGAGTCTTATATCTCTCATTTCTCACCATAACATTGTCAATGAAAGGGTTAAAATCACTAAATGTAAAAATATATTTTCATTCAGTTTCCTTCTGGATATTATGGTCATTTCAGAAATATTCCTAGAAATGAGTTCTGTGGAGAATACCGTCAGCTGGCGAAACCACAGCCACCTAAAGTATTTATCACCAGAATCAAAGTTGATTTATCGTTGGATGTATAATATAAATAATTAATTCAAAAATAGGAAAAACCAACCAGTCACATTTTCTCAAAACATGACAACAGATTCAGTAATTTGTCCGATGCTACATATTTGGATATGGTAAATTAAATATTAATAAATTTATTATTGGGAATACATTATTAGTATTATTATTATTAGTATAAATATAAAATGGTGATTCCTTGGTAGCAGCATAAATTAATAAATCAGATATGCGAATAACAAAATAAGCCCTTTCTGCAAAGTAATAATTATATTGTTTTTCACTTAACTGATATATTATTATTATTATTATTATTATTATTATTATTATTATTATTATTATTATTATTATTAATATTACTATTATTATTATTATTATTATTATTATTATTATTATTATTATTATTATTATTATTATTATTATTATTATTAATAATATTATTATTAATATTACAACAAAATTATTGCATCACTAATTTCTCATTGTGCATACATTTATATTGGTCAAAAATACATTGAACATTTGATTCATTTGGACTCAGAATTTCAGTAGACATTTTTATTGAATGTTTTGTTTCGGGAAAAATTTTTTAAAATAGTACTGATATTCAAAGCATTTGCTGGGATATAATGAGAATCATTGCGTATTTCTCATTGTGATTCTACTAAGTCCCAAATGAGTATCATCAGTTGTGCATTGAACTTCAAACATTTCATTTTCAATTGTTAAAATTGATATATTACCCTTTTAGATCTAATATAAGCATAATGCATTCAGATCCGAGTTTCTTGTCTATCCATTTGATGTAGTAGCGGTGGTTGATTAATTACGGATTTTCAACACGTTTAATTCATTATTTGTCTCCAACATTTTTCGTTGTCTATATCTCACTATCAGTGAAATAAGCTTGATATGCTTCCGCAATTTATTTCAAAATCATTTAAAGAATTTCTTTGGAACAATTTGAATTCTATAAGTCGAAATTTTGATTTTTCGTCTTTATCAATTATATAAACTGTATCATTAGGATTCACTCCAACTTGAATTTGTACAGCATTCCCAAATACTTGTTTGGTACCTGTAAATATAACATAGCTTTGATTTATGTGGTTTCCTTGATCGTTTGCAATAATTTTCAATTTCCTTTTTGAAGTATTCAACTCATGGGCACGCTTATTTCATCCTTTATGATGTCAACAGTAATAAAAGTTTGATCATCTGTATAAAGCGACAATTGATTTAGAAGGACACTGACAGACAGTCATATGTCGAAAATTTAAGTAGGTGACCATCAAGTTTTATTATAGTACAAAAAGGAACATAGAAGTGTTTCATCAAGGAATTATAGTTTTTTTGGATACAAAACAAGGAATCTGAACTTCACGAGAAGGTAAAACCATTGATATCAAGTATGGGGGCATGTTGAACATTTAAGGAAACATGGATATTATTTTCCGTGCTATTATTATCATCAAGATGGCGACAGTGAATTTTATCATGATACAGGGTTTACTACACTATTTTGACATTGTCCTACCCCAATTTGACATTGTCCCATCGTAATTTGTCATTGTGCCATCACAATTTGACAAATTAAAACAAACGATTTTAGAATATGAAAAAAACTATGATAACGCAAGAAAATTTCAATCATTCGCGTGTTATGCATAGTTTGTATTTTAAACATAAAACGTAGGTTTAATATAATTTGCTAACTAATAATGTCTTGTAAGAACATGAAAATTACGCATTTGATTGTCATTTAACCAAATTTAATGACCTATGTATGACTTTTAATAGTTACTCGTGTTACATTTTTGCAGATTCGGAGATCATATTTATCGACGAGGTTGGATTTAAGGTGAGTACAAGGGTGAGTCGAGGAATATCCTTAGTAGGTACACCAGCAGTAGCAACTGTACCAACGATTCGATAAGAAACATATCAATATGCGTGCAATGACCCGGGCTGGTATAGTCCATTACCAAACACAAACAACACCATTTAACACCGCCTGTTTCATGGCAATTATCAATGGACTAATAGTAAGATTGCGGGAAACAAATATGCAATCGGCTATATTCATTATGGATAATGTAGCTTTTCATAGGACAAATGCAGTAAGAGATCTAATAATAGCAGAAAGTTTTTCATATGATTTCTTACCTCCATATTCACCCTTTCTAAATCCGATTGAAAATATGTTCAGTAAATGGAAGGAACATACAAAAAGAACAAATCCTAATAACGAAGAAGAATTGATGACACTAAAAACTGAAATGATATCAAATTTTATTTATACTCAAATATTTACTTTGTATTTTTTTGCCGAATATCTAATTTCTTATAAATAAAATTAATAGAATTGTTTGAAATGTTTTAAAAGATAACAACTATGTTTGTTAATGATTGCTTTGTAAAATAACATCCTATCAAAAATTTTTCTTACAAAAGTATATTGTATTTTGGGTACTAAATGTGCCGTGTCAAATTGGGGTGAGGCAATGTCAAATTACGATGGTACAATGTAAAAATACGATGTGACAATGTCAAATTGGGGTAGGACAATGTCAAAATAGGGTAAGAAACCCTGTAATACTTATTTGAACAAAATTCAAAAAGTCACAAATGTATTTCCAGTGCCCCAAGTACCGCCACTAATATATTTCTATATTAATGTTATATTATACTTTTAATTACATCTCATCTTACCAAATAAATTGGTCAATTCTCAAAGGTTTCTTATCATTTTTAGTTCTCAAAATAAATCCAGAATACTTTGTTGACATTTATGTTTATTTTTATTTGTGATGATTCTTTATATTAATTAATATATCTTCAATTTGATAAATTAAAACTTGTCAACTTTGTCAATCTAACTGACATTTTCAGCAGACTGTTGACTTAAAGAGCTCTTATATTTACTGAAATTGTCATTTAAACTTATAAATTTTCTATTGTTGTCAACAACATTTTTGTTTTCATTTGATCTATGGTTCTCTTTTTGAAAAATTTAATGGTTTTGTTCATCACATTGTTTTAATTATACTGAATTTATTTTGGATTCAATTATTATCTTATTTTAGATGCATTATTTTTAGGATATTTTTATAATTATAATTAAAAATATCTATCATATTTTGAATCACATTCATAATGTCAATCTCTTAAATCAAAGGTAAGAAAATTATAAATAATACCACGTAATGGAAAATTGTAAAAAAAAATTGTGAGGATATTTAAACATAATTATCAACTGACATAAAATTAAGTTTTAAAATGATTAAAATTAAAAATAAGATTTAAATTAACTTTTGATAAATTAAATAAAAATATTTTAAAATATCAGATTATATATATTAAATATTAATTATAAAAATATTAAATAATATTAATTATTAAATAATATAAAATTTAAATAATATTATTATTAAAAAAAATAAATGCAATTGTTAATTTTAAATACTCGGAAATATGGAAGGCATAATTTTGATTTGAATAAATTTTGAACTTTGAATGAATACAAATTTTGAATTAAACGAAGATGTTTTCACAACCTCTAACATGTCGAACACGTCACTGGAACTTTTATTAAGGAAGTTGATACCAGAAAAATTAACAAAGGTTGGAGATTTGGAAATATTTATCCAGCAATGTGAGAAATATTTCCCGGTCGACAAATTAATGGGTTTTCGTTAAAAGATGATGGTTTAACTCTGGAGTAAGTAGGATATTAAAGGGAAATATTTAGACTTTGATCTTTCGATTAAAGATTATCGAGAAAAACTGCTGAAAGCGTTTACTATGAATACCACAATAATTCAAGATATTAAAGCTGCATTCGAATACAGGCAGACGAATGAAGAGCCAGAGTCGGTGAATCAGTTTAAGAAGCTTACATTATTCAGATTAAAGTTTTATAGTCCTATTCAGGTATAATATTGAGAAACCTGTCATTCATTGTATAAGAAAAAAATTTAAGTAAACTTTAGATGTTATTGGGAAAAAAATAAATTATTTCTAATTGAAGAGATTGAAACGTATATTGCACAGTAATTTGTATTACACGGCATACACCAAATTTTTATCTGAATATAGATTTTTAAGTTTCTTAAATTGTTTTCATTCACAAATAATTTCGGGAAATTTTTTATGCAATTTTCATTTGATAAATCTTTTTATCGATTTCTGAATAAATCACGTTTTTCAAAGCTTTTCTTATATATTTCATTTTTCAAATTTCTAAAAAGGTTTTAAATTGGAATTTTATTTAATTAATTGTATTTGGGTCTTTTTGCACCTAATTTTGTCGATGAAAAGTGTAATGTTATAAAGCGTTTGAAATATTCTCAACTTGAATATTTTTATAGTTAAAAATGCCCATAATCAATGATTTTGTCCATAATTTAATGAGTTGTTTCAAAGAATATTGATCTTCAAAATTCATTGTTTAAAATATAAAATAAATGATTAAATAAATAAATAAATTCATTATCCGTATGACTTTGATTATTTACTGTAAAATTATCATTTTCAAAGAAATATGAATTTTGTGAAAGAAAATTTAATACTGCATGTAAATGCACAAAAAAATAGTTTAATTTCATTACTAGAGCGCTGAAAATCAGCGGGAAAATCTCTTATTTGTTGCCCTTTCCCATGATTTCATTAAAGAAGCAAATATTAGATGATAACACTGTATTATCTAACTATACGTGGAGGTTGTATAAAATAGATATTTCAAACGATATCAGTATTTTTTATAAATGACATATTTGAATTAAGGGCATCGGTAAAAAACGAAGAGTTGCAAATACCCAAACGTTTCATTCAAATTCAGATTTACTGTCATGGACAATGCATCCTACAGAATACTCAGTTTATAGGTCAACTTTTACCAGTCATGCTCCGTCGAATTTGATCATCCCGAATTTGAATATCGTCAAATCTGTGAGTGCTTTACTGTTGATTCTGTGATTATAGCACTGTAATCAATATATTCAATATCAGTATAGTCAATTGTGATAATGCTAATACATATATATATTTCACTAAATATAAAATCATTGATGCCAATTATCTTTTATAACGTAATTTAAACAAGTTTCATATTTGAAAAGTTATCACCAGATGATTGACTAGCATTTTTTAGAGATTTAATTATAATTTATTTATAAAATTCGTTTTCTCACATTTTTGTAAATCATTTTTCTGATCGATGGTATTTTTTAAAATCATAAATTAATTCTGGTGCTCAAAACCCAACTAAATCAGTATCAATAAAAGGTTATATATCAAATTTTATGCACTATTATAGAGTACTGAATATGAATCGAATTACAGATTATTTTTCAAATTTGGAATCAAACAAAAAAATCAAAAACGACTTTAGAAACATAGATCAGTTTCTGAAACTGCAACAGTGATCGATGTGCTTGAAGATAAACAAGCAGACACAAAAGGAAAAGAAAAAACACATAACTACTGATTTGGAGAAGTACTTTTTGAAGAATTGCTGGGTACTGGATTTTAATTACTAATTCCCAGGGTGCGATCGTAACCTTAAACTTCAATATAAGTGGCTAGAAGAATTTAAATGGTTGACTTACTCTCAAGCTCATGAAGGGACATATTGTAAGTTTAGGAAGGTATTTTCAGTCCGTTTTTCAGGTAAAGGTAAGTACGTAATTCTTAGAGTACTAGTAAATAAGCTTTTAGAAAAGCTTAAAAACTCCAAAGAAGTTTTTCGAAATCATGAAAGTATTATGTATCATAAGCACGTCGTTCAGGAAATAGCAAACATTTTGGCGGTTTTTGAAAACAAAACATAAGATGTTGTAAAACTAATAGATAAAGGAAGAAATTCTCAGATTGAAGAAAATCAAAAGAAGTTAAAACGTATAATTAATACTATACTTTTTTCGCATAAGAGGGGCTGCCTCTAAGAGCATACACGGATCCTGAATCTTTTCAAATTAATTCTGGAAGTTAAGTTATATTTAGAGTTTATTGAAGTTTCTTGTTAAAGCAGGAGATCAGTTACTTTAAATGCACTTTAAAACAGCTGATAAAAACGTGACTTATTTAAGTCCCAGAATACATAATGAAAATATAGAGACGTTCTTTAATTCTTAACTTCAAGATCCGGAAAGAGCTCAATCACACTGACCTTGCAATTCGTATATCACACTGGCAAACGAAAAAAAGAAAATTTCCAGACACCAAAGAAAATATTCTTCAGAAAAAAAGTTGTCTACTGCATCACGTGCAATGCTGCAGACAAAGAAATATACATTTGAAGTACACTCAGGAACCTACACCAAAGAATTAAACAACACCTGGACCCTGCTGGAAAATCCTCGGTATGCAGGCATCTCCAACTATGCCAACCCAGGAAGGAAAGAAAAAGTATTTCAATCAAAATCTTGGCTGGAGACAATCTCTAAAAACTCTCAGATTCAAAGAGGCGATTCTTATCTTAGATAAGCATCCATCAATAAACACCAAAGAATAAATCAGTCAAATCGCCAGTTTGATTTGTTATTAACTCTGATACTTTAATATAAGGATTAAAACAATTTTATAACAAAAAAGAAAACTTGCAGGAATAAAAATCAGCGTATTTAGGTCTTGAAGTGGTTTGTGGATGGTTATTTTGGGGGTTTTCTCTTTTTGCGTTTTTTAAACGAAAGCTTCTTCATATACATCTTTTATAAGACTTTAAAAACCCAGGAACTATTTATTAAATTGCTCTAAATTTTATATTAAAACTTTATTTTTATTTTTATATTAAAAAATTTTGAAGAAAAACGAGATTAAAAGCAGTTGTAAAACATAAATTATTGAAAAACATTTTTAAAATTAATAAAATTAATAAAATTAAAAATAATAAAATTAATAAACATTAAATTATTAAATGTTAAATTCAACCAAAAAAAGAAAGGAAAAAATTTTTAAAATTTTATATTTAAAAAGTTTAAAATTTAAAGTTAATTTTAAACAAATCAAAAACCAAAAAAGTAAATTTTAATGGAAATCAGAACGTATTTTTCACCTTCTCATTGTATATAGTAGTTCCAAAAGAAACTGAAGAGGATTATTTAATAATAGAAACTTTTTTCAACAATATAATTATTACTTCCCATCAAGGGCGTATTTATGCTGCTACCAAGGAATCACCATTTTATACTCATCATAATTATTATCATAATTATTATCATAGTTATTATCATAGTTATTATCATAATTATTATCATAATAATTATAATCAAACAATATCTTGATTATTTTAATAAAATGATGCATCAATTATAACTTAGTGGACAATGGAATAAAAATCATAGACAGCTTTTTGTACCCAATTTATCAATTACGTGTTTCTTCCATTTCCGGAACTTTGACGTAGTATAAGTTGTTCAATAAATGTGAAAGCTATTCATTTTATAAAAATACAATGACGAGTCTAACTTTATATTCCGATTTCAGTTCATTGGGTCATTCATTCCGGAAGTGTAACTTGAATAAATTAATATAAAGAGTATAAGACTTTTACAGTGATGTCTGAATTCCGTATTTACAACAGATTACTCGCACTTGGAAATATCTATATAACTGGTCCCACTTCAGAAGACATTCTAAGTTTGTTCTTTGTTCTAGCTTTTATTAAAAAGGAATAAGTAGATATTTTTATTTCACATGTTCGCTGTTTCCGTACCTTCAGTCGGTAGTCACTTTGTGAAATAAGCATGTCACTTTTTAGCGAACATATTAATTGTAAGGAAGAATAATTAAGGAATATTTTATAATTAAATTAAACTATTACGTAATACAATGTCAAAATTGTAGTTTGGAGATCAAAGGTTGGTTATGATGATTGTGTTTGAATATTGGTATGTTTGTGTGTCTGAAGGTATTCTTTATAAATAATTAGTAAACCAATAAACTCCCTTGTTGATGTTGTGCAAAGAAGAGCTATTAAAGAGTGTGTTGAAGATTTGTTGTCAGAATAAATATTGTGCACTTATATCTGTTTTTAACATTAATTATATCAAAAAATTTAACACACCGAATATTATTATTAACAATAATGATAATAATAATCATAGTAATGATATTAATTATAAACATTATTACTTTGTGCGAATTGAATCAAATTTAAATATAAATATTAACTTTTTCACTAAATGCGCATATTCTGTTCATAATATTTTTGAGGTAATTCTTTAGGAAATTAATTTGTAAATTTTAAAATGAAAATATTTTTACTTATTTTCTAGTTTTCTTCAATAAGTTCGTGACAAATTATGTATTAACTTTTTCACTAAATGCGCATATTCTGTTCATAATATTTTTGAGGTAATTCTTTAGGAAATTAATTTGTAAATTTTAAAATGAAAATATTTTTACTTATTTTCTAGTTTTCTTCAATAAGTTCGTGACAAATTATGTATCATTTGATAGGGAAAAATACATTTTTAGATATGGTGTTGAAATAAATGTAATGTTGTTTATTAAAATTAAAATTTTAATTTAATATAATAAATTACAATTATTTTCTACAAAATTTTTCTACAATAATTGTCCTTAAATTACAATTAGTTTTTAAAATTCCCTAGGTTATGTATGTTTTGAATACCAGCTATTTTTTTGAAGGAGATCTATATGTTTTTGAAGGCAGTGTGCGAGTAGTAGTATAGTGGTGGACGGTACCCCCTGAGCTTGTGTGTATATTTCGGGTGCTTATATGGCACACTATTTCCCGGTTACTAAAAATAGAATATTGCTATTTATTGAATTATAGAAAAATTAATTTTATTTTTATTTTTTTTAGTAATTCAATAAATTATTTGAAAATAAAAATCCAAAAGAATCTTCTGAAATAATCTTGTCGTCCCTCCTCGATTATTTCCGAAGCTTCTTTTGAATTGTTCCGAAGAAGTGGAAGGTAAGTGTACCGAAGCTGATATGTTTACGCAGGGGGCTCACAAGTTTTTCTTCACCACTATACTACTGCTCGCTGCGCGAGTAGTGGAGATCTTTTCTTTAGGTTTTGAATTTCTTATTTGTTGGAAGTGTCGGAGGTTTTCAACGGAGGAAAAGTGCCTGAGGTTTCTTTAAATTTGAATTTGCGGAGCAATTCAATCTAAAAGGAGCTTCGGAAATAATCGAAGAGGGACGACGAAATTATTTCAGAAGATACTTTTGGATTTTTATTTTCAAATAATTTATTTAATTACTCAAATAAAAATAAAATTCATTTCCATTTTTATTTGAGTAATTCGATAAATAACAATATTCTATTTTTTGTAACCGGAAAATACACACCCGGAACATACACACAGGCTGGTGGGGTCATAAAGGCTTTCGTCTACCACTATACTACTACTTGAGCGTATGAAGTGGAGTAAATAATGAAACATCATTTTAATGGTTTTATTTAGCAAGTGACAAATAAATGTTTTCGCGGTGAATATATGTATTTATACAAGGTTTTGTAAAATGTTCCCGGGCAGTTTTGGATTAAAATTTCAACATATAGAGTGACAATGAAAGCAAACATGATTAACCAACCGTTTTATTCGTCAAGGTAATATACTATGTAAAAAGAGTTTATTAACTTATAACTTCCATGTATGCAAAGTGCTTTGTAAATTCACTTGCTGCTGCTGCCCGGGAACTTTTTACACGACCTAATATATATAGAAAGTGAGTTATATTCGTAAAACGGGACGTTTAGTGGGGTGTATTATGTTACGGGCGAACGGTCAACGTATATTTATAACATGTAATTCATCTACTTTATTTTGCATATCAATTTAAAATATATTCAAACCATTTAGTTGTTAAAATGAACGTATTATGTATATTTAATGATGTTTTATATTTATCATAATTATATAAACATACAGTGATTTAATTTCAAGAAGCGCTTTTCAAACACACGTTTTGCAATATATTTCCTACTATATATCGTGAAATGTGTGTTTGAATGATGCTTTCTTGTAATTTTATATTTTACTTTTACTATTTGTTTGGTTTCCAGTCGTCCCCTTCATCAAGGGATCAGCGCACGACTACATATCGATACGCTTATGGCAATTCAAATATAAATAAAGATGTTATTGAAAAAAGTTACGAAGAATCATTACATGCTCGTCCAGCTCCAGTTATAGATTTGGTAAAATTACATAGACGATGTAAATCATCTTATGATTTATCTGGGCGTGAGAGCGTGGCAGATTGCTTAATCTGGCACCAAATTGAAAGATCCTCAAGTTAGTATTTTCTTTGGGCTGGTCGTTAAATTATTAATATTAAAACAATTGTCAGTAAAGTAGTCAGAAACAATAAAAAAATATTAATTTTTTTAACTAATAATGGAAAATAACTTTAATTTTGAAATTAAAAGGCAGATAAATTTAGTTAAAAAGAATAAAATCTTCAAATTCACATTTAAGCAATTTTCTTAAGCAGATTATTTCATAGTAAAAAATTATCATTCTTGTTTGAAATTTGCAACAGAGGCTAATAATACTATTTACGTATGATATTTGGGGTTAGTCTAGATTAGTGCAAAAGAAATTTGATTATGCAGGAAATTCAACTCAAATCAATAAAACTGGTAAAACTTATAAAGATTCAGAATTTATAAATAAAGTACAAATATTAATTAAAAATTGACATTTTGGGTTAAACAGTTATGAGCGAACAGCAAATAATGAAGATAAAGAAGGTTGCCTTCCTAATTATTTTTTTTTCAAAAAGATAAGGCTTACTGAATTAGTTTACTATTTGTTAATATAATTATTTGCCTACGAAAATTTAGTATAAAACTCATAGTCACTGGTAGTCAATGGTCAGTTGTAGGAAGAGCGAACTAAATTTAGAGATTAAAGGCAGTTTCTCATTGAGATTTGTAGTCGGATTATCTATTTTTAAAAGGTGTCGATCAAAAGTGTAGTTGACGATATTAAAAATCGAATCGAAATTCAATAAATTATTTTGTATTGGGTTTTATTTGGTTATGTGAAACAAAGAGCACGAAAAATCAAAGGCAATACTGACTTAAATAATAATAACCTATTAATATAGATATCCTGTTGCTTTAACACACTTTGAATTGTTTATTTTGCTTTATTTACTACAGTAGCAACTTGTGAGCTTTCTGGCACAGTCTCTTCTGATTGGCTTAAAAAGGCATGACTCATTCGATGCGTCATTCTTCGGTGGACATTTTAGTGTAGGTCGTGTAGGTGTGATGAGTCAATGCCGAGATATAATAAAGACAATGAGTAATTGAAAAATTTTTGAAGTTTTTTTTCATTGACAAAAGGAAATTTTTTTGTGATCGCAATCCCCTAATTTCTATTTTGGCTTTTTTTTACATAACCGAAGTTTTCCGAAAAAATAATGATCTCTGAAAACTCCTGACACAGACCGCACCCGGGGAAAAAAATTTTCAATGACCCATTGTCTTTGTTATATATTGGCATTGATTCATCACACACACGACCTACACCATAATTTCCACCGAAGAATGAGTCATCTCACAGATGAGTCATGCGTTTTTAAGCCAATCAGAAGTGACACTGCCAGAAAGCTCACAAGTCATTACTTACTACCTTGAAAAAATATCAAAGCAGTTCATATCGTGTTTCATTACATAAATATTCCATTTATTTTCATTGTAACTATGGATCAAATATTAATTTTTCTATTTAAAACTAATTATTCGATTATTTGATTAAAATTGTAACTTATCATTTTTATCAAACGAAATTTGATATTCAATGATATTATTGTTTGAAAATTCAGCAAAATATATTTATTGTATTAAGTTATTTCTTAAACTATGACTTCTTTTCATTTTTCAATGACATTTAGAATTTTTTATTTTTTGACTATGAATCAGTAATGATATCGATGTTTTATTGATATTTACAAATTTTTGGGACAGCCTTTTTCACATGATTTTGATTATTATATATTATTTATGTAAAATGCTAAAAACAATTAATTTGTTTTATATTTTATATTATTATTACTTAATGTATAGAAAAAGAAAACATAAAGAAAAAAAATGTCTTATTTCTCAAAAATAAGTTTTACTCGAATTTCTAGACGACTACAAAAATCTCTTAAATTATTAGCGTTAGGAATAATACCAAATTAGCTAATCTAATATGTATGTAAATCCAAAATCTGCTGTTTTCTCAATTTACAAAACAACACAACGTATTTTTCAGTAATAATATTTTAGATCATGAACAATTATTTTGGTATGTTTTGATTTATTACATATTTTATTATCTTATAAATGTCACCAGCGCCTTAATATCGCATGTGCAGCAAGAGCAGTCTCAATGACCCATAAATATTAAATACACTACAAAAACTGCTCTAATAGCAAAAATGACAAAAACTTTTCACCGTAGGACTCCTGAAAGTTACAGCACGGCGATGAATATCACGACCGCTACAAAAATGCTACATTTTAAGGGCAATAAATATATCGTAACACATTTATGGCTTAATCTTCTATTGTAAATACATCCTTGTTGAAAATGATTTTCAGTTTTGATTTATGATTTTAATTCCTCAAAAATACTCGTTTCGTAGCACATCTACAATTAAGTAGAATTTTGTCTTTTTCCTTATATTTTATATCTCCAAAATTGTTTTACTAGGATTTTCAGCTGTTTAATATTTGAAATTACCAATTTATTCCGATATAGGAAAACGTCAGATTAAGGATCATTAAAATCTTACCTATGAATTTAAGATATTGTCTGATGGCATTTATAATTTCGTTTATAGACAAAAGGTTTGCATTCTGGGAAAAGGCTGTATCGAAAATTTGTGAATATCAATAAAACATCGATATCACTACTGATTCGTAATCAAATATATTAAAAAATTCTTAATGTCATTGAAAAATGAAAAGAAATCAGAGGTGAAAACCAAAAGAAGTTCTTATAATATTTAACATTGATCTATAGTCTGAAAGAAATGAAGATAAGAAAAATGATTAACGACTTCACCTTATAGTTCAGATTCAATGACATTAATGTAATTTCACTTCTTTTATTACACTATAAAGCTGTTTACAGAATCAAAATTTTTTTACTCCTTCTAATTCTCATTTTTCTATTCAAATTGTTTAACTGTATTTAAAATTCAAGAATATTACTGGAAACCCTTTTAATTGTATATTAATATGGTTCAATGTTATATAGATAAATACTGATTTATCCTGATCCAGTTAGTTACTTTTCAATGATGAACGAGATTTTGTTGATTCCACAACTGACATTTCTGCCTTTCTTTTTTTCATCATCCAAACAAATCGTTATGAAATGCTCCTAAGGAAGTTGAATTCAGTTTTGAAACTGTGTTCAGAGTTTAATAAAGAAATTAATCGTTGTATATACAAAATTTAAATGTTTCTTCTGCTACATGAAAGAGATTATCTTTAAAGAGAATCAATACGTTTTATTTTGACTAATATTACTTATTACCGTTCGACTTCTTGTTGTCTATCTGAGGACAATAATAAAACAAAGAAAATCAAACGATTTTCAATATCTCCAAGAATTATCAGCAGAAATATGAGAAAATGTCATGATTTTTTTTATCATCTATTGCAATCGTGCATCAATGTCAAAATATTAAAATCTAATCAATACTGGTAAAGTTTCAGTGTAAAACTATTGCAGCCTTATTCCGGATATATCAAAAATATTAACCCTTCCAAGTCTGGTAGTATATAGGATATACCACAAATTGTAAAAAAAATTCTATCAGCATTGTGGAATATTGTATCATGATTTTAATGTAATACTAATGATGTCATCTATCGATTCCTACAGTAACTTTGCTATGATGACTACCGGTAAAGTATATGGATGTTATAGAAAAAAACATTTGAAAATTCAAGTACTTCTTAAATTTCAAAATACGGCAGCTAGTTTTTACACACTCTTTATAATCATTTTTTTCTAATGAAGAGAATATTTTGATTATGACATCCAAATTGTAATTCTTTTTCCATTTGCTCAACTGCTTTTTATTGTTATTTTTGTTATCAGTCTCAAAAGAGAATGGTAGGGCGTCGAGTGCATGGCCAGAGACCACTCAACTTGAATGTTCAACTGCTTAATGAATTCCAGCAATTGAATGGATTGATAAATATTTTATTAGTATTTTGTAGCAGCAGTTTATTATTAGTGAATAAAAATTGGACTTTATTTTATGATTTGTTTTATTCCTTTTCATTTGGATTTGAATTTTGTGATAATATATTCGTTTGAATTCGTTCCCGTTTTGTAGTAGGAAAAGAAAATTGTCATTTTATATTCTGTATAAATTATTTTGAATTTTATATCTATTTAAATAAATTAGGAAAATAATTATTTTACGTATTTGAATTGCATGCCGAGTTGTTTGACTGGGATGGTCCTTATTTGCTTTATTTGTCGCCATAAGTTCCCAACGATATTTAAATCCGGAATTCAACCTCTACCGAAAAAATTAACTTTTATACCCTGTGCACTATGTATTGTTCGATGATTTGCGGAAATAGTTTACAGTATCCCCAGCGTTTTTTAAAATAGCTTCTTAGCTCAAGTCAATAATTTCAGATTTATTTAAAAATGTCTTTTTGATGTGTTACACTCAAATCTCACACAGTCAATATCCTTTTTACTATCCTTCCGGCGTAGATAGGTGTGTTCCTGTCAGATATCTGTCAAACCCTTAAAGATATTAGGTACATTTTTGTATGTTTATCAATGTAGCACCACATATTACCATGGTAACTGTGTAGTAACTATGAAAAGTAGGCCATTTTTTAAGGTAAACACCGTTTGGGTCAAAATTAAATGTCAAATGTTAAAAGAAATAGTTTACATATAAAGAAGGTTAAAAGTCAAATTAAGTTGGTAAAATATAGAATTACATGGTTCATTGTAATTTCAAATTTAAATTTAGTGTGTCGTATATAATTGAAAGTATCTAATGCAGTGATCGCAATTACGTGACACGCATCGAATTTTTGCTGCCACGCGTGATAAAAATATGAAAAAAAATTTCAAACATTAAATTTCATTTTATTTTCTTTTATTTTTAATTAATTGTTATTTAAAATAAAAGAAAAATAGATATGTTCCATCTGAACAAAAAGTAAATAAATAAAAATGTAAAAATTAATGACAAAACAAAATTTTGACAGTAAATTTCAGTCAGTGATTGGGATTTAACCTCTTATCATGGTCAGAAAATGTCCAAAAATTTCACTGACCATCATTCCTATTGAACAAAAAAATTTCCATTCCAGTCACACAATTCTCCTTCCTTCTAATCGTGTATGAAAGTTACCGAAAAAACTATTGAACAAAAAAAGGAAGCCCTCTGTGCACCATTCTGATTCAACTTTCGTGAATCAAAATTGATTCGAAATTGAATCTATTTTGAGATTCAATTTTAATTCACTTTTGTGATGCTAAATTGAATCCAAAATTTGTCTAATTACAGAACATCAGTTAAATCAAAAATAAATCAAAACTGATACCCAAAATTGATTCTAAAATTAACTCGCCCATATATTAGTAAGTTCAGTTTTGATTCAATTTTGATTCACCATGTTTAGATGGATTTAATAAACCACTGTCAAAAACTTTTTCCTATTAAACAATCCTATAATTATTAATACGATTTTTTTGACATATCCGTGAGTTGTATTTTTATTTACATATTCATTTTGTTTGTTTCCAAAAAAAGAGACTTTTTTATAATTAAATTATTAAGTAATTGTAAGATATATTAAGTTTAAATTATTAAGAGTCAAAAACACGGACAATATCGAAAAATTATATCAAATCAAAACTAGTGTTTAATCAAATCAAAAAGAAGACTTTCAGAATATTTGACTGAATCACATTTTGTAATATTTTTTGTTATTTTTGTTAAGTTTATATTTTAGTTTGGTTTTTATTATTAGCCATTCAAAATGAATAGAACTTTAAAAGATGATATCTTTGGCTGCCGAATTACTTCAATTAATGTGAAACCATGCACGTACACTACAAGAGATTGACTTCGTTATAAAGAGGTAAAGTTAAAGCTAAATTTTCGGTTGGTCAATGAAAAATCCTTTGTTAAAGGGAAGTTATCGTTAAAAAGAGAGAAAAAAAATGGAATTTCAGTCTTTGCTTGGGGCAAAAAAATCGCTTCGTTAAATGGAGGTTCGACAGTATTCTCATTTTGCTCTCAATTTTTCTCTTTAACAATCGATAATTTTCTTTTTGATCATTGTTACTTTCTTCCGCGATTATTTTAATATTTTATTAAACAAAATTAATTTTATTCACGAACATGATGCAAGTTATTATTATTAAGACATAAATAGATTTATTTTTAGAAATAGTTTTGTTCGCTTTTTTGCCTTTTTTATCTGCTAATGAGGTCAATGGTCAGACTATAGTAATAAAAGAGTGTGATGAGTCGTCTACACTGTTATATCAAAATCTATATAAATCTGATATGGATAATTCTGCAAACCTTAATTCCTTAAATGCTTCGAATTTCTATTGTGAATCAGGATTAAAATAACAAAAAGTGGTCAAATAATAGCTCAAATTCATTTCCCTGTGGTCATAATCCAACTATCTCGCCAAGATTAGATTACCCTAATTATAACGCACCAAGGAAATATTAACGCCAAATCTTTATCACTAATCAATTCAAAAGTTCCTAATTCAATAAATTCAGCTTACAGTCGGTTTACATATTTTTGGTGGTCCCAAAATCAGATTTATGAAAAAAACATTGGATTTTCTTTGGTGAAATCGTGTTGTAGTAGTGGGATGTGTCACCGCAAACTCACCCTCCGGGGGTAGAACTTTTTTTCTAAGTCTAAAAGTACACATTTTTTAGACAAAGACAATGACTCGTTCAAGGTCATTGGATGAGTCATAATAATTGCTTAAAGTGGTTAAAACAAAAACCATGACTTATCAAAAATTCAAATTTTCTCAAGGTCATCATACATTTTCAAAAAATTTTTAAATATAATTTACTACTTATTTTTATAAGTAGTGTTTTAATTATTATTTTTATTATTATTTTTGCAAGTTAATATTATTATTTTACTATAATTATTTTTATTATTACAACTTATTATTATTAATATTATTATTATTATTATATAATAATAAAAACAAAGTCATTAACAACAAAAAACTTTTATTAAAAAAAAATTTTTCGACTATAATAATATTGCCGAAAAGCTTTATTCAAAGCCTATTCTACATACTTCCGATATCTGGCAGCATAGCAATGACATCCATCACCACATGGATATTCGGGTTCCATATCCTTTAACATTTTGTTTTGTTTGACATTCCATAGGAACTCATCGATTACGGAAAATGCCCATATAGATGTATGATTAAAGACCAAGTCTGGAATCATGGATGCTGGCTTATCTTTCAATATTTCATGTATATCTGGATAATAGAAGTCCAGACGTTCTTTGATAACTTTAAAATAATCATCTACAAAACAAGTAAAATAATAATAATAATAATAATAACAATAATTAATTACCATAATGTTCAATTTCTTTCACAGCTTGAACTGCGCTCGGTACAATAACATTCATTATAATGATAAAAATTGAAATAACAATTAGTTTTATACTAATTTAAAACAATGAGAAGTTAAACACACACAACCTTTTAGCTATAAACAATAAATATTAATTTATATAGATTTGAAAATGATTAAACAAATTTTAATAATAATATTAGTTGTTATTTTTTTAAAAATTGCTAACTCAATTGTTGTAACCGTAAAGGTAAAAATTCAACAAGATGTGTATGTCCTGATACTGCTGTGTTGATGGATGTTTTGTATGTGATATAGGCCTAGACATTTGCAAACTCCAGTCAAAATATTATCTGAAAGTATGAGTGATTTAGAAATCCGATTTGAACTCACATATGAGACTTTAAAAAGAGCTCGGAACAAAATATATGATGATATTCTATATCTAAATAAGACCATTGGTATTATTAAAAATGAATTAAGAAAATCAATATTCAAATTGAATGAAAATCGAAAACTTAATGAAAAAATGATAAATCAAGTTCAATATAGTATAAAAGTTTATTCTAATAAAACAACTGATCAGTTCAATCGTATAATGAAAGAAGTTCAATACCCGATGAAACCATTGCAAACGGTTATGCAAAACAGTGGCAACAAATCATCAATATTTTTAACTATTTTCTTAAATAAAGACATTGCAATATAAATGCAATATCCATGCATGATTCTGATTGGTCGAATATAGTATAAATAAGCGTACACCTCCGAAAATTTTTATAAAATGCCAGAAACTAAATTTTTTTAAACTTTGATGAATGAGATGGTTGCTAATAATGGAGATGATGATGATATCATTAAAAACATAAATTTCATGGTCAACCGTACCGAGAAAATCGTAGAAGATATTCTATTTGAGCCCATTCTCAATTTGCCATCATTGGAGAGAAAGAAAAACTCATTAAAATCGATATTTAGTTACATGTTTGAAGAAAATAATAAATGGATGCGAATAATAGTAGGATTAGTGTATTTGAAACACATGATTTTAAAATCCGGCTCCGACTATGAAAATTCTTTCAAATGGTCCATTGAGGTATATTACTATTTATCATTATTTTATTTTTATCATTATTTAGGTAATAGAAACAAAAATTGATCCATGGGTAGAAGCAAACGGTAGATGAGTATCAATTATTCAAGTTGCCGCAGAAGCTAAACGTTCAGATATTTATATTTCAAACTTTAAGTTTTCATTAAAACTATTAATTGGAGCATCTGTCATATATATCTGTAATAAAGTTTATCATAAATTTTAATAAATGTATTATTCTTTGTTATTGTAATAAATTAGTAATAAAAACTACATTTTTAATTATTTATTGATTATTATATATACATGCTTTATCACCACAATATTCTATCATTTTATTTTCTATAACATGGTCAACACAAGTCTTAAATTTGTTAGGCTCAACATCCACTAAATTTCCATCTGAATTTCTTCATTATTAATAATTTCCATATCTTCATCATTAATAATTTTTGTATCTTCATCATTAACAATTTCTTCATCGTCACTCTGAAATTCTGAATCACAACCAGAATCTTCTGTACCCAATGCTTCAAATAGTGTTAACATATCTCTAATTTTTACACCTGATAGTTTTTCGAGTTTATCTAACAAAAACTTTATTAAATATTCTAAACAAAAACTAATTAATTATTTTATATAAATTTATATTTTACCTTTTTCAGACATTATTTTCAAACAATTTTAAACCTATTTCTAGTTTTGTTTATAGAATATGTTGTAAAGAAAACAAACAAAATCGGATTAAATACATTTATTAACATTCACATTAAACACTAAAATATACATTAAAATAATTGTGAAAGTCTAGCAGTTGCAATTTTCCAGATTGGAGAAAGCACATCATTTTGATCAGCTTTATATCCTTGTATTGTTATTATTAAATACCAGTTTTCCTGTTCTTTGAAACCTATTTCTGGAAATGCATCATAATATCTGGTATATTGACAGGTGAAGAATGCATTTTGATTGCATTTTAAATTCAAATTGATCTTATTGAAAACAGTATCATTATCCTTGATATCTATCATTGAGAGTGTCACAGCAAGAGATTGAAATTGAGTTCGATGGAGTTTGACTGGATTTACCAATTGCATATTGACAGGTTCCTTTTAAAAATACATTTTGTAATTGTGAAACATTTGAACTGATTGCACAAGTTCTTCTTTTGCAGAGTTCATTATTTTCTTGGCCATTTTTGAATTATGATCTCTATAAGGTGATGACGAGTTTTTATACCACATGTTACATACTGATTAACCAATCAGAATCATGCATGAATATTGCATGGATATTGCATTTTATGTGTGCCTCGATGTGATTATTTCTATATATGTTTTATTGTGACTAATTATTGCAATTATTATTGTTATTACTATATCATTGTTATCACTAATATTATTACTAACTATTTAAAAATTAATATTATTAAAACCAAAACAAACAAATACTAATATTATTACTAACTATTTGAAAGATTTCTATTATTAAAACCAGACTATTAAAAAAAATTATTACTAATCAAACCAAAAAACCAAAACAACAAAATAAATAATAAAACATTTATTTTCTAAAAAGTTTAAATTTACAAACATTTTGAACAGATTTAACTAAAACCCATTCCACATATCTTTGGTATCTGAAATCGAAACCACTGCAATCCAGAATACAAGGGTATTCGGGTTCCATATCTTTCATTTTTCGATTTAACTTGACATCCCTTAAAGCTTGATCGATTTTATTGAATATCCAGATATTTGTCTGGGTGTATACGAGATCGGGAATCATCAATGATGGTTTATCTTTCAGAATTATTCGCATTTGAGGGTAAAAGAAGAACAAACGCTCTAAAATTACTTCTTGATATTTATCTGTAAATAATGATAATAATAATAAATAATAAATTTACCATAATTTTCAATTTCGTTCTTTGATTTTACTGAATTTGTCATGTTATAATTTTCGTTCTTTAAGTTTGACATATGAAAAAACCGATAATAAATGAATAAGCAAGTCGTTTTAATCAAACATCAGCCAATCAGGTGTCAACCAATTCCGTGATTTCATTATGTATGTCTGTAACAATATTTTTGTACTCTAGATTTCGCAAAATTAATATGACTATTTTCCAACTAGCAAACACGTTAACACACATGGATTTGTATTTTAAAAGCTTCAGTGCAGGAATTAATTCAGGTTCAAATATACAAAAACATTTTCTTGACATGTTGTATAGATTGATATTATGTCCCATATCCATGGTAACCGTAATTGACTGGATTTTAATATCCTTTATTTTATATTGTAATTTATTAATATCTAAAGGTTTCTTGCAGCCCATGATTCTGCATTTACCGGATTTGAAAAATATTATATGGTATTTTTCACTCCTATCAACAATTTGCTGGGGTTTACCATTTGGAAACGTCATTTTTGACACTTCGAAAGTTCCTTTATAATTTATATTTTATAGCATAATTAAACAATAATGAAATATTAATCTATATATATATATATATGTGTGATTTTAGAAGGAGTTCATTAAATTGTATAATATAAACAAAAACTATATTTATACAAATTAATAATGGAATTAATAAATGATGCGGCATATCAAATCGTCGGCCCCAGTGGTAGCGTTAAAACTATGTTTGTATGTAAATTACTGAAATTCAAGATAATTTCTGTAAATTGAAAAATATGAAAATAGTAAAGGGTTTCGATAAAAACTGGTCAAGTCGATTAAGGAAAGGCGATGTCATCATTATCGATGATTTGTATCAGGAAGCTAATAAAGAAAAGGATTTCAATAATCTATTCACAAAATTCAGTCGACATTTTTATTACACAAAATCTATTTCATCAGGGTCAAAATCTATTTCATTTAAATGTTCAATATTTAGTTATTTTCAAGAATCCTAGAGATGCAACAGTTATTGATTTTCTTGCTTGACAAGCATACCCTAATAATCGTAATTTTCTTATCAGTGCATTTCAAGATGCTACAAAATTACCCAAAGGATATATATTTCTTGATTTCACACAACAATGCAATGATTATTTAGGAACAAAAACAGATATTTTCAATAAAGAAGGTGCCATGGTTTATAAACAAAGTTGAAAACATTAACATGTAAAAATGTTTATGAAATCTAGGCTTAAAAATGTCCGAAAACTTAGAAAAAGTATTAAAAAGAAAATAAAGACCGAAAAATTTTCGCCGAAAACTAGTTATACACCATCTAAAAAATTAATAACCGAGAATTTCTCCGCAATGAATCTAATTTCGAAATAATAATAGTCTACAGTAAGCATGTAGCTATTCGGCCTATAATTTGTTAATAATAATAATAATAATAATAATAATAATAATAATAATAATAATAATAATAATAATAATAATAATAATAATAATAATAATAATAAATAACAATAATAATAATAATAATAATAATATTATAATAATAATAATAATAATAATAATAATAATAAATAACAATAATAATAATAATAATAATAATAATATAATAATAATAATAATAATAATAATAATAATAAATAACAATAATAATAATAATAATAATAATAATAATAATAATAATAATAATAATAATAATAATAGTTTGCAGTGACATGCAGCTATTGACCCTATAATTTGAAAATCAATATCTATTTATAGGAACCATTTATTATTATACATGTCTTTATGTTATAGACTTGCATAATAATGAATGATTCTCGAATGTTGCAATAATCAGGCAAAACAAGTGCAAAGCCATGTCTAATACATTTGACTATATAGGAATTATCATTTATTATTATACAAGTCTTTATGTTATAGACTTGTATAATAATGAAAGGTAATTGTATGAATTATTGTAAAATAACTATATTATTATTTTTTTATACAAGTTGTTTAATTTATTATTATTTTATCAGGTAAATTTTACCCAAAATACTGCATAGTATTAAAGAATTATGATGAAATATGTCGCCAAAAAATGAAACAATACTATATCCATAGATTTAATAGCGCCAGGTTTTTTATTTGACCTGTATGCAAAACATTCCAGCCCAAAAAATGTAAAGATTTTTATAACACTAGCAAAGACCATTTAGATTCATTTAAAATAAATAAAAAGGTTCTGTTTCGTATCAGTAATAAAAATAATGTAAATATTATGAATATTATAAATAATAATAATATACGCCCAACAAAAATAACTAAAAATAAAAGATCAGCTGAACATAGGACGTCTAAAATACCAAATAAACTTATAAAAATCGAAGTCATCGAAATCAGTGATGACGAATCAATTAATAATGTAGATATTGATATTATAAATAATGTACATATTGATAATATAAATAATGTAGATATTATAAATAATGTAGATATTGTTAATAATGCTATTAATCAAGTTGGTGGTTCATTAGAACCTATAATACAAATTAATTTAAACGGCGCAATTAAAACAATTAAATTTGATACATCAGAGGCGCGACTGATAAAAATAATGTTAACTGAGAGAATCAGTTCTAAATTAATTAATGAGATTGGAAATATGGGAGGTTATGTTAAAATTCAATTTGCCGTTTTAATACAGTTTGAAAAAGATAGGGAAATCCGCGACAATTATTTTTCCAACAACGCAGAAAAATTTTCAGATAGTTTTTTATCTGAAGGAGTTAATAAACTCAATGAAAAAATAGAAAAGTTCATCCATTTAGGCAGTGGATGGCGAGTAATCAATATTTTAGAAATAGATTTTATACTTACCAAATTTTCCCCAATTAGTCGTTTATCAGGTCATCGATATATTCAGACTTCTTCTGATATTATATCTAAAATAGCTATTATAAATGTTAAAAATACCAATGATAAATGCTTCCTTTATAGTATTCTGGCAATTCTTAACAAAGATTTAATTTTAGAAAATCGGGATAGAGCTGCAAAATACACCGAGTTTTTAAACGAATTAGTATATGATGAAATTACGGTTTGTCCAATGAAATTGATAAATATCCCCAAATTTGAAAAGAAAAATGCCAATTTAAATTTAGCAATAAAAGTCTTTTCTTATACTCCTACTGTGATAATTGACTAGGTTCTTGATAGTTATGACTTCCACCCTCATTTAAGTATAATTCATCGTTCAAAGGTCACTGACGGAACACCTATTTATTTGCTTTTATTAGAGAAAAGTGATAGGAACCACTACACCGCGGTGAGTGATCTCAATAAATTAATGAATTGTCATCAGAACCCCGATTGTCAAGTTCAAATTAGATGCAAATGGTGCCCACACTGCCTAAATGGTTTCAGGCTGGATAATGCCTTTAATAAACATGTAGCTTTATGCGCTAAAAATCAGACGGGTACAACCCTTTACACATTACCCGATAACAAAGATTTAAAATTTGAAAATTATTCTAAAACCATCACCCTTCCCTATGTAATTTATGCCGATTTCGAGTCGGTTTTACCACCTGATGTAAGACATAACTAAATTCATATGCCTAGTTCAGCAGGCCTTTTACTATTAAATAACTACATAAAAACACAGCAATATTTTGAATTTTATGGGCCTGACTGCATTTCTTTATTTCTAAAAAAATAGAGGAAATTTCTGTCACAATTGTTCTACCTTATTATGATGTGGAAAATGTTGATAAGTTTTATGTCTTTCGCTGAACAATGAGAATTTAAATCATGTCGAGCTTGCTATCTTTGCAAGAAACCGATTGTAAAGCCTGTTAAAGACCATTGTCACTTTACAGGTAAATATCTTGGGACAGCGAGCCGATAATATAATTTTGCGGCGTAGAATATACAAATTGCTTTCGATAGTGTTTCATAATTTAAAAGGTTACGTTCTGCATCATATTTTAAAACATGGTCTCAACGGTTTTCCTTCTTGGAATTTAGACATTATCCCTACCTCGACTGAAATATTTATTTTTTTAATTGTACATATAAAATATTTGGCTGTTAGATTTATAGATAGTATGCAATTTGTAAATTGCTCTTTATCTAAGGCTGTAAAAACACTTACTATACTACCTCTTACTGCATCTGCCTTTCCTGGTTCAATTACATATTCTAAAGGTATATTTCCTAATGATTATGCCGCTTCTTTTAATGTTCTTGAAACTACTTATGAATTGCCTCCTAAATGGAGGGTGTGACTGATGATGAGTATGCTACTACTGAATTGGTTTGGATGCAACAAAACTGTGGTAATTTGCGTGACTATATGATGTATTATTTAAAAGTTGATATATTCTTACTCGCTGATTACTTTCAACAGTTCCGTGAAAAGGCCATTGCATATTATGGTTTTGAACCTTTAGATTTCTAGGGTATTCCTGGAATGTCATGGGCGTCAGCGCTTATGACATTAAAAGAACCCATATAGCTTGTACAGGACATGGAAATGTTCAATTTTTACGAGGGAGGAATACGAGGAGTGTTAACGTTTGTTAAAAACACTATGTTGCTTATTCAGAGGACACCAAATTGTTGTATATAGATATAAATAATTTATACGGTTGGGCTCTTAGCCAATCTTTGCCGTATGCTGATTTTGTTTTGGTGTATGATGGTTTGGATGATGTATTGAATGAGTGCATGAATGTTGCGGATATTAAAACCCTTCCATATAAATATACTAGGGAAGTTGATATTGATATCCCTGAAAATTCCCATGATTTTTTAAATGACTTTCCGATTGGACCGGAAAAGATGTGCCCACCAAATTCAAAGGTTGAGAAGCTGGTGCTCACGCATTATCAAAAGAAGAACCATGTTCTTCATTGGAGGCTTTTCAGGCTTTATCTTTCGCTTGGGGCTAAGTTTGTGAATATACATAGATGTATAAAATTTACACAGAAACCTATTTTTAAAAATTATATAGATAAAAATACTGACTTGCGTGCAAATGCAGCCAACGAGATATATAAAGAGTTATTTAAATTATATAAGAATAGCTTGTATGGTAAATCCGTTGAAAACCTTAAGAAGCGGATGAATTTGAGACTATGTAATTCATTTGAAAAGTTAATTATATATTCGTCAAAACCGGCATTCAGAAAAACCATCGAAGTTGATGAGAATCTGTTTGTCGAGCATCTTAATAAGGATTCAATACGTTTGGATAGGCCTAGTTACATCGGACAATCAGTACTAGATCTATTCAAACTACGGATGTATCAGTTGCAGTATATAGAGCTGCAAAAGTATAGAACTATTTATAATTGTGATATAAATTTAATTGCCGGTGATACGGACAGCTTCTTTTTGGAGATTAAAAATTAAAAATTAGATATTTTATTAAAAGAGATGATTTCGGATGACCTTTTAAAGGGGAAGGGTATAGTGAGTGGGTTTTTTTGCGCCCTAAATGTTATAATTTATTGGGAAATAAGTTGACCATGAGGGCTAAGGTGTAACTTAGCAGGTACAAATATAAATCATTAATCATATTTAGATTGTTACAATAATAACGAGATTATATCTATACCTCAGACTAGAATAGGGTCCCGAAATCATCAGCTTTTCACTTTTAAAAATTGTAAAATAGCGTTAAAAAACCAAGTTGATAAGATGGCATGGGTTTATAAAAATGTTAGTTTTGCGTATGGACACTATAGAGGGCTTGATGCAATTAATAGTGGTCATAGTATTATAAGAATACAGCAATTTCAATATATTTTCAACGAAATTCTAGCTCCTGAATGATCATCATCATCAATTTATCAAACGAACAATTATGTGAATTTTGTATATTACAGAAAAAATAAACTTGTACATTTACTTATTTTATTATTATTTTGATTATTTTATTATTAGTTGCTTTTATATATAAAAGGTTATAAAGCATGTTAACAATAGTTAAAAGTAACTTGAATAATATTTCTTTAGAAACAAAATATCATTTATTACTTATACACAAAATGATACTCATCAATAATTATACCACAACTTTCATACCTATTAGAGTTTTTCAAACATGATGAACAAATAATGATATGACCACATGGCAAATATAAAATATTGACTTTATTAATTAAACAACTTAAACATATAAGATATTGCTTTTGTACTTCATCCAGTTTATCTTTGATTTTTATTTCGATTTTATCTGCATTATAAATGTAGGCTTGAATAACATCTCGATATTTGCCAAACCTGAAATCCATGCACAACCAGAATGCATTAAGCATATTAATTTCTGTAGGATATATGTTATTTAGAAATAATATACAACTAGATATTTCATTATTGACTTGTTGAAACCGAATAGTTCTACGAGAATTCGAATATTGTTATGTTTAAAAGATTTATTTATTTTTGGTAGTAATAAATAATCATAGGTTTCTGTCAACAGTCTATCGATTATTAAAAAGGTCTGATTCCATTTAATTCTGAATTCCGGTATCTTAATTTAGAAGATTAATACAATTAATAATAATAAAATAAAACCTCTGTATGATATAAGGGTGATTCGAAAATATCTAATGCCATTTTATGAGAGTAAATATTATTTAACACTATTTATATATATGTTTTCAATGTCTTTGTTACACATCAATAATACTATTAAACTTAACACACACATGACTAATAAAGATATGAGCAATAGGAGTGCATGAGTAACAAGAACATGTGCAAGAGGAGTTTATTATAAAAAACTTGTAATAATAATAATAATAATAATAATAATAATAATAATAATAATAATAATAATAATAATAATAATAATAAAAATAATAATAACAATAATAATAGAAATAATAATAAAAAGTTGTAATAATAAAAATAATTATAGTAAAATGTTGGGTTATTATTATTGAAAGTCGGTTCCTTCTGACTCCTCGTGTTCTTTACGAATCAAATAAGCAAACCCAAAACAGAATAATTTTATTTGCATTTTACCACAGTTACAACTAAATCCAATTTATTTCAATGCTTTGTAATTACAATTTTACTGATTTATTTGCACCCTTCAACCACCTAATAAATTTGATTATCTTAAGGTAGGTTATCCAATGGATAATCATCTTTTCTGGTAGATACCTTTTGACTTTACTTGTGTTTAGACTCTTTTACTGACCTGACTAGACTACTCGTTTGCTTCGACCACAGGCCATTTCGTGTTTTTTACTTTTCCTTTTATACTCCTGCTCAGACTGCTTTCAGACAATTGCCAACCACATTTGCTACATTACTAAATTATAAAAAATACTTACTTCCCGCAGACCACTTTAGCCGACATTTGTCAACAACATTTGCTCCATTACTAAATTACAAATTAGGAAATAATTACCTCGCCATAGATCAGTGGCGCCCATTTAATATTGTTTAGGCCAATTTACCCTTTTATATTATTCCGTCTACACGCCGGGTTTTCCGCATCTCTCGGGTTTCCCATTGCCTCGGACTTACCATTGACTCGGGCTTCCCATTAGTAATTAATTTTTTTAATTAATTTGTTTTTTGTCTTATATTATTTTCTAGGGGCCCTCACTAAATTTTTATTATTATTTCTGGACTTGTCTTTCAATTTGGCGTTCAACCATACCAATTTCCCCCGATCAATACTACTTTCGAATTTTTGTAAATTTTTTAATTTAAGTTGCACTTTTGTCATTTTGTTGTTTTATTGACTTTACTGTGCTTTTTTTCGTAGTATCCCAACAAAACTAATAATATTAACTTAAAAATAATAAAAATAACAATTAAAACACTACTTATAAAAAGAAGTAGTAAATTATATTTTAAAAATTTATAAAATGTTTATACGATGTGCAACTTAGTTCAAACTCGAAATTAGGTATTCGTTCTTACTTTTCTTTTTCGTTAAACATTTATTGAAAGAAGCTTTATTGCGCGCTTTTTTAGGCTCACTAAGCATATCAGCGAGCTCGTGAAATAGCATGGATACTAGGCGTCTCAATAATGAGAAATTGCAGTTTGACGCTTTCCTTTTCGTTTCACCCGGAACCTGTGCCACTTTCACTTTAAATTTACTAATAAGGCACAGTTCTGCAATTTAGGCCGTAATTGCTGTGATATAGAACCAACCTGCCAGGTGATTGATAATTGTATCTACTATGATAGGATTGGCGACAAAGCCTAAAAGTATCTCGAAGGCTGCTTTACATTAATCTGACTAACCACAACAAATCAAAAAACTAATCACGCCACCGCTAAATGATTTATATTTAACAAAGGCAGAGTCATCATGTTTTAATATAACACCTTCTCATGTTAATATTCTGAAATTCCTTGTATATGCGAGATTAGTTTATCTATTTTACCTAAAGAATACTTTTCCGACCCTAACCCCCTAACCCAAACTTCATCGTTATTAAAAGCTGCAAACAGTAGTATAGTAAACACATTAACTTCCAGGTGAATCTCTTAACATTTCCATCTTTCTCAAACTAATTTTCTAAATTTTTTTGATCCCATTTGCTTGATTTTTGAAATTTGATTTATTTTAATGTTAACAAAAGGTCAAATATTTGCTTATTATTTTCAACTCAAAAGTTTTACTTTGCTTCTATTTTGTGTTATTAGAAATTTGACTGTCTGACAGTAAGTTTTGCCCTATGAAATTCTCTGAGTGGCCATGCCAACTGCACTTTCGTTCATTCAAATGTAAAATTTTGCTAATAAATTGCAAAGAGCTATAGTAGTGAGGTGTGACCCCCTGGCTAACTACTGGTTATGAACAGATGTCCAATTAAAAACATATTTAATTAACATTGAATTGTCTGATAAACTTGCCAAAATTTAAAAACTTGGCAGTATTTTGTATATTGAAAGGTATCTAAAAATAATTTTCCCTTAATTTATCATTTTAACTTTAAAGCTTTAGAAATTACTTTTGACTAAAGAAAGTGAAAATCATAACAGTTTTTCTAATTCTTCATAAAATATTCTCATTTCTTTCAAGTCAGACATTTTAAAATCTATTCTACAAATATCTAAAAACTTTTCTTTACTCAGTGACTTGAGAAACATTATATCTTGGCCAGCATAATTAGCCTTCCATTTGATTCTAAAATGAATAAATAATTAAGAAAAATATTTATTTATTTTCACTTTCGGACACCAATTTTTTTGAGCCAAGTTTTCACTTCTTCATGTGTCCAATTATTTGGACTTGGATTACTTGGCACCGAAGGCTCCTTAGGGAAATCTGATTTTTCGAAAATCTAAAATATTCATAACTGTAAAGGTTGTATAATAATATATAAATAGATTGAAAAAATGCAAAAAATCATGCAAACCGGTAAAACTCAGAAAATTTAAAGAAGAATTTAAATTAATTAAAAGTTAATTAAAATCAAAAATCAATATGTTTTCTGGGTTGAAGGCAGTGATGAGCTGTCAAAATTTTAACAACCGGTTCTCTCAAAACTAAATGCTAACAAGATTTTTTTTTAATCGAAGGTCGTTTTATTTGAATAGAATCAATTTGTTTTATTTATTTGATTAGCCTCTGCAGAAATTATATATTATTATAACAATTTCCAAATAAGTTCATTATTTTCATTAATATTTTTTTTGCTTTATTTCGAACCCTGGTATCATCGGCTGAATTATGATTCCTTAACCAAGGTTTAACATATTCTTCAGCATTCCATCTGTCAAGTGGTGGTCCAACCATATTAACAATCATTAAACTAGAAATATGTTCTACAGACAGATTAGCTCTTTTTCTTTTCACAAATGATATTCATTAATGAAAACCCTCGTTCGGCCTCTGCTGAACTTATAGCAATAGTATTAATTTTATTTTGAATTTTTGAATTGTATGCATTACGGAGTTTTTTCCTTCAATTATGTTTTGTACATAATCTCTGAAATCGTTTATGGCAATTTCGTACTTAATTATTTCATTCGAATTTCTCAATTTTTTTTCTTCATAAATCCACGGGCATGTAATTTCTTCCAAATTCCAATAACTTCTTTCTAGTAAATTAAATAATTCAGCTACATCGTTTTTTTTCTCATTTTTGTTCATTCTTATATGTCCACAATTTAACATTCGAGAATTCATTTTGTCAATTATTGTTTTAATGAGTTTTTTTCGTGGGAGACTTTAAAAATTTTTATTTTCTATAAAAAGAATATCTGCATAACATTTCTTCAACTTTTTATTCAAATATTCCTAAATTTTCTTTCATTTGTATCATAACATTTACAGTTCTACTTACTAGTTTGATTGCCTTTTGAAGAGAAACAAACTACTTAAAACCCTATTGATAAATAAAATATTTCTTGAAGAATATCGATCATAAGCGCTAAATCCTTTAAAAAATATTGATTTGCAAGTCTGTTTGCCATACCAAGATATTTTGAATCTTCGGTAAAAAATTTATAAAGTGGTACATATGCACGCCAAACAGCCAAAGCAGATCTCAAGCTACATGTTGTCCATCTTGGACCTAAAACAAGGCTTATTTTGATTATTTCAATTACCAAATTGCTTGATATATTTTGAAAAAGTAATTGATTTTTATATGATTGATGAAAAATAACATAAATTTTATCGATAAATAATTTTAAATGATTCACTTGCTTTATTTTATATATTGCATCATCCAAAACAAGCTGAAGGCGATGGTTTAAGCAATGCCAAACTATTATATAAGGTAATTCTTTTACTAATCTTGTAGCAACACCTGACATTTGACCAAGCATTGTACTTGCACCGTCAGAACAAAAACCAATCAAATTTTCTTTCAAAAATTTCATGGAAAAGCCATTTATTATTAAAGTTTGCGGCAGGATATTAAAAATATGCTCAGCGGTTTTGAATTCAAAATGAACTAAATCCAAAAAAAGGTAAGATTTTCTAGCTCCATTTCAAACTTCGAAAAAATGACTAGGACAGATTTACTTGATATAGTTGAGGCTTCATCAAAGATTACGCAGATTTTTGAATTGGATGTAATTATTTTTTTAACAATTCTTTTTTTCATTTGCTTTGCTATATGTTCTGCAATTCTAATTGCAGTAAATCTAGAATGCAGCGAAATTCCAATATCTAGCCCATTTTTCAGCTGAAGTTCAACTTCTGCTTCCATATCTGAAAGCGGCCTATTTCTTTTTATTAAGATGTAAACAATATTGAAAATTTTATTGGCATTAGTCATATTTTTGTCATTCATTGAATCGATGACTTTGGTTAGTTTATTTATTTTTTTTAATTCAAGCATTTTTAAAACCAATAAATGTGCTTTTGATTGGAAATATTCAGACATTATTTTCCTTAATGAAGCCTGCTGAATATATTTCGTTGTTCCGATGGTTGAACTTCAAAATTTCGCCATACTTGCAAAATGTGAATGTTCTGTTCTGTACAAATACCCAAATTATCGAATGAGGAGCATTTTATGCATCCAAGTTTTTTTATTTTTGACGTCCAAACCAATCTGGAAAAATATTCACAGCGGATTTATCTTTTCAGGGATTGGCTGATAGAATTGTAGAGTAAGATTCTGTTGGTGATTTCTGTCATACAGAATTTGAAATATTTTCCTCTTCTTATACATTGTTTTTTACTTTTTTATTAAAATAATCACAAATATTACTATTGCGTTTCATTAAATATTATTTTATAAATGAAAGGGCTACAAAATATTTAGATATAAACTGGAAAACATAAGTGTACTCACAATATAATTATAACTGGAAATCGTATTTCTATAGATAGATATTATAAACCTATTTAATCGAAATTATAAATAGTTTTTGTAATAAATAATAGATTTTATTAATTTAAAATTTAATTTATTCCGAAATAACAACCGGTTCGATTAGCTATTAAAAAATTTAACAACTGGTTCTATCTAACCGGTGCGAACCGGCGACAGCTCATCACTGGTTGTAAGGTATTATCTCGAATAGCAAATAAAAGTTTAAATATGAATACATTAATTGAAAATTGATAAGAGGTTCTGAATAATTAAATAATTAATTATCAGAAAATTAGAATATTTTTAGGTTCAGCTACCATTTTTGATATAAGAACAATTATTACTCAAATTCGAGGATTTAGTCAAAAAATTGTATAAAAGCAAAGGCAAGCGGCAAAATATTGAGTATAAAATAATAAAAAGAAAAATAGCGAGAAACCAAAAATTGGTAAGAAACCAAAAATTAGAGAGAAACTAGTCGAATTATTACAGAATGACGGTTTTTTTACATTTTTTTTATCTGAATTTTAATGGAAATAGAGAATCGGGTGAGTATGTTTGTAATATTAATATTATATACTTAACTAACAATACAATTTGATATGATTAGTACTGGAATATGAGCCATCTAGCACAGTCGCTTCTGATTAACTGAAAAGTGAAGGACTCATCCGGGTAATGACTCATTTGATGCGTCATTTTTCGGCGGACATTTTGATATGAGTCATACCTGTGTGTGATGAGTCACCGCAAAGATATAACAAAGGCAATGAGTATTGAAAATTTTTTTTTTGGCTTTTATTTAGAAAACCGACTTATTTAAAAATTTTTCAGTGTGGAATTTTTATTCAAAATTTGAATTTTCGAAATTATGTCTGTGTGTATATATTTTCGTGAATTTTTTTATGCAAATCGTAATCATTTTTAATTCTCTATCTGATCCCATCTTAACAATCATGAAAAAGTTAACGGATCTCTGGAGAAATGCTCGCAGATCCCCCTCTCCCTCTAACTTTCTCATATTTCAAAATATAGAAAAAATTTTTATGTCAATCTTCCTCATTTTTAATTCTATTTGAAGGGGTACTGTGTTAGATGGTTCATAGGGTTTTTGACGAACCTTTACACTTTTCCAGAGTTTTGAAGGTGGAATCTGGTATAGAATTAAAAATGAGGAAGATTGGTATATAAATTTGAGAAAGTTAGAGGAGAAAAGGGGGGTCTGCGATAATGAATATTGTTGTTAATTAGATACTTTTGAAAAGATTAGTATAATAGATAAAAGATTGCTGTAAAAGGTGAAAATGTTTTGCTAAACTTAGATGAACCATTTCGATATAAGGGGAAATTAATGTATTGGTATAAATATATAAAGAGGAATCAAGAATTATGGAATGTCTTTGCTAGAGTTAATTGGAAGAATAATTTTTTTTGTTTCAGTAAAATTTAAAAAGTTGTTTAACGAATAATAGAACAGAGGAACAGATATAAATTTTACAAAACATACAAAATTAACTAAGTTTGTAGTCAAATATAGCAATATTGAATACATATTAATTAATTGTTAAAAATTTAAAATTCATTTATGTAGAGATATTATGAAATCATTTCGTAATGTACCAGGGAGGACAGATCATGACTCTGACATATTCATACACAGAAGTCATCGTGATTGTGTCCCACACATTACGTTGTGGTATTTTAAGCGATCATATGTGATATAAATTTACTTATGTAATATAAGTATTTCTAATAAAGAATATTTCAATTCTGTTAGCGTTATTCGTAAAGTCAATGAAAAAACATTTAGTAATTAAATATTTTTCTAATACAGCTTCTTAATTAAAAAGTAAAAATTACCTTGCTAAATCTCCGATTTTTTATGGTTGATATTTGATCAGTTAACAAGGCCATCGATTTTTTAAAAGGTGTTTTGCTTGTGAAATCGAAATATTGCAAACCACTGATGCATAAACCCAGCCAACCGTCAGGGTGGTATTCTTTTTCAACTACAACTGGTATCAGCGGCTTATTCAATTTGAAGGCGTACTGAGCTTCTTAATAAAAAAAATTTTAATTAAAAATAAGTATTACTGAATATTGTAAACAGTACGGATTTAGAAAGATTAAAAATCACTATTATGAAAAGAGAATGAGTGAAAACGCAAATCTTTCTATCGGCAGTCAGAAACCAGTAAATGAGAATATAATGGAAAGTCATTTTGGTAATAAGGCTTTCTTTCCCCATTATTTTCAAGAACGTTGTATATATTCCAATATAACAATTAATGGCAGTAACCATAGCAGCAACCATGGCCCGTAAGTAAGATCATGTTGCCTTTTGAAGTCATGGTTAAAGTGATGCTATGAAAACATAATCAATTATCAACATGAAACACAAGAATATGTAAACCAAATGTAAAGGAAAAAGCAAATTAAAATGAAGTATTATTCTTAAATATGATATAAAAATTAATATAATACTTTTAAATTAAAAAAATGTAAAAATACTTTTTAATTTAATTAAAAACAATAAATTTATTTTCATTTCTCTCTTCTATGGTTCAATAAATAAATTAAGATTTGTTTATTAAAACCTGATAAAGCAATACCGGAAATTTATGGTGAGGTCTAATTTGTAGTCGTTACATAAAAAATGAATTATTAATAATAGATTGTTTTAATGTGTCTTTATTTAATTTAATAAATTTCCTTTACTTTGAAATAAAAATATCTACAGATTGTAAAAAAAGTCAGATAATAAATTAATTGTGGCATTTATAAATTACAATTACTTATTCTAAAGTTAAATAAATGTTGGAGTTATGCAAAAATTAAGATGGAGACATAGAATTATGTGCTAGATAATTAGGATATAAATTTTAACATAAAAAGCAAATTTAATTAATTTAAAAAAGTATAATTAATATTTCTCGAGAAAACAAATAGGAGCATTTGGCAAATGATGTGACAAATAGAATATAGTAATTTAAATCGAGTGGAGATACCTAGACCAAGTTATTTAGGAAACACAAACTTATTAATTACTGGAAAAAAATTAATTCAAACCGAAATCCTCAAGCTTGACATATTAAACCAAATAATCAAATTTTACGAGAATATTTCCGCTCATCATGATCGCGTAATTTGATTTTGAATTTAACTGATGAGAGAAAAGTTTTATAAAAAGAATTAAAAACTTAGTCAAATCGCCATAAGTGGTCCTAAAGTGAAGAAAAACAATTTGAACACGAGCTATAAAGCTCTGAAAAAAGCAAAATAAGTTTTATCAAAGTTTGGCTAGATGCGTTGAGGCGCAATTTCCCTTAGAGTCAACTGCTCACACTATTAAGATTTATAGTAATAATAAAACGTTATTATGTTGAGTTATTATTCTGATTGAGAACACGCGAAGTTAGATTGTTAGCTATTCTGCCGAACAATAATTGCAACTCAACATAAAAATATAATTTTAAAAATTATTTTTTATCAACCAACACAAAGTGAAATTAATCTTAAACAGATTATAGTAATTTATATTGAAATATTTAATAATGAGAACTATTTATTCACTATGTATTTTTTACTAAACGCTATGTATTTTATAAACACTTTCTATGTAGATAAATACACAGTATCAGTAGAGTAAAACACTTCTATGTTAATTAATTAATTCTAGATATTTAATACATTTGCTAAGTAATTAATTAAAAACTATGTAAAATAAATAAATGCCATGTCAAGAAAACAAGTTATAAGTAAAATAAAAAAACGATATGTCAATTAATAAAATCCATCAATAAATCTTAATTTTTTCTAAGATGTTCTTAGATCTTATTTTTTTTCGACAATTATTACAAACTTTCAATAAAGCGGTATGTTTTTCTACGTAAAGTCTTTATTTGTTATAAACAAAATTAAAACAAATACTGAACTTATAATGGCTAATAATTTTGCAGAAGTTGAAGATTATCAGTCTGATCTTGAGTTTGATGTTGAAGTTACAAGTTTAAAGAAACCACGAGCCAAAAAAGTGTCCAAAGTTTGGACTCAAGAAAAAGTATTTAAAAGTGCTAAAGAAGCAAAAAATGCAATTAAAGAAGAGAAGATATGGAGTTACTCTTATTCCAACAAAACTGAAGAAGGTAAAAAAGTTTACTATCGATGCAATCTTAAAGGCAAGCAATGTGATTCTGCATTACATTTACTTTATGACTCAAGATCAGACGAAGTTATTCTTTTTAGGGCAGAAGCTGAGCATAAGCAAGAAGAAAACATGTCTAAATCTGCAATATCTAACGAAGCTAAAGAACTAATTAAAGAGTTGTTAAAGCTTAAAATAAAACCTAAGAGAATGTTAGAAATCTTTCATGAACGAGGTATAAAAACTGTTCCTACTACTATACAATTAAGAAATCAATTAAACAAGATAAGAAATGAAGTTTACGTGCCACCAGTAATAAGTTTAGGTGAGCTTGAAAATCGGCTTCAATCATCATCTTCTTTAGATATTGTTAAAAAGTGGTCACTAGCATATCCTCGAAGTCTCAAGGAGTTTATTACAAATCAATCAATCGACACAGCATAATGGACACATTCTTATCAATGGGCTAAAGAAAGCAAAGCAATTCTTTCGGTGCCCCAAGAACAGTCGACAAACTACTATGTTTCAGCTAGTGATGCAACTATAACTCAAGAAGATATTGACAAAGTTGAAAAAATGCGCTGGACAACATTCGATCAATTTACGAAGCGAGCTTTTACTGTCTGGCGCATTAATTTACCAAACAATAAAACCAATTGGGCCGAGGGTCAGTGCAATTGTCCAGCATTTTTAAAAAAATTTATTTACAAGCATGTTGTCGGCATTTCAATCAGACTTAAATATTGCAAAGTACCGGCAGTAGCTAAGAATACTTCTATTGGAAGTAAACTACCAAGAGGAAGACCAACTAAAGCTAAAAAAGCCTTATTAAAAGAATAATTTCAAATATTTTTATAATGTTCTTTGTGAAATAGTCTTTGTATTTTTATGGATTTTTTTATTGTGTCACTTTTTGTTTATTCTTATGAATTTTTCATTGTTTTACTTAGTTTTTGTATTTTTTTAGTTATAAAAATTAAAAATATTACCTATAATAAAATAATTAAATACCTAATGAATTATATTTTTTTACTTATATAATTAATATAATACTTTGCATTTTATAAATATTTACTTAGAAAAAATACATAAAGGCACTATTAAAATACATAGCGTTTAGTAAAAAATACATAGCGAATAAATAGGAGCCTTTAATAATAATAATAATAATAATAATAATAATAATAATAATAATAATAATAATAATAATAATAATAATAATAATAATAATAATAATAATAATAATAATAATAATAATAATAATAATAATAATAATAATAATAATAATAATAATAATAATAATAATAATAATAATAATAATAATAATAATATAAATTATAAATTACCTGATCGGCAATATTCACTATTTTTGTATTTCGTTGAAAGGAATATAATTACAGCGATTGAGTTTTCTACAGCCTGGGCCATAGCTTCCATCATATTTTCATCATCATTTATATTGTATTTGTCAATCCACACCTAAATAACAGAAACAATATTTTCAAAAATAGGAATAATGACAATAATTATAAAATTACAATTATTATTATTATTATTATTATTATTATTATTATTATTATTATTATTATTATTATTATTATTATTATTATTATTATTATTATTATTATTATTATTATTATATATTTTATTACATTGTGTTAATGCAATAGAATAATATAATAAATTTCTTATTTTGAATAATTTAACAACAAAATTGATAATTTGGAAAGGGAGATATTTATTATTTCTTAACTTAGATATTAAAAATTAGTTTTAAGATACTATTTTGTTTATTTAAAAAGTTTTAAAATGAACAGCCTTTAAAATTGTTGGTAAGATGTATTTTAAATTCTTTTTAAAATAATTACATTTTAAAAAACTTTGTTATTAAATTTTTTATTTAATTAATTTAATTTAGTTATTCATGAATGATGAACAAAATATTAATAAAATATCAATATTGTGTTCATTAAACTTTCGTAATTATTTTATATTAATATTTTTACGTACTTTAAAACCTTGTTTTTGCAATATTTGATAAATATCCATTACTATTTTTGCATTCGAGTGGCTGTAACTGATCATAAAATGTGTTTCTCTTTCTGATATTTCGTTTGAATCTTCACATGCATCTCTTGTTTTACTATTATTTCGATGATCTTTAAAATATAATTCAAATTTATATAATTATTTTATTTCAATGCATTATCCAAATTTAAAATGTCCTTATTTAAGTAAGTCTCGTATTTCGAAAAAAGCAACCTTTAAAATAATTTTCAAAAAAAGTTATAACATTATTAGTTAATATTATTATAAATATTTCATGTTATAATCAAAACATAATCTGCGGAATGGACACACATACATAGACAAACTCTGACATTATATATATGTATACGGACAGACTGTCATATTTTATATATATGACAGTGTTAATATTTCATAATATTATTTACTAACATTAAGTTTTCAATTAAAAGTATTTTTCTTTTTTCGTTTTAATTAATTTATAATTAAAGTTTAGATAAACTATGATACAAAAATAACTAGGAGAAAGAATAAATGTCCAGACGAGGAAAAATAATGGAAACATTTATTGCACTAAATTGTTTGTTTTGAAAAGATAATTAGTTAATAAAGTCGAACTTTTCGGGGAGATTACCAACAAATTAGGATAAAATTCGATTTCTCATAATTGGTGGTAGAATTTTCCAAATTTTTCCGTAACTCAGCAAATTTATTTACCCATAATGAAGATACTTTAAGATCGACTAATTGCATCTCAAAATCCTCAATGCCCATCCATTCATAGACTAGTAAATCGAAGTTCTCAATACTACCTGGTTTTATTAAAAAAGAAAACATTTGGCCAAATGACTTTAAGTCTTTGAATCGATTCAAAAATTCTAATTTTAGTGCATCTATATACTCATCAGTTACACAAAGAGTTACATCTGGATCTTTAAAGTTTTCAATGAAAATTTTCAAATGTTTGAAGTAACATAGATTCCTTGTTTTAATATCCTTAGTGTGGATTTCGATTTTGTTTACAAATGCATTCCATATCTCATAAAGCTCCATAACTGTTTGTCCAACACCTTGCAGACGTAAATTAAACTCACTGAGGTGAGCCGTGAGGTCAGTTAAAAGCATACGTTTTCCAACAAAATGTTTTCCAACTTATATGAGATACTTTTGTGATAAACCGCATGGTCTGGCAACCTTTTCGCGAGCATGCGAAGAGGGACTGGATATCTCATTATATATTATGTAGGTACGAAATATTTGTGAAGAATTACACACTGGGCTTTGAGACATTTTTGAAAGTATTTTTCTCTTGATTTTTATAATTATTAGTAAATTAGACCTATTTAAAATAAAATTAATTAATTTAATAACAAATCACTTCATGTACCAAGTAAATAGGCTTCGCGTGCCAGTTTGGCACGCGTGCCTAAGGTTGCCGACCTCTGCTATACACAAAGTTGATCCAGGTAAATTTGAAGATTCAGCGGATGAAATAAAACATAATGAAAGAATGCGGAAATATTGATAAGAATTTGTTGTAGATATGAAGTTCGCTACCAAAAACATCAGAAGTAATAACAAAAGTTTTAACAATTTATGCATTTGTACTTACGGAGGTTCAATTTTAATAACATACTTCATAAAATTAAAAGGCTTTCATGGCGCATTAATCAAATGATATACCCTGTAAAATCCACTTGAGTCCATCAAGTACGTTGATGTAGGTTTTCCGGGGCATTTTTTCTGTTTCATTTAGGTTTTCAGTAACATTCCTCTACATTAGTTAATTCATTACAAAAAAATTTAGTTCTTTACAAGTTCTAAATCATTTTGAGTTTTTCTTTTATCATTCTTTGTCAATGTTCCATAGAGTAAAGGAAATCTATCCCTTCGAAAATCGGATATAATGTCAGAAAACATGCTATTAATCACTTGTCTATTTTTCTTATTAAAAGCCAAATTCCAGAGAATTGACAAAGAAATTTTTTTATATCTCATTGATTTGTTTTTTATCAAAAGCATGAGAACGGGTAAAATTCCACATTTTACTAGAATTCTTTTGTTCTCATCGACTTTGGATAGTTTTTCGATTCCTAAAAATATTTTCTTTATCCAAAATAATATTTCTATTAGTCTACCTCTTGCTAATTCAAGAATTGAATAGGCTCTCGTTTGGCCATGATAGTCAGTCATATACTTATTCAATAACTGGGTTAAATATGACAAATATTCAGGACGTTTTTCTTGGATTATTTCCAACTTGAAATGGCTTTCACTCGATAAGTGAGCAATGAGAAGAAGTGAATTCAACTGTATTAAATAAAAGATTATATATGAGCAAAAAAGAATTTTATCGTTACCTTGATTCTTTCATAAGGAGATAGAAGAAAGTCTTGAATAAGTTCTACAAATTTCATAGAATGAAGAACTGCAATTTGTTCAGGATTTCCATTAATTGAGATGGTATACGGAATCGTTATAGTGTCATTTAATATTTGAATATGATGCTAAAGATTTGTTTTAATCAAAAGTTAATAAATTCAATTTAATATACAGTGAAACCCCGTTATAATGCGAAAATCAGGGTCCATTAAATCGGATCGCGTTAAAAGTGGGGTCGCGTAAATGCGGGGTTTTACAATATTGAACTTTTTTTGGGGCAAGATATACGTGTGCACATGTAAAAATCAAAAGTCAGCTTATCATCAGATGATTATAAAAATTTGATTAAAATTTAGATAAATTTAAAGCATCGATGACAATATATAAAAGTTATTACCGTGCATTATAACATTTATTAATTTTTTTGTTTGTGTTATAATATGGATTGACCAAAAATACCAAAATATCATAAAATTATAAAAAGTGTATCAACATAGAAGGTTACTCTGCCGTATTGGATTCGTTTTGTCAAATAAAGATTTTATTTTATAAAGATTTAAAATATTTAAAACCTTTAATAATCTTTATATCTAAATTCGCTCCGTAAAACATAGCATAAACCGAATTATAAAACCTTTTACGGCGTTGATATATTATATTCATTGCATACCGCCCGAAAAGTTTATTATTATGTATATTTAAACACTAATTTCATAACGCTAAAATTTTATTTTATCCGACAACTGCAATAATAATTAGCAATCAAGGGATGATTTCAGCGAGCAAAAATTATTAATAAATTTGTAAAAATAAAAAAAACATGCGAAAAATTATAAATTAATCGTTGCGCAAAATGAAAGTAAGTTATTTTATAATTAAATTTTATAATTTATTGAAAAATACATCCAATTTTGTTTACTTCTATGCCGCAGACTGTTTGTTTTTCGCAAATTCAAGAATATTTCTTAATTGAAGTTTTTTAAACTATCAACATCCTGTGTTTCCAGCCACCTTAAACTAGCTTCCAGATGTACTACTGCTTCGGAAACTTTTGGGGGAGGAATCGAAGAGCAATCGTCATCGTTATCACTATCTTCTGTTTTTTCCGGAACTGATTGTGCAGCTTCATTCTTCATGCCGACATTTATAACAATTTCCTCATCTGATATATGCTCATATATAGGGCAGATTTCATCTACTGAATACCAATTAAGAATATGATGATGACTGGTTTTGTATATTTTGAGTACGTCTTCTGCTAAACGCACGTCTTTTTCCGTTAATTCTGTAAAACCTAACTCATCGTCATTACTATTTTCTATCGATGGCATAAAAGCTGCCCCAAGTCCCTTCATCCAACATCGTTCAATACAATTTTCTGTAATAGCTTCCCAGGCTTTACCTTCAATGTGGCATACTTCTTTTAAAGTAAGTAATGCCAATGATTAATCGACGGAACTGTTATTATCTAATACCATTCCCTTTATCATTTCACGGCGATAATTTTGTTTAAATACGGAAATTACGCCTTGGTCAAGTGGCTTTATTTCGGTTGTTGTGTTTTTTGGGAGGTACGAAACTTTTATCTTGCCATCACTACTGACAAGAATTTCCGTTGTGGGATGAGCAGGGCAATTATCCAGAAGGAGGAGTGCTTTTTGCTCTAGCTTGAGTTTTCTTAAATGAGCCCGAACGTCTGGAACGAATGTTTTGTGAAACCAGTCATAAAATACGGTCGTATTCATCCAAGCATTATTACTGTTAATATACTGAAATGGAAACATATACATGATGGAAACATCTGGGTGCTTTCGATTTTCCAATCATCAAAGGCCTTAATTTGTGGCTACCAGATTTGTTAACACAAAATAAGAGAGTCACCCTGTCTTTCCTCTTCTTAAAACTTTCTCGTTTATGATTGTCAGTTTTAGTTGTGAGGGTGCGATTGGGTTACATTTTATAGCATAAACCCGTTTCATCACAATTGTAAACTTGGTCGGCTGTGTAACAACCTTCTTCCACAAACTTTTTAAGCCAAAATGGGTAGGAATTGGCAGCCTCTTTGTCAGCGGAGCAAATTTCTCCTGAAACAAGAACTTGACTGATAGCGTGCCTTTTCTTGAATCTGTATAGCCAGCTTTTACTCGTCTTAAATTTGGAATCTTCTCCATTTATACGGCGATTAAATTTTTCTGTTTGTGCTTTTAGAATTGGGCCTGAAATATAAAGCTGAATCTAACACATTGTCACTTGCTGACTTAACTCTTTTACTCTGTAAACCAAGTTCATCTTCTAGAATGTTGGGTAGACTACGGATCTTTACTTCGTTTGTTTTCCAACCTCTCAAAGTGGACTCGCTGATTCCCAAATCTCTCGCAAGCTGGGTTTGTTGTTTGTCATTCTTTAGTTGATCTAGGGCAAGCAGTTTCTCTTTGGTAGAAAACGACATTCGTTTTTGAACTTGCTTTTCCATAACATAAAATTATTTTTTAATGTAAACAAACAATATGCACTTATAAAGGATTTAAATTAATAAAGACTTAAATATTACGAATCATTTTTAATAATAAAGGTATTAAAAATAATATACAATTACAACCATTTTTATTTCAAAAAAAATATATATTAAATTTATTTGCTTTTAACTACAAGTTTAATCACTGCATACATTTTGACAATTTTATCACGCTATATTTATTAAGTTTTGTTATTTTTTTCAAGAACAGTTTTTTATGGTAAAAATGAATTTAATTTCATGTTTTGGTTCTTTTCATTTCATCAAATTTTTTTCTAAATGTAAATGAATATAAAAATTTTGGGTGCCATGCTACGACCGCGTTAAATCCGAATTCGCGTTATGGCACCGCGCGTTATAGCGGGGCTCCACTGTATTTGAATTATGCTAAAAATTTGTTTTAATAAAAAATTAATAAAATCAATTTCAGACAGTGTTGGTCTGACTTTTGGAGAAAGATCCTAGTAAATATTTTAAAGAATAATTTGCAAAATTATAAATTTAACTATTATGCTAAAACATAAATTTAGGCTTTAATGGTGCTATAAATTAAGCTCCTAATCTAACTCCGAGCTTATATTGAATGAAACTAACAATAAGAATTTTCGATGAATCAAAACAATTATGAAATTGTCTGAAAGCATGTTCCTATTTATTCTGAATCTAATAAGTACTCAAGTTTCGAAGGTAAAAAAATTCAACCTAATTACACATAATATAAATATGTTTTGGTATTGCTTTACTCAAAAGGTTTCAGATAATTAAAGCATTAGATCTTCAAACATTAGACAAGACTCAGTTTATGGTTGTTTCGACGTATTGAAAAGTTAGTAGTATGTTTACTAATAAATCTCCAACTCCAGTTGGTCTATGTTCTGAACTCGTGTATTAATTTTAATGTGATGAGTGTAATGCCCTATACATTGGAGGGACTGTCTATCGTCTCTGGACTCGAGCAATGAAACATTGCAAACTGATTGGACTGACTCACATTAGTTATCATTTCAGGAAGTATACCAGAAAGAAAATAGGTATTTCTGATTTTAAGATAATTGTGAAAAATTTGAGTAATTATTGTGAAAGAGTAACTTGTGATGCGTTATACAATTAATGTTCAAAGTGCTCAGTCTACGAGGATTTTGAATGAATTTAAATAATTGAATGTTGTTTTCTATTTAAATGTTTGTTATAATTTATTTTATGTTAAAATGTTTCTAGAAACAAATTTAAATTAAATTTGAATTTTATTATTTTATAAAGTTTATTTGAAAGAATGTTAATAATGTTTGTGTTTATAAAAAAATTATTTATTTCCAAAAAGAATTACCCTAATTTACTAGGCATAATCAGCGGACTATACAAGGAAAAAAGGCGATTTTTAAAAAATTCCTTGGTGTGGATTATACGTTGGTACGACTTATACTAGGGAATTTTTGATTTTACTATTTAATATATAAACATGAAAATCCATGGTAAAATATTAGAATAATATAATAAAATATGATACCATAGCTGTTGGTGATTATTAACAGAGTAAAGATATTAATATTTGAAAAGAATAAATTTTAATTGTTAAAATATATTTATCTCAACATATTTTTATCCTATTTTCAGTCTATTGAGGAAATGGGGTAGATTGTGTGGAATGAGATTAATACTATGCTCTATCCAACCACTCCCTGTATTTAAACCAAAAACCATAAAAATACTTAGTGTGGCTTATGCGAAGAACTTTATTTCAAACTCTCAAAAATTGGGTTACGGCTTATATATGGGTGCGGACTATACCCCGTAAATTAGGGTATTTTAATTTTTGATACAGTTTGATTATTTGTTGATTTGTTTAAAATACTTCTAATTTTTATTGAGTTATTATTAATGTGATTTCTAGTCTGAAGGAGACTGATAAACTATCGAGATATATAGCTAGATTATATATAAAATACTTAATTAATGTAATAATTACAATTTAATTTATTATTTTTTATTAAAATTTTAAATTACAGGGTTATTAATTTTATTCTACCAAGTGTATAAATAAAAGAATCTTTGACCATGTCTGCTCAATGTCAAGTTTTAATATCTTATATCATGGAAATTATGGGAATGGTATAAATTTATCGGCATTGAAGCTTATAAAATGCACATAAAATTAAAAAATTCATCACTAGTAGGTAGTTAGGAGCTTACTGGAACATAAAAAAAACATAGGGGGAGGGGAGGGGATTATTGCAGATTAAATTTCGGATTATCTTGATTACATCATTATGTAATCAACTTAATTAATTTTGTGTGTATTAAATTTTTTTCGAGTTTTTGGCGCGATTTTTTGAAATTTATTTTCGAATTTATTTTCAATATTTTTTAATTATTTCTAATTAAATTTTTTAAGTAATTAAAATTTTTTATCAATGTAGTTTTTATATAAGATTTTTAAAATATGATTTTTTATATATGATTTTAAGTAGATTTTTAAGTATAATTTTATCGATGAATTTTTATATACGAATTTTAAAGATTAAATTTTTTCAGTATAATTTATAAAATATAATTTTTCAAAGTAATAAATTTTTAACATAATTAAAAATTTATTATACAAGGTTTGTGTTCGGTATAATTTTATCGATGAAATTTTTTATCAATTATTTTTAAGATAAAATATTTTAGTATAATTTAAAATATAATTTTTCAAAGTAATAAATTTTTAACATAATTGAAAATTTTTTATACAATGTTTGTTTTCAGTATAATTTTATCGATGTTTTTAGTTTAAATATAAAATTTTTAGGATAATTTTTACAATGAGATTTTGTATACAAGGTTTGTTTTCGATATAATTTTATTAATGTTTTTAGTTTAATTTTTAATATAAAATTTTTAGGATAATTTTTACAATGAGATTTTTATACGTTTTGATTACGATCAAAGAAATTTAGCGTTATCAAAATAATAATAATAATAATAATAATAATAATAATAATAATAATAATAATTCAATCAATTAAAATCTTTATAAAAAACAATAAACACATAAAATAAACTCGTAAAAGATCAAAATTTATTTACATCATCACAAATCTGCTTATAGTAAGCTCTTCTTAGCTCAGCCAACAAAATATGTACAACTTCCTTCTTCTTGTAGTCTCTGCAGCATCTGCATCTAAACGGACAAGTCAACATTGAGGGATCTGCACAAACAATACAGTCATCTAAACATTTCAAACCAGATCCTTGAACTGATTCGTAGTGCATCCGTACAATTTCTTCGATGTTGATTCCTGTCATTTGATAGATCCGTGTAGCCAAGTATTCAGGAGCACAATACGAAAGTTTGTTCTTCATATTCGGAAACAGTTCTTCCATCTTCATCAGAATTGTTTCGAATACGTATGCTTCTTGCTCGTCGATCATTTTTAATTTTTACAATCGTCAGAATTGAATCTATTTAAACACAATCATTGCTTAATAAATAATCTAGTATTTCTTCGTCAGTATTAAGATTATTAATTTTTGATTTTATAAAGTTAAATATTTCTTGTACTAGACTGTTGTATTGCAGTGTTTTTATCCCCATGACAACAACTTTTCCGCTTGCAAATACATTTACACACAGTGGATTATACTTGACAAGTCTTAATGCAGGAAACAGTTCCGGTTCGTAAATGTTTTCTGTTTTTGTGGACAAATCATACAAGTTGATTCGACAACACATGTCAATATTCAATGATAATGATTGAATTTGTAAATCTTGAATCTGATATTTGAGATCTCCTTCCTGTAATGGTCTTTTACAACCCATTACTCTGCATTTTCCGCTCTTGAAGAATAAGATTGGATATTTTCCACTTCTATCAACTACATGTTGTGGTTTTCCGGTCGGGAACTTCATTCCAGTTACTTCACATCTGCCTCTATAATTTATATTACTAATCATTTTCCAATATCAAAATAAATGAATCAGTATATCAAATTATAAACAAATTAAATTAAATTAAATTAAAATTAAATGGAATTAAGAAATGATGCAGTATATCAAATTGTAGGACCTAGTGGGAGCGGAAAAACTTTATTTGTATGTAATTTATTGCAGTCAAACATGTTCAAATCAAAATTCACTAAAATATATTGGCATAGGGGTGCAGACGAAGAACATGGATTGACACAAAATCAGTTTTGTAAATTGAAAATGATAGTAGTAAAGGGATTTGATAAAAACTGGTCGTCTAGGTTACGTCGAGGCGATGTAATAATTATAGATGATTTGTATCAAGAAGCAAATAAGGAAAAAGATTTCAATAATTGGTTCACAAAAATCAGTAGACATTGTGGAGTTACTGTTATTTTCATAACTCAAAATTTATTTCATCAAGGAGGAAGTCATCGAACTCGTAATTTAAATGTTCAATACCTAGTTATTTTCAAAAATCCTCGCGATCAAACGATTATTGATTTCTTAGCCAGGCAAGCCTATCCAAACAATAGAAAATTTTTAATTGAATCATTCCAAGATGCTACAAGCGTTCCCATGTATATTTATTCTTTGACTTTACACAACAATGTAGTGACGATTTACGTATCCGAACAGATATTTTTAATGAAAAAGGGGTTACGATTTATAAACAAAATTGAAAACAAATAAATGATTATCAATCATGTCATTTAAAAAAGTACTTGTCAAAAATCAAATTCAACCCAAAAAAGTTATTCGTAAAACCAAATCAAAAGTAAAGAAGAATCTAAAAAAGAAGAAGATTTTAAAAAAGAAGTGGATCAAATTATAAACAATAATAATTAGTTGTAATTAGTAAACATGAAATTTGAACGTAGTCTACCATATTTCAATGCATTGGTAAAGGCTCAAAATAATAAAAGAATAGCAATTTTACAAGCTTTCCCTTCATTTGTTATCGACGATTTGCTTGAAGTTATTGTAAATATAGTTCGAGGTAATGTCAATATTAGTAAAGCTAAAAGAGTGGTATTACAAAGACATAAGAGATCCCTTTTATCATTGGTAAACACTAAAAATAGACGTTTAATGAAAAGAATAATGTATAAACAAAGGGGTGGGTTCTTGGGTACATTAATTCCTATAGTTTTATCTGCAATTAGTGCAATTTCATCACTAAGATCTTAATGGGTTTACAATACTCTAAACCAGATAAAGTTGTCCATATTTTAACATCTTGTTGTAATAATGAAGGACCAATTAACCAAAAATCCACTCAAAACAATCTGGACAAATCCAAAAGATCCAGATGGTTTTGGTGGTGTAGAAAAATTAACAAAAAGAGTGATTAATTCTAAAAAAGAGACTCAAAAATGGTTATCAGACCAACTAGCATATAGTTTAAATAAACCGATGTTGAAAAGATTCCCAACCAGACCATACAAAACAAGAGGAATCAATGATTTGTGGCAAATGGATTTGATGGAAATGATACCTTATTCGAGAATCAACAAGGGGTACAAATATATTTTAACATGTATTGATGTTTTCAGTAGATATGCCCGTGCCATTCCAACAAAAACTAAATCTGCTAATGAAATGGCCATTGCAATTAAAAAATTATTTAAAGACGGACAACCTCACAATCTACAGACTGATTTGGGTAATAAATTTAATTAATTATTTATTTTAATGTATTTTAGGTAAAGAATTTTATAATAGCAAAGTAAAAGAAGTTATCAAAGCCAATCATTACTCGGTATTCTCACAATTCAAAGCTTGTTATGTGGAAAGATTTAATCGAACTTTGAGAGAAAGATTGAAAAAATACTTTGTGCATCAAGGTAATAAAACTTGGATACATGTTTTACCGAAAATAATTTTTAGTTACAATCATTCGCCTCATAAAGGATTAAATGGTCTCAGACCTGTTGATATAACAGACATCAGCAGAAACCAATCATTAAAGAAAGAAAAAATCAATAAGCCAAAATACAAGGTCGGTGATCATGTAAGAATTAGTAAAATCAGTACTTCTCCGTTCATCAAGAATTTTGACAACAATTGGAGCGATGAAGTATATGTAATAAAGAAAATAGATACAAAACAGAATCCAGTAATGTATTTAATAACAGATCATGAAAATAAAGAAATTAGTGGAAAATTCTACGAACAAGAACTTCAATTCATTCCAATCCCAACAATATTTAGAATTCAAAAGATTTTAAAAACTAAAAATGTTGGTAAATATAAACAATACTATGTCAAGTGGCATGGATACGAAACTCCAACTTGGATATCCTCATCTCAATTGATTAAATAAATATTATGAAAGAAAACCAGTTTTATATGATTTTACCTAGTAATAGTTGTCCACTTATTTATCCTAATAACGAAGCTAGTAATTTTAATGTACAAGTAAATTCTGTCTACTTGGATGGGGAATGGGAAGTTGCATTGATTGATTTCACTTTTGTGTATAATCCTTTTCCGTATTATAGTAATTCTTGTATACGTTATGAATCGGTAAAGAGTGGTAGTGAAATAAAGTATTTGAAAATAAATAATCAAAATCAAACTTATGAAATAATAAATCCAAAATATACTCCAGATGTTGACATGTTTATTGAAAAATATGAGAATTTGGTTATTGTCTGTCCACATGTTCCATTTAAAGTAACATTCCCTGATATTCAACATGCGTTTAGTTTTGGACTAAAATCTACATCAATCATTTGTGAAGAGGATCATTGTCGAATAAAATTACCAAAATTTACAGATGATGGTGTTATGGAACAATTTGGGATTATAATAAGTTATGAAGAAAAATCAAAATTTGAAAAATATTTTGAAGATAATTTATTCATAAACACTTTATCGGAATTACAAGGTCATTTGTTGTCATTTAATCCTTCTCCTTTTAAAGAATTAAAAATTCAAGATAATGAATTGGTCAAAATAACACTTGCAGATGACATTACAAATATATCTTTTGACACAAACTTAGCTAAATCTTTGGGATTAAAGCTAAGTAACTTTACAGGCACTATACTAGGCACTAAAATTCCGAAATTATTACATCATCATCAACAAATGTTCATTTATTCAAATATTATCAAACCAATAAATGTTGGTGATGTTAGAGTTCCACTATTAAAATCAGTTTGGATTAAAAAATATGATCAAGGAGAAATTGTACAATTAGAAATGAAGAATCCAATGTACCTTCCAGTATCGTATTCAACTATAAACATCATTGAAATTAATATTCGAGATGATAGTGGGAAATTAATAAAATTTAGCAAAGATACCAAAACACATTTATCGTTACATTTTAGAAAAGTAAATGAATAAAAGAGATTTTTACGTGAATTTACCCAGTAATAGTTGTCCACTTACATTTCCAAATAATGAAGCTGGAAAGTTTAATGTAGAATTTCCAAATCAGATTTACTTGGATGGGGAATGGGAAGTTGCTTTAACTGAATTCACTTTTGTGTACAATAATTTTTCATTTTATAACAATTCTTGTATCAAATATACCAAGAGTACATTACATAATAGTTATGAATATTTTTATTATATTGAAGGAAACTATACAATCAGTCACAACTCTACATTTTATCTGATATATATTGACAATAAAATTTTGAACATTAATTGTAAATATTTTCCATTCAAAGTAACATTTGATAGTATTGAAGAAGCTAATTGCTTGGGATTTAATAAAAAAGAAGTAGATTTTAATGATGAATTGAATCAGATACGTATACCAAATAAAAAATCAAAATTAGATATTATACGATTGACTATAACTTATTATTATGATGTAGAGTATACTGAGACATTTAAAGAAAATTTATTCATTACTGAACTTTCACAAGTCACTGATCAGTTAATGACATCTTATCCCCATCCTTTCAAGTCTTGTGAAATTAAACAAGATCAACTTGTTAAAATTGAATTGGAAGAAGATGTTAAAAGTGTTAAATTTAGTAAACTGTTGGCTCATAGTTTGGGATTAATTGAGGAATCTTATAGTGAAAAGATCATTGTTGGATCTAGTTTACCAACTATAATCCAAAGAAATATACAAATGATGATTTATACAAATATTATTGAACCAATTCTTGTGGGTGAATTAAGTGTTCCCCTTCTTAAATGTGTTTGGATAGAAAAACATAAAAAAGACGACCTAGTACAATTCATTGAGAAAAATCCAATGTATTTACCAGTATCATCCTCGTATATAAACAATATAGAAATCAATATTCGTGATGACAGTGGAAAATATATATTTGGTAAACAAGACAAAACTTACTTGACATTACATTTCCGTAAAATAAATGAGTAATCCAGACATTGTAAACTTTTATAGCACTCATCAAAATGGTGGGGATTTACCTTATTTTGTAGGTAAACAGTATGGATCTGGTTGGTTAAAAACAATTGGGCGATTTGCACTACCTATTCTTAAACGTATCGGAAATTTTGGTATGAAAACTGCTAATGACGTAATAAATAATAATGCACAACTCTTACCTGCTCTAAAATCAAATGCAATATCTGAAATTAAAGATTCTATGCCCTCTGTAATGGAACACTTACCTTCTGTTATTAACAAAGTTTCTGATGTATTTAATAAAGAACAAAAAGATGGAACAATTAAACGTCGAAAAATTATCAAGAAACATATAAACAAAAGAATGAAAGGATACGGAACTATATTCCAGTAATGATTAGTGCAAAATCAGAATTATGCATCTTTGATAGACCATCTCCTCAAGCAGTAATTGAAAATGGTTCTTTTGAAGATATTTATCCAGTGAATTCAGTTACAGATCCAGGAAACACCTCAATTCAATTTTACATTAATAGCTCTCAAACCGAATACTTGGATTTGAATGATACATTACTCTACATTCAAATGAAAGTTGTAAATAACAATGGGGAAAATTTATCTAATGAATCAGATGTTACCGCAAACAATTTCTTTTTCCAAACTCTTTTTAAAGATGTTGAAGTAATTTTTAATTCTACTAAAATTGAAGGAAGTAATGATGTATTCGCACACAAGGCAATGATTGAAACTATTATTAATTACAATCACGATACAAAACATACTTGTTTAGGTGGAATGGGTTACGATGAAAATGACACAAAAAGAAAAATTTGGATTTCAAAATCAAAACCAATCAGTGTTTGTTCCCCACTTCAATTAGATTTCTTTGATCAACCAAAATATTTATTACCTGGTGTTAGTGTTCAAATTAAATTAACAAGATCCAATACTGAAAGAAGTTTAACATGTACAAAAATAATTCCACAAATAATATTATTAGATGCAAAGTTGATGGTTAGAAGAGTTCGTGTTGAACCGTCAGTTTTAGCTGGTCATCAAATTGGGCTTGCTAATAGAAATGCAATTTATCCAATGAAAAGTAAGGAAGTTGTTCAATTTTCATTGCCAATGGGCTCATCTTCATTTTATAAGGAGCAAATATTTGGTGATAGACGACTACCAAATTTTATTCTTGTTGCTTTCCAAGGGAATAAAAGATATGGAGGATCGTATTTGGAAACATTTTCAATATTTGAACACTTTAATGTCAAGTCTTTAACATTAAGTAAAGGAAATGATTATCGTGAAAAATATAGTCAAGATTTTGCCAATGATAATTATAGTTCTAGTTATATGCAAAGTATTGTTAGGAATATGGGTTATCTTAATAAAAATATGAATTGTGGTATTACCCTGTCAGACTTTAAAAATAAATATCCCTTTTTTACATTTGTATTGGCACCTGATTTTGATCTTAATCAAAGTCAGTTACCTCAAAGTGGAAATTTACGATTGGATATAAAATTTGAAAATCCATTAACCGAATCAGTATCAGTACTTGTATAGGGAGTATTTGAAAAAGAAATTCAAATCACATCAAGCCGTACAGTACTTGTTTGACAAACATTGTTGAACATACTATAAACCAATGTGTTATTAGTTATTGTTAAAAATGAAGTAAGTATTTTAATTAATTTGTTAATTTAATTAATTTTAGTTCTATTCAGATACAAACTATTGCTAAAAAACTAATTGGGAAAAATTTTATTGGTGTTTTTCCATTGGACAAAATTCCCTATATAAATATCAACAAAGCTTTAATTGTAAATACTCAATCAGCTAATCTCGGTGGAGAACATTGGCTTGCTATTTACGTGAAACCAGATAAAATACATGTATTTGATCCAATGGGATTCTATTATCCACCTTTATTGATATCAAAACTAGAATCAATGTTGATGCCAATTGAATATAATCGAATTCGTTATCAGAATCCGTTGACAAAAACTTGTGGCCAGCATTGTTTAGCTTGGTTAAAATCAATGTTCTCTAAATAAATTTTTGTATCATTGTGCTTATTACCTAATATGATTTTGTGTAGATTGGTAATGTGTGTTGATTATTACAAGTGTAGATGTGTTGATTTTGATTGGTTAAAATAAATACACACATTTGAATATATCGATAAACATTTTTATAATTTGTCATAATTTACAAAACAGTTTAAGTAGTAAGTTTAATTTTTCTTTTTAATATTTTATTAACATTTTACAATTTTAGAAAATGAACAACTATAATAACAAATATGTATCAAGTAATTTAAATTTTATATTTTATTACAAATTTACCTTTTTATTTTAGATAATTTATTAATTCCACAAAATAATGGATATTATCAACAAAATTATCCTCAAAACTATGTTGGAAATCAAAATTCCAGTAAGATTTTAATTTTTAATAAATAAGTTTTTAAATTTATTTTTAGGTTTTAGTCATCATTTTCAACCTCAAAACTATGTTGGAAATCAAAATTCCAGTAAGATTTTAATTATTAATAAATAAGTTTTTAAATTTATTTTTAGGTTTTAGTCATCAATTTTATCAACCTCAAATTTATGAAGACAATGAACCAAGTAAGATTTTAATTTTTAATAAATAAGTTTTTAAATTTATTTTTAGGTTTTAGTCATCATTTTCAACCTCAAAACTATGTTGGAAATCAAAATTCCAGTGAGATTTTAATTATTAATAAATAAGTTTTTAAATTTATTTTTAGGTTTTAGTCATCAATTTTATCAACCTCAAATTTATGAAGGCAATGAACCAAGTATGATTTTAATTTTTGTTAAATAAGTTTTTAAATTTATTTTTAGATTATATTCATCAATTTTATCAACCTCAAAACTATGGTGGAAATCAAAATTCCAGTAAGATTTTAATTATTAATAAATTGTTTCAATAATTCTTTAGATATAATACATCCTGAATTTCATCCTCAAAACTATGGAGGGAATGAACCAAGTATGATTTTAATTTTTAATAAATAAGTTTTTAAATTTATTTTTAGATTATATTCATCAATTTTATCAACCTCAAAACTATGGTGGAAATCAAAATTCCAGTAAGATTTTAATTATTAATAAAATGTTTCAATAATTCTTTAGATAGAAGTTTCCCATTCTCTGTTTCTGAAGGGAATAATGTAATTGATTTTGGAAAATGTAATTTTTTTTTACTGGATTTTATTATATATATATATATATTTTTTTCATTTTATATATATATATTTAATCATAATGAAGGACTGATGCCCCTTTATTATTGATCAAAAATAAGGGCAGACCCCTTGATTTTTTTTTATTTTTGAATTTTAATACATATATTTTTAAACAATAATGAAGGATTGATGCCCCTTTATTATTGAAAATAAGGGCAGACCTCTTGATTTTTTATTTTAAAACTGACCACTATTTTTTATAAGAGAACAAGTTTTTGAATAAAATTTGTCAACAATTATCCCCGCTCAAAAATTTTTTATTAAAATACTAGAGGTAAACTTTTTAAAATAACATGTTTACTATTAATTACAAATTATAAAAATAAACAAAACTTTACAAAAGATAAAAAATTTATTCAACAACATTTAGAATTTTCCAAATAGGTTTGATAATAGAATTGTTAATCTTGACTCCTTTAATAATTATCCGTATTTTATATTTTTTATTATCTTGTACTTGATCCTTCAATTGACTTTCACAATTAATAAATGAAAATTTTTCATTAAAAACCATTTCGTTATTCAACAAATGCAGTATATCTGAAATATTTTTTCGATCTTCCTCTTCAATATTTCCAATCATAATATTGTATTCATAAGCTTTTAAATCAACTGGTTCCTAAAAAATAATTAATCAAATTAAATTAAAATAAACATTACTTTGAACGTATATTTAATAGGAAAATTTAAATAGTTCATACTGTATTGAAGGTATTGAACAGGAGGCTTAAATGTCATCCCAATAACAGCTGTACTGTTTTCTTCTAGGAGTATTTCATATACTTTTGACATTGTTGCTTTTTCATCAAAAATATTTTTATTTATAGCAAATAAATGATTTTTATTGGTTGCATACATGCGCATTTATTTTAATAATTAAAATAATTTTTATTTTATTACTAGGTAAATTATATCCAAATTATTGCCAATTAACTGTGCATAATAAAATAAAATGTCACAAAAAAATGGAAGAGTATTATGGTAAAAAATATCATAATACAATTTATTTTATATGTCCCGTATGCATAACTTCCCAACCCATTCCCTATTTAGATTTTTATGAACATCATAAAAATCATTTGCGACAGTTATTTGTTAAAAAAATTAAATTATTTAAAAGACCCGTAACAAATAAATTAAGCAGCATCCAAATTACCCCTATAAGTGAACCCATTAGAGAACATACAACTGATTTTATAAATAGTATTTTTGAATCTGTAAATGATATTGGAATGGTGAATGAAACAATTGAAGCGGACGAAGACAATGAAGCGGACGAAGACATTGAAGCGGACGAAGTGGACGAAGACATTGAAGCGGACGAAACGTACGAAGCGGACGAAGACATTGAAGTGGACGAAGCGTACGAAGCGGACGAAGCGGATGAAGATAATGGATCGATTGATTCGTGGATTAGAGCAATTGAAGAGATTGAAGATATTGGATCGATGGATTCATGGGATGGAGAGATGGAAGAGGTACAAATGGGGCAAAATAACAATATACAAATAGGAGGAAATTTACCTATAATCCAAAGTGACTTACGAGGTACACATAAAATAATTAGTCTAGATACGACCAACTTGAACATTAAAGAAATTGTTTTTCCCATAGAGATAATAAACAAATTAAGAGAGATAATACATGAACTTAGTTATGTAAAAATTCAATTTGGAATAGAAATTGAATTTGAGAAAGATGGAGAAATAAAATTAAATAATATAAGCAACAGTGCAAGACCACTTACCCAATCATTCTTTGACGACGGTATACAGAAGATCAATGAAAAGATATCTTCAATAACAGAGTTAGGGAGTAGTTGGGTTATTAGAAAAATAACTGAAATTTACTTTATAGTAACAAAAATAAGTAGCATCAGTAGGTTAAGTGGTAGAAGTTATATTAAAACACCAAAAAAATTGGCTAAGAAAAAGTGTATAACAAATGTAAAAAATAATGATAATTTATGTTTTATCTACAGTATATTATCAATACTTAAAAAGATGAGATTGTTAGGCAGCATAGAAATAATATTTATAGTTACACAAAGTATTTAAATGAATTAAATTATGACCCAAATGATATGCCCATGAAATTAAATGGTATTCGAAAATTTGAGTCAAATAACGAAGGGTTAATAATTAATATATTTAGTTATGATGAAACAACAAAACCCGAACATGATGACTTTGTTTTAAAACACCCATTTATAAACATAATACATAGGTCCAAAATTACTGAAGGAACAATTATTAATTTATTGTTATTAAATAAAGGAGAACAATATCATTATGTTGGGATTACATCACTCAATAGGTTATTGAATTGTCAAGATAAAAATATAGATAGAATTCAATCATTATGGTGTCATAGATGTTTGAATGGATTTAGATATAAAAAAGCATTGGACAAACATGAGATATTATGTATGAGAAATCAGTTAGGGACTACTTTATATACTTTCCCTGAAAATAAGTTTATTAAATTCACAGATTGGTCCAAAACTGTAACCCCACCATATGTTATATATGCAGATTTCGAATCTGTATTGCCAAAGGACGACGTACACCATCAAATACATTTACCCATTTCGGCAGGACTTTTGTTAATAAATAATTTTGATGGGACTACAATATACAAAGAATTTATAGGTGAAGATTGTGTGGAACAATTTTTAAAAACAGTTGAAAAAATAGCAAAATATACTGTATTACCATATTATTATAAAATGGGAAATCAATCAATTAAGGAATTAACCAACATACAACAGATTCAATTTGATACATGTATAAAATGTTATCTTTGTTTGAAAGATATTGTGGATCCGGTGAGAGATCATGATCATTTTACTGGGGAATACTTGGGTGCTGCTTGCAATGAATGTAATATTAATAGAAAAATAAATAAAGTTTTACCAATTGTTTTCCATAACTTAAAGGGATATGATATGCATCATATATTAAAATATGGATTGAGTAAATTTAAAAATTGGGCTTTAGGATGTATTCCAATAACATCTGAAAAATTAATTTCATTAATTGCTCACTTGGGAAAAATTAGTGTGAGATTTATTGATTCGTATCAATTTATAAATGATTCTTTAGCAAAAGCGGTTAAAACTCTGACAACTTTACCTTTGACTCGATCAGCTTTTACAGGGACTATAGTAGATGAAAAGGGAATCTTTCCGTATAATTTTGCAACTAGTTTAGATGTTCTTCATGATACTTATGAATTACCCCCGATTTGGATAGGTGTAACTGAGGCTGAATATGAAAAAGCTCTGCTTATTTGGGATGAAACTAATTGTAGGACTTTACTTGATTATATGAAAGTTTACCTGAAACTAGGTTGTTTTCTTTTGGCGGACTTTTTTCAACAATTTCGAGCGAAATCTATAGCACATAATAGATTAGAACCTTTAAATTATTTTGGAATTCCTGGAATGTCGTGGTCTTCTGCTTTAAAGTCCTTGGATGAACCTATAGAATTAATCACTGAAAATGAAATGTTTAGCTTTTATGAGGGAGGTATTAGAGGTGGTCTTACTTTTGTTAATAAGCACTATGTTAAAACCGACGAAAACACAGATTTATTATATATCGATATTAATAATTTATATGGTTGGGCTTTAAGTCAACCATTACCTTGTGGTGAATTTAATTGGATATTTGAAGGATTTGATACAATATTATCTGATTGTTTGACTTTGGATCTTGAATCTTTGTCATATGGGTATACTCTTGAAGTTGATCTTGAGATTCCTTCGGAACTTCATGTTAAGTTAGATGATTTTCCAATTGCAGCTGAGAAAATGAAACCTGAGGGTTCAAAGGTTGAAAAATTGTTGCTGACTCATTATCCTAAATATAACTATGTAATTCATTGGCGATTATTAAAATTATACATGTCTCTTGGTGTTAAAGTGACACATGTTAATCGCGGAGTAAGATTCAAACAGTCTAATATTTTTAAAAAGTATATTGACATAAACACTGAACTTCGAGCTAAAAGTACAAATACACTTGATAAAAATTATTATAAGTTGTTAAATAACAGTTTATATGGAAAAACTGTTGAAAATCTGAAAAAGAGAATGAATTTGCGTCTTTGTACAACTGATAAAAAACTAGTCACTTATACTTCAAAACCTACCTTTAAAAAATCAATAAAATTGACAATGATCTTATAGCTGTGTTGTTAAATCCTGATTCGATATGTTTAGATCGACCAAGCTATATAGGACAATCTGTGCTTGACTTGTCGAAACTTAGAATGTATGAGCTTCAGTATAAGGACTTGGAAAAATATCGACAACAATTTAATTGTGAGATCAATATAGTTGCTGGAGATACAGACTCTTTCTTCTTGGAGATTAAAAATTGTAAACTAGATGTTCTTTTGTCTGAAATGGTTAAGGATAATCTTTTGGATACATCTAATTACCCTTCTACTCATTCACTTTATTCTAACAAACTTGATTCGGTCATTGGAAAATTTAAGGACGAAAGTAAGGGAGAAGGTTATGACGAATGGGTTTTCCTTAGACCAAAATGTTACAGTTTGTTAGGTAAATCTTCTTGTCTAAAAGCTAAGGGTATATCGTTAAAGGATACCGGTCTAACACATAAAACTTATAAAGAGTGTTATGAGAAAAACTCAGTCTTTTCGGTACCACAATTTAGAATAGGATCAAAAAATCATCAACTTTATAGTTTTAAAAATAGTAAAGTTGCACTAACAAATAGAGATGATAAAAGGGTTTGGGTGGGTAAAAATAAAAGTTTAGCATATGGGCATATAAATATACCTCGAGAAATTGACGTTGATGAAGAAATTGTCGCTGTTGATGAACTTATTGGAGAAATAGAATCATGTGACGAAAATATAACAGATGCAATTCAGCAACATAACTTCGAGGAAGAACTAATAGATATAGATGATGTGCAGTTCTCTGACGATGATGAAAAAGATGAAGATTTTTATTAAATAAACATTATAGTATAAATTTGTTTTTGTTTTTTTATTTTTTGATTAATTTTTATTACATACTTTATGGGTTTATTTTATGTGTTTATAGTTTTTTATAAAGATTTCGATCTTTTACGAGTTTATTTTATGTGTTTATAGTTTTTTTTTTATACAGATTTCGATCTTTTACGAGTTTATTTTATGTGTTTATAGTTTTTTTATAAGGATTTCGATCTTTTACGAGTTTATTTTATGTGTTTATAGTTTTTATAGTTTTTTATAAATATTTTAGTTGGTGGAATTAATATTATTATTATTATTATTATTATTATTATTATTATTATTATTATTATTATTATTATTATTATTATTATTATTATTATTATTATTATTATTATTATTATTATTATTATTATTATTATTATTATTATTATTATTATTATTATTATTATTATTATTATTATTATTATTATTATTATTATTATTATTATTATTATTATTATTATTATTATTATTATTATTTTGATAACGCTAAATTTCTTTAATCGTAATCAAAATGTATAAAAATTTCATTGTAAAAATTATCCTAAAAATTTTATCTTTAAAATTTAATAATTATTTTGTTAAAAATTTTATTCAAAATTAATTCAAAATCAAACTAAAAAATTGATTGTAAGATTACATTAAAAATATGTAATTCTTAAAAAATTTAATTTTAAAATACACATTATCATCTTAAAATACACTTAAAATTTTATCTTAAAAATTAAACTAAAAACATCGATAAAATTATACTGAAAACAAACATTGTATAAAAAAATTTCAATTTTTAATTATGTTAAAAATTTATTACTTTGAAAAATTATATTTTAAATTATACTAAAAAATTTTATCTTAAAAATAATTGATAAAAAATTTCATCGATAAAATTATACCGAAAACAAACCTTGTATAAAAAATTTTCAATTATGTTTAAAATTTATTACTTTGAAAAATGATATTTTAAATTATACTGAAAAAATTTAATCTTTAAAATTCGTATATAAAAAATTTATCGATAAAAATATACCGAAAACAAACCTTGTATAAAAAATTTTTAATTATGTTAAAAATTTATTACTTTGAAAAATGATATTTTAAATTATACTAAAAAATTTTATCTTTAAAATTCGTATATAAAAATTCATCGATAAAATTATACTTAAAATTCTATTTAAAAATCATATATAAAAAATCATATTTTAAAAATCTTATATAAAAACTACATTGATAAAAAATTTTAATTACTTAAAAAATTTAATTAGAAATAATTAAAAAATATTGAAAATAAATTCGAAAATAAATTTCAAAAAATCGCGCCAAAAACTCGAAAAAAAAAATACACAAGTAGTGGGATGTGTCACATCCAGCACATGTCACATCCAGCACAGTACCCCCTGCCCCCCCCCTTCCCCCCCCCGGCTGAGAGAAAATTTTTCTAAGTCCAAAAGACAAAGACCATGACTCATTCAAGGTCATTTAAACAAAGACTATGACTCATTCAAGGTCATTGGATGACTCATCATATTTTATAATATTTTTAATTTTAAACAAAGACCATGATTCATTCAAGGTCATTGGATGACTCATCATATTTTTCAAGGTCATTTAAACAAAGACCATGACTCATTCAAGGTCATTGGATGACTCATCATATTTTATAATATTTTTAATTTTAAACAAAGACCATGACTCATTCAAGGTCATTGGATGACTCATCAAATTTTATAATATATATTTTTAATTTAATTTATATTTATTTAATATACTTTAATTATTTGTTTTAATCAAGTCAATAATATTATTTATTTATTTTTAAATTATATTATTATTAAATTTAATTGTTTGTTTTAATCAAGTCAATTATTTTATTTTTAAATTATATTATTATTATTAAATTGTTTGTTTTAATGAAGTGAATATTGTTTTAATCAAGTCAATAATATTATTTATTTATAAATTATATTATTTTTATTAAATTGTTTGTTTTAATGAAGTGAATATTGTTTTAATCAAGTCAATAATATTATTTATTTTTATTTTATTTATTTTATATACTATAATTTTGTTTAATCAAGTCAATAATATTATTATTATATTGTCTGTTTTAATGAAGTGAATATTGTTTTAATCAAGTCAATAATATTATTTATTTATTTTTATTTTATTTATTTATTTTATATACTATAATTTTTTGTTTTAATCAAGTCAATAATATTATTTATTGATTTTATTTTATTTATGTAATATACTTTAATTTTTTTTGTTTAATTAAGTCAATATTTTATTATTTATTTACTATTTTTAAATTATATTATTATTATTATTGTTATTGTTATTATTATTATTTATTATTATTATTATTATTATTATTATTATTATTACTATAATTAATATTTTTATTATTATTATTAATATTATTATTAATATTGTTATTATTATTATTATTATTATTATTATTATTATTAATATTATTATTATTATTATTATTATTTTATTATTATACTTATAAATTTGTAAATTTTATTCTATTTTATTATTAATTTTTATAAATATTATTATTATTATTATTTATATACTTATAAATTTGTAAATTTTATTCTATTTTATTATTAATTTTTATAAATACTATTATTATTATTATTATTATTATTATTATTATTAATATTTTTATTATAATTATTAATATTATTATTATTATTATTATTATTATTATTATTATTACTATAATAAATATTTTTATTATTATTTTTATTATTATTATTAATATTATTATTATTATTATTACTATAATTAATATTTTTATTATTATTATTAATATTATTATTAATATTTTTATTATTATTATTAATATTATTATTAATATTGTTGTTATTATTATTATTATTATTATTATTATTATTATTATTATTATTATTATTATTATTATTATTATTATTATTATTATTATTATTATTATTATTATTATTATTGTCAAGGTTATTGGATGACTCATCATAATTTTTCAAGGTCATTGAAAAGTAGGTCAAGGTCATTCAAAAGTAGGTCAAGGTCATTCAAAATTTCACGAGGTCATATTATTTTTAAACAATTTATAATTTTAATTTACTACTTATTTTTATAAGTAGTATATATTTTGTAAATTTATTTTATTATTATTATTATTTTATTATTATTATTAATATTATTATTAATATTATTATTACTTTTTATTATTCTATTATTACTTATAAAAAAAAAAATTTTTTTTTTTTACTTATAAAAACTTTAATTATTATTAATATTAATATTTTTATTAATTTTAGTATTATTATTATTTTTAATATACTTATTACTTATAAAATTTATTAAAATTTTTATTATTATTAATACTTTGAAAACTTTTTATAATATTATTATTATTATTATTTTTAATAATATTATTATTATTATTAATGTATAAAACTTCTATTATAAGGAAATAATTTTATTATTATTAATATTATTATTAATATTTTTATTATTATTATTAATATTATTATTAATATTGTTGTTATTATTATTATTATTATTATAATTATTATTATTGTCAAGGTCATTGGATGAGTCTTAATTTTTTTTTTCAAGGTCATTTTAAAGTATGTCAAGGTCATTTAAAATTTCACAAGGTCTTAGTATTTTTAAACATTTTTATATAAATTTACTACTTATTTTTATAAGTAATGTTTTAATGTTTTTTAATTTTAATTTTATTATTATTATAATTTTCTCAATGTCATAATATTTTTAGTCATTTTTAAATATAAATTTACTACTTATTTTTATAAGTAATGTTTTAATATTTATTATTATTATTATTTTCAAGGTTATTGGATGAGTCATAATATTATTTCAAGGTCATTTAAAAGTAGGTCAATGTCATAGTATTTTTAAACATTTATAATTTTAATATACTACTTATTTTTTATAAGTAGTGTTTTAATGTTCTTTAATTTTTATTCTTTTAGTATTATTATTATTATTATTATTATTATTATTATTATTATTATTATTATTATTATTATTATTATTATTATTATTATCTTATAAGTAGTGTTTTAATGTTTTTTAATTTTAATTTTATTATTATTATTATTATTATTTTTATTATTATTTTTATTATTATTATTGTTATTTTTATTATTATTATTAATATTACAAGTTTTATTATTATTATTTTCATTATTATTTTATATAAATTTTCAACAAAGTATATAAAATTAATATTGAATAGAAAAAGTTTGTTCAATTGTGGTTCATAGTATAGAGGGATAGAACAATTGTAAATGTTTGTAAAAAGTTAAAGAAAAATTCTATATTTTTAAGAAAATATGTGCAAATAAATATCAAAACTAATTATGGCTCAAATTTGTGTGTTAAACCATCGATATGTTACAGTGTTTATGGAAAAACTTTAATGAAAATATGTGTTATTTTTCAACAATTTATGAAATATTTATTTTATGGCTAATAATGTGTATGTGTTAAATCATAAAAATAGTTCAATATTTATGTAAAGTTTGAGATTGTTAAGAAAATGTATATAATTTATGATACACACGTGTTTTTGATTGAAATATGTGTGTTTGTTTTACCGATATAAGAAAAACTATGGACAATTTTTAAGAAAATACACGTAATTTATGATTATCATGGGATTAGAATTTGATTAAAGTTGTGAGAAAGTTGTTAAATTTGAGATAAAACTGATTAATTTGTAAATAATGTTATTACTTTGAAGAAATTTTAAAATAATACCTTCAGCAAATTGGTAAGAAAATAGTAAGAAAAATTACTTATAAAAAATAAGTAGTAAATTTATATTTAAAAATGACTAAAAATATTATGACTTTGAGAAAATTATAATAATAATAAAATTAAAATTAAAAAACATTAAAACATTACTTATAAAAATAAGTAGTAAATTTATATAAAAATGTTTAAAAATACTAAGACCTTGTGAAATTTTAAATGACCTTGACATACTTTAAAATGACCTTAAAAAAAAAAATAAGACTCATCCATTGACCTTGACAATAATAATAATAAAAACAATAATAATAATAATAATAATAATAACAATATTAATAATAATATTAATAATAATAATAAAAATAATAATAATAATAATATTATAAAAAGTTTTCAAAGTATTAATAATAATAAAAATTTTAATAAATTTTATAAGTAATAAGTATATTAAAAATAATAATAATACTAAAATTAATAAAAATATTAATATTAATAATAATTAAAGTTTTTATAAGTATTAAAAAAAAAATTTTTTTTTATAAGTAATAATAGAATAATAAAAAGTAATAATAATATTAATAATAATAATAAAAATAATAATAATAATAAAATAAATTTACAAAATATATACTACTTATAAAAATAAGTAGTAAATTAAAATTATAAATTGTTTAAAAATAATATGACCTCGACCTTGAATGACCTTGACCTACTTTTGAATGACCTTGACCTACTTTTCAATGACCTTGAAAAATTATGATGAGTCATCCAATAACCTTGACAATAATAATAATAATAATAATAATAATAATAATAATAATAATAATAATAATAATAATAATAATAATAATAATAATAATAATAATAATAATAATAATAATAATAATAATAATAATAATAATAATAATAATAATAATAATAATAATAATAATATTAATAATAATAATAATAATAATAATAATAACAATAACAATAATAATAATAATATAATTTAAAAATAGTAAATAAATAATAAAATATTGACTTAATTTAAACAAAAAAAAATTAAAGTATATTACATAAATAAAATAAAAATCAATAAATAATATTATTGACTTGATTAAAACAAAAAATTATAGTATATAAAATAAATAAAATAAAATAAAAATAAATAAAATAAAAATAAATAATATTATTGACTTGATTAAAACAATATTCACTTCATTAAAACAAACAATTTAATAAAAATAATATAATTTATAAATAAATAATATTATTGACTTGATTAAAACAATATTCATTTCATTAAAACAAACAATTTAATAATAATAATATAATTTAAAAATAAAATAATTGACTTGATTAAAACAAACAATTAAATTTAATAATAATATAATTTAAAAATAAATAAATAATATTATTGACTTGATTAAAACAAATAATTAAAGTATATTAAATAAATATAAATTAAATTAAAAATATATATTATAAAATTTGATGAGTCATCCAATGACCTTGAATGAGTCATGGTCTTTGTTTAAAATTAAAAATATTATAAAATATGACGAGTCATCCAATGACCTTGAATGAGTCATGGTCTTTGTTTAAATGACCTTGAAAAAATATGATGAGTCATCCAATGACCTTGAATGAATCATGGTCTTTGTTTAAAATTAAAAATATTATAAAATATGATGAGTCATCCAATGACCTTGAATGAGTCATGGTCTTTGTTTAAATGACCTTGAATGAGTCATGGTCTTTGTTTAAAATTAAAAATATATATTATAAAATATGATGAGTCATCCAATGACCTTGAATGAGTCATGGTCTTTGTTTAAAATTAAAAATATTATAAAATATGATGAGTCATCCAATGACCTTGAATGAGTCATGGTCTTTGTTTAAAATTAAAAATATTATAAAATATGATGAGTCATCCAATGACCTTGAATGAGTCATGGTCTTTGTTTAAATGACCTTGAAAAATATGATGAGTCATCCAATGATCTTGAATGAGTCATGGTCTTTGTTTGAATGACCTTGGAAAAATATGATGAGTCATCCAATGACCTTGAATGAGTCATGGTCTTTGTTTAAAATTTAAAATATATATTATAAAATATGATGAGTCATCCAATGACCTTGAATGAGTCATGGTCTTTGTTTGAATGACCTTGAAAAAATATGATGAGTCATCCAATGCCCTTGAATGAGTCATGGTCTTTGTTTAAATGACCTTGAAAAAATATGATGAGTCATCCAATGACCTTGAATGAGTCATGGTCTTTGTTTAAATGACCTTGTTTAAAATTAAAAATATATATTATAAAATATGATGAGTCATCCAATGACCTTGAATGAGTCATGGTCTTTGTCTTTTGGACTTAGAAAAATTTTCTCTCAGCCGGGGGGAGGGGGTACTGTGCTGGATGTGACATGTGCTGGATGTGACACATCCCACTACTTACACACAAAATTAATTAAGTTGATTACATAATGATGTAATCAAGATAATCCGAAATTTAATCTGCAATAATCCCCCCCCCTCCCCCTATGTTTTTTTTATGTTCCAGTAAGCTCCTAACTACCTACTATCACTCATTGAGGTTTTTCAAAATTGAATTAATTTTTGTTTCTATGTCTTCGATAATGTTGGTGCGGAACGTAATGGGATTTCCAAATATCGTTGGTCTATTTGGAATAAAATAAAGCTAAGGAAGTTAATTAAAAAAGTTTTATAGAAAGAGACAATGTTGATATAAAGACCTGGAGTGCAATATACGCATTTGATATCTCTAGAATAAATAATGAAATAAATAATGACAAATCAGGATTTAATAAGCATACAAGTTATGGCCATTCTCCATAAAATACAAAAGCTTTTATTGTGGTAATACGTAAATGCGGTCAAAATAAAAGTTTAATTTGTGCTATTGCATTCAGAGAGCTGTTGGTTTTAAAGTTACAAAATGGGCCTTTAACTCAAGTGCATTTATGTCCGTCCTTTAAAAATAAGATGCTAGTCACAGATAACTGGTGAATTTGTAAATTAAATGACGCAATCTAGTTCTTAGGTTTAAATTGAATTATCTGCAATTTTCTTGTTGCATATTTTCCTGAACTAAATTCCATCTCGAAACTCTGCTAAATGATAAGATATAAATCTCACACTTTGAGAGTCTGCAATGCTATTCTGGAAATTGAAGAATGTATTGAATGAATTTTGGCACCAATGACTGGCTATTAGAATTAGTACGCATCATTTAAAATTCAAGCCAAAAGTATCTCTTATTTAAACAACATTACATATTGTCGGAGAAATAATGTTTTCATATTTTCATTTATTCATTCAGCACGCATTGCAATCATACGTTGATAATTACCTCCGTTTGAAACTTAATGATATATTTTATGTTGTTATTATCAGTTTGATTTTTTTTTTAAAAATGTTCTATTTTAGTAATTTATTCAAAAAGTGTTCTATTTTAGTAATAAACGACAAAAAAAGTTCTATTTTTGTAATTTCCCCACATGAATATTATTTTTATAATGATGATGCTTACCTTAGCCTTGATTAGAGGAAACCAGAATAAGAGAAAGATTTATTAAATCTAATTTAAAAGGTTTTTTGAGCAATTTTGTTTAAAATGCATTTAAATATTTTATTTTAAAAATTTGGTTAGCATTTTTTGTTAATATAAAATTTCACAGCTTTAACTATAATTATTTTCAATTATTAAAAATTAATGATTAATCAAAACAAATTGAACCAAAATGTTTGTTGGTATTGCCTTATTACGAGGGTTTCAGAGATTTTTAAAAATAAGATCTTCAAACATGTAGATAAAACTAAACTTAGGATTGTTTCAACGTCTTGCAAAGTAAGTAGTTCTCTAATAAGTCTTAAACCCCAGTTGATCTTTGTTCTGAGCTCGTTTATCAATTTTCATGTAATGGGTGTAATGCCACATACATTGGAGACTTCCAGTCATCTCTGTACTCGAGTTCTTGAGCATTGTCGACCGAATGGATTGACTCACATTAGTGATTATTTTAGAAAATGTACTAGTAAAAAGATAGGTATGTCTGACTTTAAGATAATAGCAAAAAATCTAAGTAATTGTTTGGAAAGAATAACTTGCGAGGCGTTGTTGATAAAATCTTGTAATCCTATAATTAATGTTCAAAATGTTTAGTTTACATGTATTTTGAATGTATTTAAGTAATTGAATGTGAATTGTGTGTATGAGGTTTTTGATGTTTTGTATAAAAAAAATAATTTTTAAATTTAAACATTTATTTTGCGATTTTAAATTTAATTAATTTTTTTATTTTAATTTTTTTTAAATATTTTAATTTAATGAATGTTTGATTTTTTTTATATTTTTTTTAAATGAAAATTAAATTTTGTAATTTGAGTTGAATACGATTATTATTGATTAATTTGTTTGGTTTATCCTATTTTCATTTAGATTTTGTTAATGTGATTTCTAGCCTGTGGAAGACTGATAAACTGTCGAAATGTATAGTGAAATGTTATTTTATAGAATATACAGTTGGCGTTTTTCAATTAATAAAAATTAAATTTAAATAATTTTCAATAATCGCGTTTCCGATTATTTACGAAAAAAAATGCATAGAATCATAATGTTTTTATAAAAATAAAATTAATAAAAATACTAACTCTCGATAGTGTTTCACAAAGTCCAAATGGTTTAAATTTTTGAATAATTCTATAAATAAAATCCAGTAAAAGTTTGTTGCTGCAAATCTCTTCGGAAAATTTCCAACTGGCATCAATTGAATAAATAAATAAATCCAGAATATTTTTAATGGACTTGTATAAGCTCAAATTTAAATTGATGGAATAATTTTTATAAAATATTTCTGTAAATAAATTTCCAAGAAGAATTCTAAATAATTCAATAGCTTGAGTTGATATGAGAATATTTATATTTGTTTTTCTAATGGTTATGCTTTCTTTCAAACTGAATTTGTAATAGTAGAGATCATTGAAACGATTTAGGCACTCTAGGAATTGTTTCGATTCATGAGGACTTTGAATGTTTATGAAATTAGATAAATTGGTAATCTCGTCTTTTAACTTACTGTATTTCTCTTGATCTTTATTCATTCCAAGCTCAAATTTGGATGTTTTTACAACATTTTTTTTGCTTTAATAATTGATTAATTATATCCAACCAATCACAATTAAAGGACTCGTAGAAAATGATCGCTACCTTGTCTGTGTGTGTGAGCTTGCATTTGTACTGGGAATGTGGAAATTATTAATTTAATTTCTTTGCATTTATTGATTTACTTAAAGTTTGCTTTAATTGGTTGATTTTTATAAGCATGTAACCCTAACTTAAATTTGTTTTAAAAAAATATATTTAAAAATCCTTTTAAAAAAATTAGAGAGAAAAATTGTAAAATTTGTAACATAATTTTTTTTATATTTAGTTTAATTATCAATCAAAATTTGGAATCACAGCAATTTCTAATATTGAAATTTAGTCTGATAGATATTGCTGTATATCCAGAAATGTGATGTTGATTTGTTTATATCAGTGTCGGGCAACCTTTTTCAGTTCGTGGCGCACTAAGTCAAAAAAAATTCCGTGGCGCACTCAATAACAAACTTATAATTTTGTAAAATCGGGAGAAAATTTATTCAGAAAAACTTAATTTTTATTAATGTGAACGCTGAGATTGTTTTTATCACAAATAAGATTGATGAGAGGTTCAATTTTAGATAGGCATAAACGCGTTTCCTCGTCGATCATTCGCAGTCTTTAGATAAGAGTTAAGAGCTTCCGAACGGCAACAACAGTTCAATTGATTTGTTGCTCAATTGAGGAAATTTGTTGTTCAAACTTAACCAGAATTCGGAAAGCTCCATTTCTGAGAACATTCTTTTGAAAATCAAATCATTTTTTAAATAAATTAATTGTTCTTCCTCTTCTTCAAGATTCGTCACATCAAAGATTATGAATGGGTTCATAATCTTTTCCGTGTTCGAAACATTAAGATTGGGGAAATATTTTTCAAGAGATTTTGACAAAGACTTCAAAGTTTCTTCAATTTCTTGCTTGATTTGGAATTTTGAAGGATTCAATTCGACATTTGGAAAAGATAAGAAGTTCGATTTGCTAACTTTTGAAATCCATAAAACGAGATTTTCTCCAAATGCTTTCATTTTTCTTGAGTATGTGATGAAATTTTCCTGAGCGCCTTTTAGACTTAAATTAATTTTATTCAGTTTGTCAAAGAGATCACTCAAAAACATAACTCGTAACCACCAAATATTATCCTTCAAGAACGAAAAGTCAACTACTTCGGTTTTGATAAATGATAAGATTTAGACTCTCATGAACACAAATCGATTTAAACTTTTCCTTTTGATAGCAATCGTACTTCAGTGTGATACAGCAATGTTTTGTGATCCGAGTCCATTGCTTCGCATAATGCTGAGAAAATTCTCGTTCGAAGGGCGTTTGATTTGATATAGTTGATCACTTTTACAACTTCATCAAGAGTTGTTGCGAGAATTTGAAGAACAGCTTTCAACACAAGAACTTCTCTGTGAATCATACAGTGCACAATTTTAACATTTTTATTTTGATTCAGAACGTGCGAAATGAAGCCTTTTTTATGTCCTTGCATAGCTGGAGTTCCATTTGTGCAAACGCTAACAGAATTTTCCCATTTCAAATTGTTCTTCTTCACATTTTCATTGACCAATTCAAAAATATCCACGCCAGTTGTGGTTTGCTGAAGTTCTTGATAGAAAAAATAATTATTCACAATTTTTGCTTCCTGGACTAATCTCAAAAATGAAAGCAACTGAGCGTTACCATTGATGTCTGTGCTTTCATCAAGCTGAATCGACCATTTTCTCGAAGGATCATCAAAACAATCTTTCATTTGCGTTTCAATATCATCCGACAAATCTTGGATTCATCTAGGAATAGTTTTGGATGAAAGTGGAATAGTTTTGAATTTCTCCACAGCATCATTCGTCATTATACATCTAGCTGCAATTTTTAAAGCGGGCAAAACGATTTCTTCTGCTTCAGCATGTGGTTTTTTCTTTCGTGCAATGAGTTAAGCAAACTTATAGTTAGCAATTTGTGCTTGATTGGTTGTAACTACAATTTCTTGAATTTTTTGATTCGCTTTGCTGACTGAATTTTAGGTTCTCAAAATAACTGATCGGATTGTTCATTTGTTCATAATAGTTTGTTTTGATGTGTCGAAGTAGTATGCTTGGTAGCATCGATTCGTGCCTGATGCCGAGCATTTTTTTGAATTCCCGTGATGTTATCCTTGTCGATTTTCTGGAAAAAAATAAACTCAACTCTGCATATTACTCTGATCTTGTGTGTAAATGCTGACATGCTCGACGAAAAGAATGGGGCATTCCTATGTGGTTTCTCCAGGACAACGCACCAATCCACAAAAGTGCAGCATCCATGCGATTTCTGGAGAAAAGTGGATTTAACCTTTGAACTATCCTCCATACAGTCCAGACCTTGCCTCCAGTGATTCTTCAAATATATCAAGAAACATTTGCGTGGCAAACAGTTGGTAATGTACATATAAGTTGAAAATTCAAGAGCAGGTGAGATCCATTGCTTAAAATGCGATTGACATTTTCTCATTCGGGTTCTTGATTGCCAATATAAGGTCTAAAGTTTTTTTCTTTGTATGTCCTCTTTCGTGATTATATTATTCATGATTATCCTTATCAATGATTGAATGCAAATTTTTCGATGTTACTGCCCTTTCTATGTTGCTGTTTTTAGTAAGAGTATTTACTTTTATTTATTTACTTTTTGTTATGATATGTTTTATAGAAATTCATATTTTAATTTTTTATTATTTTTTTCCATCAATTTTTCGTTATCCAACAAGGCGGATTTAATTATAGTGCTTTCGTTTGTTAATACAAGATAGAATTTATTCAATTGTTGCATAATTATGGTTTTTCGTTTTTAAATTCAACCATAATTATAAGCTATTTTTCTTTATCTTATCATGATGGATTTCCGATTCAAGATGATGATGTTTATAAATAAATTTTTGCATTTCCTTTGTGTCATTTATTCTTCTAACTGCCTGTGTTACTTAGTTTTATTTGGTGTAATACAGTGAAATTTAAATGAACTTGGTGCTCTTTCCATGCTGTATTTTAATGCATTTAAAAACGATTAATTAAGCATTCCAGTTCTAGTGTAAAATTTTAAACTTAATCGTTCTAAATTTTTGTGTTCAAATTAAAAATGGATCCATGTATTTTAGACTGTAAAGGAGAACAGTGTTTTCAAGAAATGTTACTCATAAATTGACAGCAATTTTTCATGTCACTCGATTTTCTAAAGGTATCTGTATGTCATTTCCTTAAACTTAGCGTACTTCAGAAGAAGGTATTCGAATTAATCTCAATTGTAAAATAAGACAGGAACCTATAATACAATGGTTTACAAATCCATGAAGAAAACTTGTAAAAGTTTAACTTTTGATATATATTTCGCATCTTATTTAAATGTTCGAAATATTTTTGATTGTACAAAATGTCTTTTACTTGGTTCTTTAGAATAATGAATATGTAATATTATTTTAGAGCTTATTAACCAGTTTGACGAACTTGATAATGGTTAAGTAAGTGATGGTTAGAAAATGCATAGGAATTCAGAATTTACAAGTGAAACTTAAATATCAAAGTTTATTGTCATCGGAATTTAATCTCAAATTGTTCAATCCGCTCGACTCCTTTCTATAGGTAGATTATACATTACTTTTTTATTGCCAAATTTTTTCGTGCTATTACTGAATCGCTTAGACAAATTTTAAGGCCGTTAATGCTTTAGCTCAACAGACACATGGCTGTTAATAAAACAAGTAATTACCGATTAATTTTGATGAAGTGCTGAGCATCTTATCTTATAAGGTTAAAACAACAATTAAATTAATTTATTGAAAAATTTGTTGTGAAATGTCACAAATCCGAAATGACACTTTAATTTAGTTTACGAAAACATATGCGGATAGCTAAGTCTCGTAGATTCCCAACGTATTTGGGATATTCTGTGCGAAGAAAAAATTGAATTGTTAAAAATTAAACAAATCTATCAAGCTAATAAATCTTAAGACATCATTCAGCTGGGAAGAGTTGCCAGGTTATAGATCAGCGAAGCAATTACTTATATAGGTATTAGTAGTGATTAAAAATAGCCGTAATAAAATTTATTATATTCAAATTGCTCAATTTTTCTTGGTTGACTTTTGGTACATACTCGATTTCGATAGTGACTAGTGCAATTTGACTTAGCATTGTTGGACTGAAACATTGAAGAATTTTATTCAATATTACTGAATCACGACATTGCAGAGTTCTATCTAATAAAATAAAGTTGACAATCAAGTATATTTTGTCTGACATTAGGTTTAAATGTAGAAGGATCGTTTTATTATAAATAATGATGTTTAAACAAAGACTTTTGTTGTAAATAAAAACATTCATTCAAATAAGTTTAAATGAATGAAATATCTGCCACGAAGGACTCGGCAAAAAGTGACACTTTTGGTTGTGGGAAAATTCCAAGCTGCAACTCTGCTTACGAGAATTTAACAAATAAATAACAAATTTATTACTTAATTTATTGAATTTATTAAGTAATAAATAAATGCAACTACTACTATATGATATATTATTAAAAGGAATAAAATTTTTATCGCATTAAACTAAGAATAAATTCATAATTTTTTCAATTCTTCAGACAGTATACGAATATCTTTCAAATCATAGATTTCTAATTCAGATTGACAGAATTCCAGCAATTTTTCACCAGAAATACTTTTTAAAAATTCCAATTCTGAGCCGGTATAATGACTTTTCCAAGCAAATCTGTCGAAAAATGTTACATTGTATCTAAAATAAGAAAACCAGAGAACTTTTTAATTCCGATTTGACGAAACCAATTTATGACTTTTGAATTTGACCAATCACTGAGTTTTATCCCGTTGCTTTGATTCTCATTGGATTGTTCTAAATTTGAATGGTCAGTTATGATCTGAGGCTTTGTGGGTTCCTAAAGGAGATTATTTAATTTAAATATTTTTTTGTTTAACTCGTAGACAAGATTATTAATGGTGACGCTTTCAATGGAATAAATTATAGTATCAAAGGACTGGAAGAGGATTGAATGAGTAGATTATAATAAAACAAAATTATTACTGTTTTTTTAATATATATAATTTTAATTTGTTTTAATTTTTTAGAAAACTTTGTTTTTGTTTCTAGATTACTTTTGAAAAAATTGTCTTTCTCATTTTCAAAATTCTTACGGTTGCTTCAGCTTTTAAAATTTGCATATTTTAAGAATTTTTGTGTAAATAAATCAAATAAAAATTACAGATTTCTGTTGCTCATTTTTGAACTGTTCTAACTGCTTGACTAGCATTCCCATAGATTCTTCGGAAGAGTATTTGCCAGAAAAATTAAGATATTGAATTCCAGTTATGCATATTCCTAGCCATCCATCTGGACGGTATTTTTCTTGGATTATTATTGGAATTAAAGGCTTTTTGTTGTCCTTGGCGTATTGTGCCTCTAAAAGAATAGTATTTGCAAAAATATCAAATTGTAAATAAAAAGAAATTTATAACCTCAACATTCAAATTATTCCTTAACAAAATGCCTCAAATAAAATGGCAGTCAAATAATTTTGTCCACACTATTTCAAGTTATAAATAATTTCAGATTGACAGGGCCGGGCCAGCTTATTTATCGTAATAGACAAAGCTTATTAATAGGCAAAACACAAATTAATAAAAAAAATAAATATATATATATGAAAACAATAAATTTAAAGTGACATATTAATTTATTATCAATTGCATAAACGTTACAAAATTAAAATTTAATTTTTCTTGCCTTCTTCCTCGCAAAAGTTTCTACTAATTCCTTTAATTCCAGTGTCAAAGCGTAATCATATTCTATTGAAATTGTTGCTAAGTCCACAAGTTTGCTTTGCGACATAGTTGAACGCAAGTAACTTTTAATTAATTTCAAATTTGATAAACTGCGTTCTCCACTACCCACGAACACTGGAAGTGTTTATAATATTCTCAAGGAAACAACAACATTTGGTATAAAATCTTTCGATCTGATTGATGAACGAAGGGGATTTAATATTCTAGGGGATTTGAGTTAAAGGGGATAAATTTTTGATATCAAATTCAATTTATATATATAACTTTGAGTTAATTTAAATATTTAAGGCCTACTGGAACCTAACTTAAATTCTGAGTTGACCCGCTTACAACACTTTAATTTCGTTATGTCTGTCGATGTTCCAATTAAAATATATTATGAATTAAAAAGCCACAAGTTTAAACTGGAAACTTTAAAAGGTGAATTGTATAGTTGAAAATTTATCAAAGCAGAAAATAATATGAATGTTCAATTATATGAAATTGCATTTACTGATAGATCCGGAAAAGTTAACCAATTCCAGAATGTCTATTTGCGTGGAAGTAAAATTAGAAGTTTGATTCTACCTAACGTGTTAAAAAAATGCTCCAATGCTCAAACAAGCAAATGGTAAGAGAAGTCTCGGAACCAACAGAGAAAAGCCAACAATGATGTTGTTCATTGAAAGATACAAATTCTGTCAAATATAGATTTACTGACACTTAAACAAGATTTAATGGCAGATTATTTGATAAAATTTTTAGCAGAACGAGGTTACAGTTTTACAACTAAGAGAGATTATTCAGAAAGAATTAACAATAATATTAAAGAAAAATCAATAAGATTATATTATAGAAGCACACAGGTTTATCTGTGTTTATTTTTTATTTAATGCAATGAGATTATTTAATATAAAGGGAGAAAGTTGTAGGAAATATTAATTAAATACACAAAGGACAATTGATGATAGTTTAAATGACATTAACTTAAAGTTAAATTGTGTCATAGTCAAAACTGACATTAAATAATAATGAATAATACTATTTCAATAATACTGAAAGGTAAAAAAATGAAAAATTGCACACAAGAAATTTTGTAAACCGTGTAGTTATTTATTTCGCTAATAACACTAATTATTGCTATCCGCCTATAGTATAAACTAACGCTTCTCAACTTTTTTAAGACTAAGCACCCTATAATTAATTATGAAAAATTCGAAGCACCTTTATTTGTTGGTTACACTTTGATTGTAATTTTTATATATAAATATAAGTAGAACTTATAAATATCTATAAATTAAGTAAATCCTAATTAAATTAATTAATAATTAAGTTAAATGAGTAAATATCAGCGGCATAGCTAGGGCCTTCTGTGCCTGGGACAACACAGAATTTGCGTCTCCTGCATACAATCTTTACAAAATACATAAAACATAATAACTCTCATTCTCAGTATTTGCATATATTTCGAGTCTTTGATGTCTACATGCAATTCAATGTATTTATGTTTCTATGCATATTGCACATTAATCATCATAATAATTGTTTTATTCTTTCTTTATATTATCTCTTACAGAGTGGCGTCAAGTTTCCCCATATGTCCACGGAATGACAAGCTTTGAGTGACCAAAACTTCTATACAATTTAGTATTCGCTTCAAAGCATCTAGCCATCGTGTAACCTCTTGTTGTAAGCCTCAGTTTTACGCCCTATACCTTGGCGCCCGGAGACATGTATTCCCCTTCCCCTTAGCTCTCTGGTAAATATTAAAATATTTATTTGTAACAAAGGAATTAATTATTCAAATATATATCTTTAGAAACTATAAATGCTTTTTCATGAAATTTTTAAAAGTAATACAACTTCTGTAATGTAAATACGTTTATATAATAATAACCAAACTTCTTAGTCAACAAAATCAATAAATTTTATCAATGAGAAAATTGTGCTTGATTCTTTTTGTAAATTCTTTTTATATCTGGTCGAATATTTGACGGACATACTCTCAATTCGTTCGCCATTGACTTTAATTTTTCTCCTTTGTTTTTATATTCATAATGCATAGAATAGTACACAAATAGCACGTTGCTAAAATTTTAGATGTTCTTTTCTCTATATTTGAGTATTCCTTTCTAATTAGTATCCAAAACTTATCATGGGGAATTGCTGAATTTTTTAATTTTAATGTACCATCTTTGCGTATAACTGTTAATTTTTCATAAAAAATTTAAATAATTGAAAAAATAAGCAAGGAATAAATGAATTTAATGTAAAGTAAATTTGATAAGTTTATTCAAGGATTTCGCGACATCCCAGTTGGAAACCACAGGTATAAACATTTATTTAATGCCAGGATCCTAATTTAATGTCAGTTTTGGCTATGACACACACATTTATTATAAGACAATTTTATTTATATGATTGAATCTCCAAATCAATGTCATTAAACTTTCAATATACGTAATTGTTGCGTGGAATAATCTCATTTGGAAGTTTGATAAAAGTGCAAATAAAAATTTAGAATTTAATACCAAAGAGTACTGAATTAAATTTTATATGTCCACGAGTTGTCAAGAAAATAATTATATAATGTAAAAAAATTAAGATTATTTTTATTTTTGATTCTGTTTAGAAATAGGATGTTCATTTAGCTCTATAATTTACAAATTTTGGAAAATGAAATAAAAAATTATTATTTGGTGAGTATTTCAGATTTCCCTAAAAGTGAAATTATTTGGGAAATAATATAATAAAATTAAAATAAGCAAAAGTTACTTTGAATTATAAAAAAATCATTTGAGGCATTTTTTGGTTTGAACACCATCTTATTAAAGATAAGTGTTTTCAACCTTTTTGGTCCTGTGGCCGCCTTTTGAGTTTAATATTTTCTGTGTCGTTCGCGAGAAAAATCAATGAAAAAGCATTAAAATTGACACTGCTTATTTTAAAATTACAAAATATATCACTTATGAACTATAAAATTCAAGTTATGTAATAAATTGAGAGGATTTCGTGTGATACAAACTAGCAAGGTCTGGTTGCAATGTTGTCAGCGGTAAACGAAGGTTGCCTCTACGGATAGCATCAAGACGATTGCGAGCTTTTGTGGGGAGATAAATAACCCGTTTATAATATATATTTCAATAAAACTAAGTGTATGACTCTACTTGGCTTCCTTATTTTGAGTAAGTATGTCTTCATTTTATGTAACTAAGAGCGGTTTATTATAGGGTGTAATTGATTCGCATTAACACGTAACAGTGATTTCCAATGTGGGACATAAAAATAGAAAGATGGGTGTTGCGATAATGATATAAAATTAAGTGGAAACATTTTATACTTCCCAGCATCTTAAATTTTACTGATAAATTACTATAACTGCATTTTAAGTTTAATCAAATTATTCGACTTTTGAAAAAAAGAGTTAATTATTTTTCAAAACGATTTTAAGTTTTTATACGATCCAAAACGTTTTTGCAATGCATATTTTTGTGATAAAATGAAAATGGGGGAAATGTTACGTTTTGATACAAGAAGTTTCATGTCATTTCGAATAAATGTAAAAACAAACAACAAGAAAAATTATTGAACACCTTTCACTTGTCAAAAATGCACATAAGAAACTTAACAGAAATAATTTTACAGATTAGAGACCTTAAATTTATGTATAAAAACAATATTAGAAATATAATTTTTTAAATTTTGTTTTAGCTGAATATCAACAATTATAATACAAGTTGACGCATGAATCCAACTTGAAAATAATGAAAATTTAGTAAATTTATGCATCCGCCATTTTAATGACTATTTAGGTTTTTAGTATTATTAGCTTTTGAATTTAGTTCTAATATAAAATTAATTTTAAACTAAAATTTAGATATAATTATAATATGGTAATATAGAGTTGTTATTCATATGAAGATTTCCACCTTTTGAAGTTTTGTATGGATTTTTTACTATGTAATATGTTTGTGTGTTAAATTTATTTTTTCTCCTAATTGTTGACTTTTTGTACTAAAAGCTGTCATTCATTCGAACAAATTACATCATATCTAATTACATGATATCCAATATAATAAGTTATTGTTTTTTTTATTATATAGGAGTTGTTACGACATAACACAATTAGAACAAAACCAAAACTAACCAGCTCGGCATGACTCACTATTTTTATAACAATGAGAGATACAGATTATCACTGCCCACGAATTTTCCACTGCCTGTGCCATCGCTTCCATCAAATTTTGATTTGCCCTCATGTCGTGTTTGTCGATCCAAAGCTAACAGATTTATGATGAAAATAAATATCTCAGTTATTAATAAAATCAATGAAAGATAGAAAACCTTTGCAACTTTTCTTTCTAAAACTTCGTTAACATTTAAAATGGTAATGTTTTGATTAAATTTCATCAAAAAATAAAACTTTAATATTCATTAGAACTTAATTGAATCAGATTTGAGTTCAAATAAGATTCTCCATTTTAATCTCTATATTTTCTATTTTAAACATGTAAGCCAGTCCTATAAAATGTAAATATTTTGTAGGGAGTAAAAATTGTTTGGCATAATTATGTTAAAAAGTCGCCGGAATTTTGACAAAAGGAGGTTAAAAATTGCCTAAAAATTGGTGACATAATTAATGGACGTTTCCTAAATTAATTGCTAGATTTATCTCAATCAACCCACAATAAAAACATTTTTACAGATAGTTGGGAATTTTCTCAACCATTTGAAATTTCTTGTAAAATTCTTTCCATTATTAATTTTGACATAGATTCTATCATGTATCTTATTTATGATTGTCCCTGTTCCGTCATATCTGCCGTCTTCTTTCGTATGGATATCTTTCCTTACCAAAACGTTTTCATTACTTTTTATTTCTTGATTTTTAATTTGTCTTTCTTCTTTTTGTAATTTTATATATTCATTTGGATTCATAATATCCTTCCTGACATCGTCATTTTCTAGAGAAATACTATCTGGATTATATGACAGTACTTTAACCACTATTTCTGAATTTTGAGCTTCAAATTTCTTGATGTCATTTAATTTTGAAGGTGGATTTCTATGATTAGATTTTACTTCCTTATATATAAGGTGTTCATATACTCGTCCATATACCGGTGTTCATATTGCGGTGTCCATGAATATCCTATGTTTCAATATAGCTAAAACGCAATATATAAAACATAGATTGTCATGTTTTTGTATGTTGATGATTTTTTTCTTTAATTGTGATGGAGTTCTTTTATGTTAGTGACCAGATAATCAACTAATTTCCGTGAATTTTGTGATTTTGAAATTAATTTTTAGTATTCTGTCAAGATGCCAATTGCTGCCATTTCCGATGTAATAGCAATTTTCTCATGTAATGAGTTTATACCTTCACTCAAAAATGTACCTGTCAACTTTGTTGCTTTTTTTGATAGTCTTGCAGTCTTTATCTCATCATATTTGAAAACTTTGCATTGATTTTCACACTTTCACTTTGGCAGTTGTTTTATCGTTTGAGTATTATAATTTGTTGGATATTATAATATGAGATATCCGGAGAAATAATTCTATGTGATTTGCTTAAATCACATTCAACTGATCTGCATAATCAGCACTATCGCTCTCTGCCTTTGAATTAGTTACAAATAAGTCATCGAAATTTAATTCTTCGACTATTAGAAATGGTCCATTTAGTATATCCATATTTGTTTCTTCTCCGCGTCTTGAACTTTAGTAGCCAGCTTCTACTTATTTTTGAACCTCCACTTCCATCATCTCCACGTCTTTAACTTCTGCTTTGTTTTTGTGTGCCTTCTTGAATTGGACCTTCTTCGTCCAAATCTATTATATCAATTTTTCAAGTTTTTGAGGTTTTTGTTCGTTTTAGGAATCTATTATTACAATTACAATAAGAAATTCTTGTAAGAGGGCTTATAAATAAATACGAAGAAATGTTTTTTGGGAAAGCCTATTTTTACGGATTGTAAACTGATTTAAATGCGCTTTATAAATATTATAAAAAGTTGGGTAGGGGTCGGAACTTAAGTTTCACAATACGGGCATAAAAAATACTCTTGTTGAAAATTTTTGTCGTGACTGTCGTTGAAGCAGTAATTTGATTGTCGGTAACTTTAAAGCAATGAATTTATTATATATGTACACCTTTGTGTTTTCATAATTATTTGTTAAAAATAACAACTATTTATATGTTTCAAATTTATGTTATATATGTTATATATTGTTGCATTTTGAAATGTTTCAAGTAGTAATTTTCTATTGTTTGAATATGATTGTGTTGATATGTGAGGATTATTAAATAGAAGAGTGTAAAATTTATGTAAAGAACTTTAATAAAATTATAATAATAAATTTTAATAAAACATAAATAAATTTAAAGTTAAATTATGGAATGATGAAATTTCTTGATTGTAAAATAAATATTTCAGATTTCATGTAATAATATTAGACAAATGAACAAAGATTCAAGATTTCCGTTTAAAACTGTTGCAGAAAGTTGAAAGTCTCGTCAACATATATTGATTTTTTGATGAAATATCATAAATAAATACGATAAAAAAGTCAAACTTCTGAGAATTATCGATTGATTTTAGTTTTTCTCTATGGTAGGAAGAACTGACAAACTTTTCGAGGCTTTTATTTTAGATTCTTTTTAAGTGAACCAAGACACGACATTTTCATGAATAATATCTTGACTAATGTCGTGTTCCTAATGTTCCTAAAAAGGTTCCTTAAAAACAAAAAAAGAATATCGAAAAAAAGAAAAACTTGTGAACAAAAACCACCTCTGTAGTCAGAAATTATATTTTTCCCTTTAAAATAAATAACATAGTGCACTAAAACATAATGACTAGATGCGCAGAAACTCCATTCGCGAGATCGGGATTCGGACGTTGTCGAAGTGTGTGTATATGCGTGATGGCTCATAGTGGCTAACATCTACCAACTACCTTTAACTATTATAAGTGGCTTTTTCCAAGGTTAAGACAATTTCACGACAAAGCCGCGTCCCACAAACCAGCCCCGACATAGCCACTTAAGACAATCCGGTGCAATACAACTCCAATATTGCCGCGAGAATCAAAATTATAAATTTGAATAAAATGAAAGAAAATGTTTTAATTTTATTCTTAAATATATCCTATTTATTAATTTCAATGTTTTTATTTTTTGCTTTATAAATGTTCACTTTCATTTATGTTCTTATTTTTAATATTTTTTATTTGTTTCATTTTAATATCATAATACTAATAAATAAATATACTTTTTACTTATTTTTATTTTTATTTCAGGGATTATCTTGGGCGGGTTTGTTGCCACGGTTTTGTAGGGGTGCCGGTTAAGACTTTGATTGTAACATACATAATTTTTAAAATGCAAATGATAGAAATGATTATTACAGGAAATATTTATCTATTGTTTTAAGGGAAACCAAATATGAATGATAGAATAAATGTCAATTGTGAAAAAAAAACGTAAGTTACTTTAAAATTTCTGGCTTTCAATTCGTCGTAGAGTTTCAATGCAAAATCAGCATTTTCATGGCAATAACTGATCATCACATGCTTTTGATTGGATGAAGGATTTGTCTGAGAATTATTATCACTGGGGGGAGATGGAATGTTTTCTTTTTGATAATCTTAAGAAAAAGTTAATTATGCAAATGGTTATTTAAATTTATTATAAAAATTTTAAAACTAATAATAAAAAAAGTTTTTCATTTTCATTAGTGATCGTAAATATAAGTTGATATTATATTTTGATTATATTTAAGATTTTAATGATTTTTTATTATTTAATAAAATTTATTGATTATGTGCAAAAATCAAAATGAATTATCTAGCTTTATTTTCTTAACACTGTTGACAAATGTTTATTTTATATTATAGAAGCAAACAATATAATTGTAACAATATATTTGTTTAAATATATTTGTTGAGTTATAATTTTATTTGGTTCGGTAGAACTGTTTGCTCTGACTCCACGTGCTCTTTAAATGATACTGGAATAATTCAACACAGGAAAACTTTTATTCGATACCAACAATTTCACACCGATTCAAATGTTACTTTTTTAATATTGGTAAGAATCCCCACAGGAAGCCGCCTTTTCAATTAACTACTAAAATATCCTTGACAAGTCTGATTAGTTTTTTTTCTGGTTTCACGAATCTTTTTTAACTTTCTTTTAATCGCAATTTTTCTAAACTATTTTGTGTCTCTGTTGTTGATTTGAGACTCCCTTATATAGGGAATCTCTCCTCAAACAACTAATCTGATTGACGGCAATTTACATTGGACTCCCGGGAGCTAGTTAAACAATTTACTTTAATCTTTTGGCCGTTCCCCGGGGGAAGACTGCGAAATAAATCACATTAGGGAATAATCAGTTCTATTCGTAATTAAATTTATCCAAATTGATTTGTTTTCGTCATTTTAATTAATTAATTAATTTATATTTTCTTAATAACTTTTTCTATGGGTCCCAAATTAATTTTATATTATTATTTTCGTACTCATCTCGTCAATTGGCATCGGCACATACCCATTTCCCCCGGAAAATATTGATTTTAATTTTTTGATTATTTTTAATTAATTATTTTATTTTCCCAAATTTTTATTTATTATAATATTTTTTGAAAATCACCTAACTCCAACATATTTGTTATTGCTATTGCTTCACTCACAATATTATAATTCAAATTTTTATTAAATAAAGTTGCATGTTATATCGCTTGTTATTACAGTCTATCACAATTAAACAAAAGATTCCACCACCCAAGGATTGAAACTCAGGACTTACTAGTTCAGCTGGTCACGTTCACCACTATGAGAACATTCTTGTTAATTTTTAAAATGACTAGTATGTAATATTTGATCAATTTACGTGCGTTAACAATATTTAAAAAACATTTATATATAAAGGACTACTTTTTATTACCGGACCCTGAAAATTCTTCCCGTCTCTCAACCCCTGTAATAGGGCCTGTCTATTAGTGTTAGATAATATTATATATTACATCCTGAAATTTCAAGTAAGGCGAAAAAGTATATCAAGTACAAACAAAACGCTTTGATCACGTTAATATTTTTCATATTAATTATTGAATAGTTATAAAAACAGAAATTTATAATTTAACTAATAAATTAAAAATTTAATCAAGTTTTCGTGGAAGATAAGAACAGTTAATTAAATTTAGAAATTAACTTGTTAATATTGACATGAGTCCATTTAATTTCTGTGATGCCGAGTCCTGCTGACTTCCATAAATCTGTGGATTATTTGATTGTGATAGAGCTCGCTCAGATTCCTTGGCTGGGGGTTGAATATAAAAAGTGGTACCAATTTCTCCTTTAATATTTTGATTTAATGCATTTTTGTCTAAATGATTATCTGGTTTATTCATTGTGGAAATTGGCAATTGTTCCTTTGGTTTAAGAGTTTTCAAATGTTGCAAATCAAAAAGTATCTGTAAAAACTTTTCCGCAATTTCACTTTTATTTCTTTCATCGTAGGACAAATTAAAAAGGATTGATAATGAAATATGACGATATTTTGTGAAATTAGTTTCCAATAGTGTTTTAAGAATTGGTAGAATTCCCATTTCAACCATTTTTCTTTTGTTTTTGTCATTTTTGGACAACCTTTCGACAGCTGGATTATAAATAGTCACTAATTTCGTTATGAAGTTATAAATTACATTTATGGAAAAATTAAATCGTCTAAATATTTCAATTTCTAGATAATTCTTTTATTAAATAGATGAAAAAGTTTGTCATACATCAGAGTTATTTTAACTTTAAAAATATTAAAATTATGGTTGAGATTTTCTTGAATTTATCAAGCACACAAATTCTACGTTTTCTTTTTAAAAGCCTAAATATGGAAGAAACATCGTAGTTTTCAAGGAGAGAAATGCGTTGAATTAGAAAATAAAAATGTTTTTCTTAGAGGCTTTCAGTTTAGTTAAATACCTTTAGACTTTCCTAGACAAGTTTCTAGTGTCAATGAATTCCGGATTGTGTGAGAAAAATATCATTTTACTTTTTATTAGTATTATTATAGAATTTGCATCTATAAAATATACACTATGAGTTTAGTAGCTATGATACATACTTAAATCAACAAATTCGTGTTTCCAACTTGCCTAGCCTTTGCTTAATCCGTTATGTAACGTTGCAGAAATCCTGTTTTTTTAATGGAAAACAAGTACTAAATATATGAGGTTTTCTAAAAAACAAAATATATTTATATATTCGAATCGCTAAATGCTTATTTTAAAATTGAAGTCAAAATTTATCAGTTTGGAATGAATAATGTAAGTTAATGTCCAGACAAACTATAGATGAGCCATAATTTTGTGAAATTTACAAAGTTGATATCAGCTATTTTAAAAATATCTGTTAAGTTGTTTTTTAAAAAGTAAATTCTAAGGCTTGAATTTTGATTCCATAAAGACATGAGAGCATGATTCAAGCTCTTAAATATTAAACATGCTATTTTCAATTATAATTTATTTATAATATAAAGTTTTGGAATTAATTCGATTTGAAGTGATTTATATTATTTTAAACTAATATTTAATCACTAATCATTAAAAACTTCTATTTTTTTTAAATATTAGGGGAAAGTGGTGAGTATGAGCCAAACAATTTTTTCATCCTAACTGAAATTTAGAAATTCCTAATAATCTTCTGAAATTCTATAAAAACTACAAATTAATTATAATTTCAAGCATAAATCTTATGTTATCTTCTCTCTACCTTCAAAAAAAGCAGTTTTAACAGAAATTTCAGAAATATCTGAAATACTATTTTAACTTACAACTTTAAGATAAATCTTACTAAATTATGTTATCACGTTTTAAAACGACAACTCAAAGTTGAGTTCTCAGAATTTTCTTCAATTTTTTGGCAATGCGTTGTTTTATTATAAGCGTTTATTCATTGCAACATTACACCTGATTCAGTTCATTAAAAACTTCTATAATAGAAATTTTAATGAAAATCCAACTACGATTATGATTAAGTTTTTGAATTAACCATTTTTAAAATGGCTGACAGGTAAATTTTTTAATAAAGTATATTTTAAGGCTTGGATTGTGATCTTGTATATTTATGAGATCCTTATTCAAGCTCTTAAATAATACTTTTCATCAATGTGTATTTTAAAATTACTTTTATTAATTTTCTTTGGGTTTTTTTTAGGAATTTATGCCAATTTATGTAAATTAATGGAATTATTTTCGAATAAATGTAAGTCCGATTAATTGAAAACTAAAATTTATTAAAAACTTTCTATATTCGAATAAACTATTTCTCTGTTCCTTGGAAATTCGTTTTGGCTGCCATCTTTTTTACCTTTTGATATATTTAAATTTTTGATATTGATTTTATAATTATTGATTTTATGAGGCTTTGGAAACTTCCATTAATTTCCCAAATTTATAAAAATCTTCCCAATTTTCAATGGTATTAATGATTTGGATTTTTATATTTTATAAAAAATATTATTTTTAAATTTAAGTTATCCGAAAACTTATGTTTTCCGTTTTTTTAAACTCCTCATTTGAAGGTTCTGGTTCCATTGCTCCTGGTAAATTGCAAATGAGGTAAAAATTGAATTTATTTTAAGTACAAGTTAAATGTTACATTGTTATATCTTCATCTCCTCAAAACCCTAGAGTTTTGATGGATATTTTTGAAATATCTGAAATGTTGTAAAAATATTAAATTGATTGACTTTCATGAAAAATCTTACGAAATTATTTCTTAATTTTCTCTACAACTCTAAGTAGAGTTATTGGTATTTTTTTCAAAAATTTTCGGCTTTAATTTTTTTAAAAATTGTCTAAAATGTTACTAAAAATAGTTTTATTTAGAGTTTTTATTGAATTGAACATTTCTACATTTTGAAAGTTTGCATGCATTATTTACTATGTATTATGTGTTTATGTTAAAAAAAATTTTCTTCAAATTCCTTCCTTCCTATAATATACACCAAGCGAAGTTCAGATAAATTCCGCTATAAATCAAGTTGAAACATAAATCAACTTATTGGAATTTATTTTTTGAGAAAATTTAATGGATTTCAGCCATTTCTGAAATGGCTGCAAAGTAAGTTATAGTAAAGTTATAAGCTTAAAGCTATAAAGTTTTAAGAATTGAATTATGATTTTACAAGGAAAATAAATCATTATTAAAACTTATAATTATAACTTTTGATCTACAAACTCATGTATATTATAATTAATAATGATTATGAATATTCAGGAAATGATTTATTTTATGATAACTTATCTTTTGGAAATTATTCAAAAAAGTAAGTTAAATTATTTTTGAAGTTATAAAAATTATTATTTGCATTAAATAATTATATTTTTTATGCATCTTTTGAAAAAACTCTTCGAATATGTACACAAAATAATTTGGTTTATGATTATTTTTTAAAACTTACAATTTATGCTTTTTTCGGATTTCAAGTTTTGTTTTTTTCAACAGAAATGTCTGAAAAATTAAATTAATTTTAGTTTTACATGAAGATACATCCTCATTTACTCGAAATTTCCTAGCAAAATCAAAATTTAAATTAAAATTTTTTTCCGCCATTTTTCTTTCTAAAAATATCTCAAAAATGTTTATAAATTAATTTATTATAGGGTTTTTTTCAACTTCTGATGGCTACATGTTAAAAGTTTACATGCATGTTTTATTATGTGTTGTGTTAATGTGCATTATTTTATTTCTCTATCACTTTTTGATTTTCTATAGTGTAGGGTTTGTCTCAGTAACTATTTTACAAACAACCTCAAGGTGAGTTGATGGGTTTATATGCTATAAATTTATTGATTTTCTTTTTATATTATAAGTGATTTGTCTCAGCGTGGCTTTGTGTAAGTTTTTATTCAGTTGAACAAATTGCATGCAGACACGGGTAAGTATGTATGTCCCTATATTATAACATTATTGATTTTTTCATTTTATTATAGCAGTTTTAATGAACTGAAACAGGTGTAAAAATCGGCACATAGGTAAATGTATGTTTTAATAATTACAGAAATGTCAAATATTATGAGTAGTTTGTGACCAATAATTAAACACTTCTAGTTTTACTTTAAGTTTTCAAGTTTTTGCAGGAATTCAAGTTCAAAAAGGTAAGAAATTTTAAAATTTTAATTTTTGTAACATTCTTTTTAAATGTCACGAAAATTCTCTTCTTTCAATAGTAACTTTGAGATTAAATTCTTGATATGTAAATAATAATTTTCAAATATATTTTACGTTTCCGATGCTTTTCTTCAACGTGTTGAGTGCGCAAAATTATTTTTCCTGTCTACTAGAGTGTGCTTTTTATATACTAAGTATTTTGTGTGTAGTGTATGTATTTTTGTATTTTAATTTTCTGACCAAAAATTATTTGTTATTCTATAGTAATTTCACTGAATTTGCAACAGTGTTCAAATAGGCGTATTTTTTTCTTTTTATAAATTAATTATTTTATAGATTTTAATTTGTGGCATATCTGTGAATAATATATATATATATATATGACAACTATTGTAAACTTATTAACTTTCTTTATATTCTAGATGCGATTATTCGTTGCAAACGGCTGTAATACAGAGCACAACACTGAGCATAAAATTAGCAAGTTACATGAAAGATGCATTTATATCGAATTTATTTATTTTCGTTTTTTATAATAATCCATCTATAGACAAATTTGTTAGACAGATCTAATAAAAATTACCCACGAGGTTGAGAAAATGAAATATAACTTTATTGACTTCTTGGGTATTTCATTGTGATAAAACATGAAAAATCTAATCGAATCTATTGTTTATATACATTATTATTTTCTTTTTAAATTTTACTAAAAAAATATCAATTAATTCCATTAAATAAATTTATTAAATGAATCGTAAATATTATTTTATACCCAGCTATTGTGAGAAATCTATCCAATGAAAATGAAGACATTGTCTCACATGGCAATAAATCAATAGCTATAATTATTGCACACCTCAATTATTTCGTAGAAAATATTAAGAATCCATTGTGGACTTCTGCATATGCGGAAAAATAGTTGCTTTTAAACAATGTGACAAAATCAAATTATGTAAAAGTCAAGTAAATTTAATTAAATTCCTTGCAATTTAATTTAAAAATATTTTAATTTATTATTTAATGCATTTTTATTGCTTTCAACAATGACTTATTTCTAACATTTTGAAAAAAATACTTAAATAATCAACAACAATTAAAAGTACAAACTATTATAGCATCGATAATTCAAAACAAAAATTAATGTGATAAATATTAATAATAATAATAAAAATAGTAATAATGACTTGCAATGAAATTTTTTTTAAATTTGTCCAATCAAATTGATTCAAGTCACATTTTTTCGCATTATTATTAGATGTATCAACTCAGTAAGAGAGGCTTCGTTTCCACCCGCCGTGGTTTTGCATAATATTGTGGAAATAAATGAAAAAAAAATTATCTTTTTAAAAGTGATCGCAAAAAATGAGAAAATTCATAAAACTAAATATTAAAGCCAAAGTAATAAACAAGTAGATAAATTGATAAATGCAAAATCTGTGAGATAACAAATTTTTAAAATTATATATATTGAAAATCTATTTTAGTTGTAAGTGATTATGAATTTCTTCAAAATTACACAACAAACATGTGTCGGATAACCAACTGTTATCAGGAACTAAACAATTATATATATAATACTAAAATATATTTCAACAGATTCACTGTCGTCGTCAGGTAGATTTGAGCTTGAAACTATATAGATTTAAACTGCTTTATTCAAAAAAAATTTCTTCATTTCATCCCCAATACTTCTAATCAGGGATGGAAACCGGTTAACCTTTATTTTTCTAAATATTTCACTAACCGTAACCGAAACCAAAACCAAAAAAATTTTCATAAATAAACTGGTTATTTTTAACCGAAATTCTAAAAAAACCAGTTAAAATTACGTAATTTTCCAATTTAAAATATGTTCTACTCAATTTATTTTTCTTCCTTTCATCAAACGAATTAGTATTTCTTAAAGCTCATACCTTTCATAATTATGGTTATCCCAATAAACAATTTCAATAAAAAATATGCTAGTAAAAATTCGGGATATGACAATTCTGTTGTTATTTATAAAAAAAACCCAACTGCAAAATTTTGATCTCGAAAAGAGAAAATTTCGAAAAGGGAATATATATATATATGTGTGTGTGTGTGTGTGTATAAGTATACCAAGATTAGTATATTATAAGTATGCAGCTATTATGCTTATGCAGTTTGAAACTTTAAATATTACTGAATAAATTACACGTGTTTTTAACTTTTAATATTGAAATAAATTATAATTGGTATCAATATAAAATTACATAAATATGATAATTTACAAAAATAAACATAGTAGTGTAGAGGTCTCGTATTTTGGTGAGGTCTCAACTTTTCACTGGTTTTTCTTATATATAATGAAAAACAAAGTCTTTGTAGAAATATTTTATTAAAACAACAATAAAAATTTACCAATCAATATATTTGGTACAACTGGATTTTTAATTCTAAAGTTTTGAATTTTTAATAACGGTACGTGTTATGTGGGTGTTATTATGTATGTAGATGAATGCTATGTTACACTTGCAAAAATTAGATGTAGACGTTTTGACTGTCTTATTTTAAAGCCTTGTAAAGATTTACTCCGCAAGACTGTTTTCTTGGGTAAGAATTTTTGGGCGCTTTCAACTAAAATTTCTTCACTATTTGAACTAAATTTTTTGCGTTGATTTTAAAATATTTATTTAAAAGGAAAGATTATTTATTATTTATTTAATTTTATTTTAGGAATTGTTTAAGATTTGCATATTTGTTTATTTGCAAGAAAAGATTATTTAATTTTGTTTATTTTATCCAAGGGAGTTATTTATTTAAAACTTGTTTATTCAAGGAAATGTAAGATTTTTATTTTAGAAATTGTTTAAGATTTGCATTTTCCCTTTAAAGTTAATGATTATATTTTAAATTGTAATAATTTTTTGAATCGTTAATTAACAATAAAATACTATTATAAATTGTATTACATAATAATAATAAAACACCATACATAATTATAAAATAATAATTGTTTGAATAAAATAAAATACTAAACATAATTGTTCGAAAAATAAAGTATCATAATAATTGTTCGAATAATTGTCTTAATTGTTTAAATCACAAAAAATTGATAATATTGTTTTTTCACATTGGGGATTGGACTGCTCGTTATACATTTTGAGGATTTGGCTTTGATTGTTTGCTTAAATTCGCTCTTCAGAGCATACATTTACCCTAATTTTCTTATGCCTGTTTGAAAGTATTTATTTAAGATAAATGTGGTGATGGGCTTGCCCTCAACATCCAACAGTAGTAAATAACTTTATATTGTTATTAATTTATCATTATTTAGGTGATAAAAACAAAAATTGATCCGTGGGTAGAAACAAACGGTGGATGGTCAGCGATTATTCAAGTTGATGCAGAAGCCAAACGTTCAGATATTTATATCGCAAATTGTAAATTTTTATTAAAACTATTAACTGTAGCATCGGTTTTATATTTATGTAATAAAGTTTATCATAGATTTTAATAAATATTTCTTTGTTATTATTTTTAATAAAAACTACATTTTTAAAGATTTATTGATTATTACATGTACATTCTTCATCAACACAATATTCTGTCATTATATTTTCTATAACATGATCAACACAAGTCTTAAATTTGGTAGGCTCAACTTCATCATTGATAATTTCGGTATCTGCAGTATAATTAATAATTTCAGTATCTTCAGTATCACTAATAATTTCAGTATCAATTTCTCCATAGTCACTCTGACATTCAGAATCACAACATGAATCTTCTTTACTCAATGCTTCAACTAGAGTCAACATATCTCTAATTCGGATCTTGGTTATGAATATTTATGTCATGGGTACAATGGCACAAACATTTGGACTCCCCGTTATCTTGAGTTCTTGATCACAATCAACTTATGGAATTGAATAATATTAGTAAACGCAATTTTGTGCTGTGTGATCAAAATGTAAAAAGTATTTTTAAAAAATCAGGTTTTTTTAAATGTTTTATTCGAAGCTTATTTGAAAAAAAAAATTAAATTCAAATTGATACAATATGATAAGTATTAGTTTTTAAATAAAACGATACATTCATACATACACGAAAATGTGAAAAAAATATATTTAAAATGAAATAAGCAGCTCAAAAACATCACCGATCTCAACTGCAGGCAAGTTGAAACCTGCGAGCGTCACTTGGGCTAGCAGAAATTGGAACGCATTTAGAGCGCGAGCGTGACTCGTTCAAAAGCATGAAGCGGTAAAAATGGTGATTTTATAAAATTTAATAAAACTAAATTTTTAAAAAATTAGATTTATAAAACAGAATTTATAATTTTTAATATAATATATTTTTGAAATATAAAAGATCAATGAAGAAATTTGTTTGAATAAATCAGTTAAAATCTAGATAGTTTCAAGTTCGAATCTACCTACAAATGAAAGTGTGTCTGTCGAAATATATTGTGGTATAATATGTATGTTGGATTGGCGGTTTCTTTTATTTATAAATTTAATTCTAATAAAATTAACGAAACACTCAAAATATATATTTTGAACGTGAAATTTTGATGATAAAATCATTTACCAAAAAGCTAAATACAAAATGCATTAATTACGTGTATTTTGAGTACTTAGTTAATTTAAAATTAATAAATTTTAATGGATTTCCATCATTTAACTGTCATTACTAATAAACCTAGATAAACAAGATGAAAAAACAACAGCAACGGTGTTGAAAAATAATTAGATTTTTAAATATGGAGCACAGAGGAAAAACATTTGAATCAAAATTACTAAAAGATGAATTCAAATAATGGATTCAAGTGCGTATCATCATTCAGTTAGGAAATAATTGAAAGACAACTTAGAAAAATACGAGATACCATCCAAATTTTTTTAAAAGATAAAATTTATAAGAACTTGGCAGAGTTATTGCCAGAAGTGGAATTTATGCCTTATTCAACAATTCAAAGTACAATAAAATTTAGTACAGCACTAGTAAATATATATAGTGTATTGAATATATATATAAAGAATAACAGTCAAACAACTACTAAGATTCAAATGCGAAAAGTATATTGAAAAGAAAAATATGGAAAGAAAAAGAATTAAGATACATATTATTATTATTATTATTATTATTATTATTATTATTATTATTATTATTATTATTATTATTATTATTATTATTATTATTATTATTATTATTATTATTATTATTATTATTATTATTATTTATTTCTATTATTAAATTAAGTAACCTTTAATTAATTCAAGAATTGGATATTCTTGCTTTGATGAATATTCCGCAGTTTTAACTGAATCAGATAATACTTTAATGATAATAGGAATAGAACTAATATCTACGACAAAACCACTAGAATCCTTTTCTTCCGAAATATACGCAACAAGCAATGCAAGTCTTATCTAAATAATAGATCATAAATATTCGGATATTATTAATTTATAAATTAACTTTAATATCTTGATTAGGACATTTTTCAAAATATTGAAGAGATTCCCAAACCTTTAGCTTATGAAGTTTGTGAATATTGACTTCTGAGTCGTAGATGAGAGTACTGTAAAGATTCCTGATACTTAATTCCAGAATCTTTAACTCCGTCTACAACAAAAATAAATTAAATTTAATGAAAATAAGACAGAATGAATATAAATCCATTTGGATTTAAAATAATAGTAGTTAACATTTTTTTTCAACATTTTGTTAATGTTAGAAAATTATTAATTGAAATATTTATAAAAAAAGAAACAGACAATAAAAAAAAATTTGTGTAAACATAATTTTATTTTTTGATATTTAAAAATCCACGCATTTATTTTTAGTCATCATCGTCAAACTAATTGTTGGTACAGAATTTCATTGTTCTTCTAGTTCTTTGAGGTATATTCTTATTCTGAATATCTTGTATGTTAATTATCTCCATTACGTTATGCTTTTAAATTATTCATTAGAATGAAATTTCAGTGCCCTGGGTTTTTACCTTGTTTCGTCGCCTAAATTAGGTTATTTATCTGAAAATTAAATATTGGACTTTGACTCTGTGACAGTTCGATTACTGCTTCTTGCAGCGTTGGAATTTCGGAAAGTGAACAAAACTGATGACATATCTTTAAAGCTGGTTCGATAGTTTGTAGTATAGTTTGCAACAATAGGTTTTGATCACTTATTCACTGCCTCATTCGACATAAGGAAATTACCTATGTTCAGCAGGAATTATCAGTTCAAATGAAATTTGCTAATGTCGTCGAATATTTTAAAGCTAACAGATTTGAACATTGGCCAAGTAGGAGACCATTGAGTTAAATTATATAATTTACATATATATTTACGCTCATCACTGACTGACTGACTCTGGAACGCTATAAGTTTTTGGGTTTATCTTTCAGACTGTTTCAAATAGCCCTTTGAAATTTTGGAGTGGTCGCCATTTTAAATTTTTGACAAGACAACTCATCAATTAAGAAGCTCTCTATTTAAAGTTTTATAAAAGCTGATTTATTCATTAATTTATTTGAATTTTAAATTAAATTTTAATACCATGTAAATTATAATTTATTGGTTTCAAATATTTTTGTATAATTTAATTTTCTTTTATTTTTTATGTTTAATCACTGAAATTATGTCAATGACACCATACATAAAATTTATGTGATTAGATGATGATAATGAACTCTTACATTGTATTATATTATATAATGACACTATATTTTATTACATGATAATCACTAAAATTTTAGTGTGTCATTAAAAAATTTTAATTGACTATGTTTAATTAATTTGAATTGATAAATACAAACCTATTTATATATTCATAAACATTACAAACATTTCTCACTTTTTAAAATCACACAATTATAGTAAGTATTTTTTTATTATTATTCATCTTTAACATCAATATTTAGATAATGAATTCAATAAATAACAGTAATGCTGGAAAAGATATTAGAAATAAAAATAAACGATGGAAGAAATAGAATAAACGATGGAAGAAATAAAAATAATGTTGGAAGAAAATTTATTTTAAATGTAAGTATATATTTATTGAATATTATAAGTTAAATAATATTTATATAATAAAAATTAATTTTTTGTAAATAATATTCATTTCATTAACAAATTATATTTAAATATTTTTAAATAAAATTTTATACAATAAAAGAAGAATTTATAATTAAAAAATTTATTTAAAGATAACATGATTATAAATTTTAATTTACTTTCATAAAATTAATTTATTTTGGTTTTATAGTTAAAAGATATATTTAAATATATGAAAATAAAATGAAATAGATAATCGAAAATTTTATTTAATTATTACTCTGAAATAATTTTTTTAAAACTCATACATAATTATTTCAAATAAATTAATGTTTAATAGATCATATAATAAATGATAACAACAACAAAAAATTACAAAATATATTTAAAAGCATTTATTTGGCTCTAATATTTTCCAAATAGGTTTTATTGTTTCACCTCCATTATTAAAACCCCGAAATCTTATTTATATCATGAAATATGAATTTTCATTTTTAGAATTTTCTAAATCTATATCTTTTTCGCAATTCATAAAAGTGAAACTTTCATTAAATTGAATATCTTTGTTGATAGCCATCAGTATTTCTAAAATATCTTTTCTGTCAATGTCATAA